>CM076578.1:411467599-411911369 GCA_034641835.2 Pinus albicaulis | reverse complement strand
AACATCACCACTTTGGTGATTTGTGACATTTCATTCAGACACACAGTTTCCAATGTTATTAACAAGCTTCAAGGGTAAAGAAAACTCAAGGATGCAACTTATATGGTAAGATTTTGAAATTGTATGTTTGATTCCTCCTAAATTTTTTTATTCATGTAAAATTTAATTGAACTTTTACTATGTTATGTTACAGGCAGAAGTCAAATATTGTTTCTTCTAAAGATCAGCCTATTATAAATGATTGTGAGTTCATCCATGTTGAATGTTGGATAGAAGACGATAGCTATAAGCATATTATTATGAATCGAGTAGATGGGAAGAGTCATAATCAAGTATTGGTTTATGATGCAGTTGTAAGAAAACTAACATATGAGGATAAAGATGCAAAAGGAGATATAGTTAACATTTATCAAAAACCACAAGCATTGATTAACTATCTTATAGATCTATGTTCAAATGAAGGAGAGTGAGTTTTGGATTTATTCTCACGTTCAGGTAAGTTTTATTATACAAATTTAAATTTAAATATTGTCTTTTTTACTTTTTATGTTTCCATACTAATTTTCTTACTTATTTTTTTTGTGCTTGATGATTAGGTACAACACTAGCATGTTGCCTACTAAAAGGAAAAAATTGCATTGCCATTCAGAAAGACCCAGTTCAATGCAAAATTATTCAACAAAGAATTAATGCTCTTAAATTCCCTCCAAATGCGAACCAAGAAGTTGGTTTGAGGAAAGGAGATTTTAATGAATCATGTGTGGCAGAAAAAGCAAAGGAACCTCAACCACCATTATATGGAATTATTGGAAAGGGACACTTTGGAAAATTTGCTGACATGAAAGATCCATTAGAAGACGGAAATGATCAAAATGAAGAAGAAAATGTTGTGGAAGAAGCCATCAATGCTGTTCTAGATGATGTTGAAGATGTATTGGTTGATATTGTTGATGATGTTTAAGTTATGCTTGCAAACAAAGCTCTTTTCTTAGAACTATTAATCAGTTTTACTTGTAATGTTTAGACTTTGATATTTTATGAGAACAACCCTTTTTTTTGCAAAAAACATGTGATTGCTATTATTTTTTGACATAAAATTCAATAAAAATGTTGTTTTCTTAAGTATTTTTGTTAAGATTCTCCCAAAAAATTAGTTTATTTAACATGTTTTTTCCAACAAAAACTCTGTAAAAGTGTATTTTTTGCATTGTATTTATATTGAAAAATTGTATTTCTTTGTCAGATGGTTCAAAATATTGGTTTTTTAGTGACAATTTTTTGATGTGCATTGAAAAATTATTTAACAATACATAAACATGAGAAAATATAAACTTTAGAATATGGACCCTTTTTCCATCTTTTATGTATGTGAAAAAGTGAAGATATCATTACAAGTTTTTATTTTTTTAAAAAATATTTCTTTATTTTTAAAAAACAAGTACATAAATGCACTTAAAAATAAACATCTCAGAGAAGAAGAAGAAGACATTAGAAAATCTATAGTTTCAAAATCAATCCTATAAAAAAACGTTGGTGATGATACACCGCCACTATTCAAAATCGACATAAAAAACATCACTTTAAAAAAAAAACAAAATGAAAAAAACTTAAAGTGCCAAAAACATGCTCAAAATATTTTTTCTTGATTCTGCATCGCCACTTTTTCAAAATCAGGTGTTTTTCTTGATACTTCAAAAAGTAGGTACCAATGAGGTTACCTATTTCATCGGCAACATTGTTAGAAGTTATGATTGAAACATTACTGGTTAATATGGTTGGCCACCGGTCTACCGTGGGTAATAAATTAATTTTACTTTGTTATTTTTTCCATAGATTTGTTTTACAAAGTAACTAATTGTTATTTCTTTTTTTCATATGGATTGAACGGGGAGAGCCTGCATATCTCTCTTCTTCCATGATTTTATGTTTTATTGCAGGTAGATGCTCGTTTTTTGCAGGTCCCAGTAGAATAAATTATCTCAATTTATGAACTAGTGATTTTTGAAGACAATGATAATGAAATAAGAATATTTTCAAAGATGTTTCCTACACGAGGAAAACAACATGAATAATTTCCATCAATTAACAGATTTATAACATGAGAAATGGGGAATTTATTTCTATTTGAATATCAAAGTCATTTCCAAAAAAAAAAATTTCCATTCATTAACCATTCACAAACAACATTGCTGCAACAAAAATCATAAGAATTGTAACTTAAGATATTTATTTATTTATTGGTTTTCAATAAAGAGTCGTCTATTTCCTGATTTCTCTTAGGTTTTTATGCTTCAAGTATTGTTTAATTTAAGGTCACATTGTTTGTTCTATTCCTGGAATATAAGAAACGAGCTCTTAGGTTTCACGAATTTGTTACTCCGATAAAATTTTCTAATTGTTGGATGTTGTCACTCTGTGGGTGCTATGAATCTGTCAGTTCTATTACTCTGTAATTGTTGTGACACCGTTATTATTGTTACTCCATTACTGTTATGACTCTATCACTATGGTTACACCATTAGTGCTGTTACTCTATTACTGTTGTTACTCCATCATTGTTGTTACACTGTCAGTGTTGTTACTCCATTACTGTTGTGACTTTGTCACTGCTGTTACATCATCAGTGTTGTTACTCTGTTACTGATGTTACTCCATTAGTACTGTTACTCCATCGATGTTGTGACTCTGTCACTAATGTTTCTCCGTCATTTTTGTTACATCATCACTGTTGTTACATTATCACTACTGTTTCTCCGTCAATGTTGTTACACTGTCACTACTATTATTTTTTCACTGATGTTACTCCTTCATTGCTGTTACTCCTATGGTGCTATTACTCCAAAAAAAAATCTAAGCATCCGGTGTTGTTACTCCTCTGATGTTGTTACTCAATTAAATTTCCTAAGTTTCTTGTGTTGTTACTCCTTTAATGTTGTTACTTCTCTACTGATGTTACTCCATGGTGATATTTTTCCAATTACTTGGTGATGTTACTCCTCTGGTGTTGTTACTCTGCCAAGGTAAGTTTCTAGGTATGTCCTCAACCCACTCCATGGATTTCATTGGTATTTTACTTATGACATGACCAACTATGACTGATGACAGACATACTTTAGTTGGGGGGGGATCTCGTATTTAGTAATAAGGATGATTATTTTGGTAAGTCTCGTCAAGAATGATTCACTCTTAATTCCTCATTATTTTGTATATTGACTAATCCTCCTTCATGTCACCTTCCTAAAATCATTCTTTTACCCCTTTCCCTATTATTACCTAAGTCATGGTTTTTTTTTTCACAACCACAATTATTGTTGTTGGCCAATTTTCACGTTGAATTCAACATATGAAGGCCTTTATGATTTTTTTTTTCTCTTTGGTGAATGGTGTAACACCCCGAATTTATGTGTTTGAATTTCGAAGCTAGACATTTGAACTTTAATCCTAAGGGGAGTGGACCCCAAAGGATAAGTATTTTGTGAATGTAATTAAATATTTAATTGGAGGAAATGAATAAAATGATTGTGTGCAGATTGAAAAAAATGAGAGTTATGAGATCACTTGCTAAATCCATGAGGATGGATAAGGCAACTAATCCCCAGAATATTTCAAAAAAATCCTTGAAAGAAATTATTCTAATTTAGATTTTTGAGGAAGAATCTAAATTTCCCCAATGATGAGGAAAGTAGTTGGGAAGAGGTGAAAAAGCTGGAAAAGCTGAGGAAAAGCATAAAACAACTTTAAAGTGTCCCTAAATTGGGAAGCCTCGGCAAACAGGAAGAAAAGCATCCTGAGATTCTAGACGCAGAATTAGAAACATGCTTTGGGGAACAATAGCTTAAATAAGCTGCTCTTGCACAGATTAGAGGTTGATCTGTGTCAAGGAGATGATCTCAGCTCGGGGGTGAGTTCCGGGAGACAGAAGGACTCTAAGGTTGGGAGGTTGGTCAATTGCATGAGTGGTATGTCTTTAAATTTATTGGTGTATTTTACTTCACATAGTACGAATTGGCTACATATAAAAGTTAGTTGTATATTAGAATATAAGTTCTACATTTAACCGAGTCAATCATAAGGAATACACCCTTGACATTCTGCATAGTTGTAGAACTAGAATCTGTGGAAGAGAATCCAACATAATCTTTAAACCAGTGTTGGTTTAAATCTGAGGATACTTATTTCTCCACAGAAGAAATTTATAAATTGGTTTTAATCTGCTTCTGTTTCATAACATGATTTTAATATGTATAAATATAAGAGAGAGAGAAATCTGAGTTGTCGGTACTAAACTTGGAAATAGCAGAAGCGGAATTGTAAATTTTCAATGTGTATTAACAAATGAAAGTAGGTACTGTATCAACTGATCCTATTGTCAGCACATAATTCATATATAATCAGAAGCTCAATGGTAAAGTTATATTGCATGCAAGCAACCCACACTTTAGCAAAAGAAAACAACCACTGTATGGCAAGAAACTATGCATTGATAGTATATTCTGGAACCATCCTAACATTTGAAACCAGAAAGTGAAAAGACAAAAGGATAGTTATGCAAATGAACAACATGTATATGTACCACAACATAGTATAGTGAAGTGTATATAGAGCATAGTTTATTGCAATATAGGTACAATATAGTATCTTGAAGTATATGTACCCTAGTCCTTTATATGCACCCAAGTCAAGGAGGTAACCTAGTATATTATACATACATACGTTTGTAAACCAAGAAAGAGAGATATATGATTATACACTGTCTGTAGATCAATTAGATAAATATGAAGTGAAAATTTATAATAAGGGTATAAAATAGAAATGGTGAGATGTTATACTATTTTCAAGAAGTATTAAAAGAGATTTAGCTACTGCAACTAGTAAAACTATACACTAGTACAGTATTAGAATGTGTTACACCAAGCAGAAAGCCTTCAAAAATACCAGAAGGACAGACAGAATAAACCAGTATTGTACCCCAAAATGAAACTGAGGAATAAGAATATATGTAACCGAGTTTCAATATGAAGAGAAAATAGTACATTAACTTTCTCGCGGTTCATAAATGAAAACATGAGTTGAACGAGGCAAATTGATATAAATCTATGAGATTAGCATTTTGACCAAAGTATACATATCAATATATAAGAAAATCAAAATGAGTATAAATCCCAGTGGCTTGAGGACTGTCTCGAAATGCCACTGAAGTAGCCATAATTAATTATTCAAGTCGAGTCTTAACAATGGAATTGTCCAGATTATACAACTCATAAATAAAAACTTTAAGCTGTCTAACGAGCACTACACAACTACATGGATTCCCTTCAACCAGTGTGTGGTGAATACCAACCTGCAAGTGGGGAAAACGAATCCAACGTTAACGTCAAGGCCGCCATTAATCTCTGTGGCAATGTAAGAGTCCAAGACGCAAGGCTTACATTACCTGCGCAAGTCAAAGACTCAAGTTAAATCCCCTACTAAATGAGCTTAGTAGGATGAAAGTGTGTTAAAACAAAAAAGGAGGTCTGAGAAAATGATAGTACCTGGTGAAGTAGAGGTTGAAACCCATCCAGAGCCTGTACGCTTACACAGGAGATAGGAAAATTATTAGAAATAAATAAATAACGAAAATAGATGCTCAAAATCAAACAACGAAAAGTGCCTTACCCAATTTGTAGGAACTCGACCTACACAGGTCAAGATGGGAATGAACCAGAGTGTCGTGCCATCTTCAGAGTTATAAACCCTGAGAAACCATTGATGCATTTCAAATGGAGGATAACTTCTGAACACAAGCACGTTCGCTCAGAACGAGCTCTGGAGAATTCGCATACGAAAATGCCAACAAATAAATTCAATACGCACCCTCTATCGCATGAGAGGCAAACCAACAAATCCCTGCAACCTAACAAAGAAATATATGAGACGCGATGAAATCGTATCAATTGGGTGGATGCAAATCACCTGTAACCAATAATGACATATGATACATTTAAAATCAAAAATCGTTGTAAAGGCTCAACGAAAGGAGCGTACAATTAAATTCGTAGAAGGAAGCCTTGATTTAATAGTAAGTTTCATACCTCAATCGTCAGGATAGTCTGGAGTTACGCCCAGGAGGTAACCGAGCTCGATGTGGAGCTAGGGCATAAAAAATATTGCTCTGTCATGAATAACACCGATGCGCAGGAAGAAAACAAAAAGAACCCTGAACAAAGTCTTATGTGAGATTATATCCAAATTGATTTACACAAAAAACCTAAAGTCACAATGAATCGATGCCGTCCAATTGGCGAGATCAGAGAGAAGGAGCCACGGATCGAGGTATTAATAAGCCAAGTACAACCTGCATTTAAAATCCAACTCAATGAGTAATGCCAATTAAATGTAGATTGAGCTGGCGGGGTTATAGAAGGAGCGTAGTCGATTAGGTAAGGTGATGGGAAGAGCCTATACTGTCGTGGAACGAATCCACGTGACCAAAAATGGGCAGAGACTTGTTACTGCCTATGTGGCGAAACCAAAAACGAAACAAACACTATCTGTGAGCTTACGTGGGAGACTGATTCTCCGTCCCCATTCAACCATACGACGCATCAAACAACAAGCTCATATTACATGGCGGCCAAGTCAATGGAATTGGTGTGAAGTCGAAATAAAGACGGGTGAGAAATTAAATCGACTTGATTAACATGTACGCCGAAATATCACCATAGGTCATGTCTGGTCCATCATGAATTATATCTTGTCCATCAGTGAAAGATTGGAATACGTGGAATCATAAAGACAGAAGCCTACGCAATTTCATATAGTTATATGTATAATTAAAATCGTGGTAAATGTGTGAAACCAAATCGATTCCATCTACGTCTCTCCATGACCTACGAATATGTCAAATAAGTATAACAATAGTGGGACTTATGAAGTGGATAAACATACATAATTATATAACCCATTCCTTATAATTGTTTATCATTGCTATAATTGTTATAAATATATAACATATGTTTATAATTGTTATAAACATATATATCCTTGTTATGGTAATTATAGTGATGAAGAGTACAAGTTATTTAAATGGCATATGGGTTTCAGATCCATTTTATTATGTATAGTGGAACAAAGTTGACACATGGGAAATAAATAAAAATCGATCTTAAACTGATCACATTTGTAAAGGAATAAGCAAAACCCCTTGCTAGGATTCACTGAACTAGCTGAATGAAATTTCTTTTTTTGGAGGTAAAATGGGAGGTGTGACAAATGGTATCAGAGCCCACGTTATAAAACTAGGCTGGTGACATTGTGCTCACTGTTGCTGTGTATTCACTGAATAAATTTAATTCTGTGGAAAAAAAAATATATATATTTTTATTTTTTTTTCACTGATTTGTGTTGAGTGTGTAAAGTGGTGCTGAAATGGAAGAAGGTGGCGAAATTTATGTTGATCTGCGTGATGAGGATAATGCACCAGATCCAAATGCGCCCATGATGGCTATGTTGCGGGAATTGCAACAAGAGTTGGTTGAGATAAAAAGCCAGAATGACATAAAACAGTTTGTATAAGGATCAGTTGCAGGAAGAAAAATAGGAAAAATAAAACAAAGGATACAGAGTTCTTGATGACATCACAGAAATATTATAGGTGCATGAAAATAGTTAAAATCAACAACCGCAACAACAAAAACCACCACAATATAAACTTGCACCTCAAACGCTTGAAAGTGTTGCGAGAAGATCTACCAGGATAAGTTGACCCCCGGAAAAATACTCTTCTTCATTATATTATGTATTGTTGATTGATTTTGGTCAGCCAGAATGTTATGGAGAAGAAATGCAGGTAGAAACTAGGAAGAAGTGGTAGCTAGCCATGAAAGAAGAGATGTATTCCTTAATACATAACCCAACATTGAACTTAGTTAGGTTAGTATTAGGTAAAACAAAATTTCATCATACTATAGGTTGAAGGAAGACGATGGAGGAAAACAAAGGTAAAAATATAGACTTGTGGTGAAGGGGTTTGCACAGAATAAATATATTTACTTTGATGAAATATTTTCTCTTGTTCTTAAAATGACTTCAATCAGAACCATTTCAAGTCTTGTAGAAGTAGAAGATTTACATATTGAATAGTTAGATGGAAAGATATCCTTTTTACATGGAGATTTGGAGTAAGAGATCTATATTCAGCAAGCACAAGGATATGAGGTGAAAGGGAAGGAAAAATTAGTGTGCATGTTTAAGAATATCTTGGATGGCTTAAAACAGGCTCCAAGGTAGTTGTATCTAAATTTTGATAGGTTTATGTCTAAAAAAGGTTATACTATATGTCACTCTAATCATTGTGTTTATCTGAAAAATAAAAATGATGGAAGCTATATTATATTATTTTTGTATGTAGATGACATGCTTGCTGTAGGGTCTAACATGTGGGAAATAAATGTGCTCAAAAGAAAATTGGAAAATTCATTTGCAATGAAGGGTTTGGGAGCTGTAAAATAAATCATTAGTATGAGAATAACTAGAGATAAGAAAAATTGAAAATTAACATTGTCTCAGAATGAGTACATACAAAATTTGTTGAAAAGATTTAATATGTAGAATGAAAAACTAGTTAGTACACCTTTGGCTAGCCATTTCAAAATTAGTAAGGATATGTGCCCCAAGACCCAAGAAGTAATGGATTATATGTCCAAAGTTCTATATACATCAGTAGTTGGAGGCTTAATGTATGAAATGGTCTACACAAGGCCTCATATTGCACATGCAGTGGGAGTTGTAAGAAGGTACATGAAAACTCCTAGGAAATAACATTGGATGACAGTGAAATCGATTCTTAGATATTTTAGAGGTACCACAAATCAACCATTATGCTTTGGTGGCTCAAAAAATTCTCTACATGTATATGTTGATGTAGATATGGAAGGTGATAAAGATAACATGAGGAGCACTACAAGGTATGTATTTACTGTAGGTGGAAAAACTATCAATTGGGTTTCAAAAATGCAAAGTTTTGTTGTACTTTCAACAAAAAAAGCAGAGTATGTTGTTGCTATAGAGGCTAGTAAATAAATGATTTGGTTATGAAGGTTTATGGATGAATTATGTAAGAAGCAGGAGATGGGAAGGTTATACAGTGACAAGCAGAGTGCATTCATGTTGTCGAGAAATAAACATTTTTTCCAAGACTTAAAACATAAAACCCAAGTACCATTTTATATGCTCAATGTTGGAGGATGGATAGTCGAAGTTAGACAAGATACAGACAAGCACGAATCCTGCATATATGTTAAAAAAATTTGTAACGAGGGATAAAATTATATTATTCTCAGCTTCAATTAGTATTAAAAGATGGTGATGAAGATGAGAACTAACCAGGTGAAAATTGGAGTCATTATCCAATAAATGAAGTTGCTAAAATCAATCTCCAAGTGGGATATTGTTGGGTGTGGATGTTGATTATATTATTTATTTAGATTTATCACTGCGTTGGATAGTTGTTCTTAACGGGACAACAACTTCGCCTATCATTTGATCATAGTTAAGGATGTCCAAGGGTGGGCGGCAAAGACCTTTTGGAGCCACCCACTGGTAGGGGCTTCCAGGGGTAGCCCCCCAAAGCTAAACACAAATGTACAATTTCCTTGTAAAATATAGTAATTACATAGTCAATCTGGGTCGTTCATTAGGCGAATGATCTCACAGTAGAATTTATGTTTAGTTTAGGGTTTTTTTCCCTATCTAGAAACCCCTATATTGTATGAGGGTATTCTATTGTGGTTGTGTATCATGTGTATATTTTGAGCCATAAATAGAGAGGCGGACTGTGTGAAAGAATATATGATATTGTAGTGAATCTGTTGGATGTTGTCTCTTCATTTTGATGGATAATAGAAAGGAATGACTCATTGTTTCTCGTGACGTAGCACATGTTGGATGAACCACATATATCTATTTATTTCTTATTTTATATTTTATTTTTTTGTTTGTGTTTCCACATATTTTATGTGTTTTATGGCTCTGTAATATATATTTCTCTAACAAACTAGCATCCCACTGGTTTATCGACTCCAAATCTAGCCACAACCAAAGTGTTTATGAACTCTCTAAGAAAATACATGAAATTTTTATCAACCCTATCTCACCCTTGAGCGTTTAAAATCCACTAAACTCTCTTTGTCCAATCAATTCATTGGCACATTTGTAGGCGACAAAAAACAAAGGCTACACCATCCCAAAGGTGAACATAGTATGTCACATGTTTTCTTTTCTTGGAAGATTTAAATCTTCTGCCAACTCATGCTATGCATTCTCCTTTCCAAAAATATCTCTTGCTTGCCCAACTAATTTCTTCCATCTTCTCACTTGTCTAAATGATGTAGAAATTCCTTTTAAATTCAAGCTTCTAATTGTAATTTTCTAAAACGATAGACTTGAATCTACTCTACCAATTGCGGAAACCAATTTAAACGAACGTGAAATCACAAAGAATACAAGAGAATGAATTCAATCAACACATTACACCTTGATTTCCTTGTGACATTCATAGCTAAAAACCTATCTATTTGTATCTTGCATTAGTCATAAAATATGAGAATATTACAATGCTTTTCTCAAACCAGAGAAACCTCTACACTATATATATTTGTCTCATTGCTTCCTAGAGAAGCCTAGGCGAATACTTAGAAAATTTTCTACTTGCCCATATCCCTATTTCCTTTCACTATTTCCTTGGGTTATTTTCCACTATTAATTAGGGATATCCCCATCCAATATTGTGCAATACATCTAGGGCCTTTATTTAATGACATTCACCAATTGTACAATTTGGATGATTATACAACAGATAACACATTGTCGTTGAACTACAATATCAACTGGGTAACTCTTAGTTTTTACATGCATGAGTTTTTTATGGATGAATCATCAGTTAAATAATTGATCATAGAGTAGATGAATGACTACTAGACCCCTCACTAGTTCCTCCAATAGTTGGAACTAGTTAACTTGAATTTAACTCAAATAAACTAAATTAATTAATTACAACTCAAAATAAACTCAACCAGGTATCCTATTTTGTAGGATCCACTGTACATGACTTAAGTTAAACCTTGAACTCGAATTAACTGAAGAAACTAAGTCAGTCGAACTTGGTTTACTCATATGATTTTCCATGTCATGTGGAATTACAATTTTCTTCTAATTTAATTCATAGGAAAATTAAATTAGAATCTTTCTTGGTTCCATTTTTAACACTCCCTCTCAACAAAAAAGGGATTATAAGATACCCTAATTCTTCATCTATGGAACTCGAATTTTCCTATTGATAGTGCCTTCATTAATATGTCTGCATGATGTTCCTCTATAACAAATTTATCTAGCATCATGAATTGCTTCTGCACACAATATTTTAGATGGTGGTACGAGATGTCAATATTCATGGACATACCATGCAAGCTTGGATTAATCAAGAGTTTTATGCAATCTATTTTTTATAGTAAACCATTGTAGGATACATATGTTGACCAAACAAACCTACAAGGATCCTTCTCATCCATATAGTGTCATAAGTTTTTTGACTAGTAACCATGTACTCTAATTTTGTTGAACTGAGTGCAACTAATCTCTGCTTCCTACTGTATCAGGGAACTGTTGTTTACCCAATTCTGAAGATTCCTAATAATAAATTAATCTTCCAATAACTAAACTCACATATTATCAAAGAAAAAGTATACTATAGTTCATATGAAGCTTGAAACGAAACCCTAAATTTCATCTTTTCAATATATTAAGAGAACAACACTCTTATTAAGGGTACCATTATCCTCACATATTATAAAATAAGGAAGTATACTTTAATTCATAAGAAAATTTAACTTTAAAAAATCCTATATTCTTTTCATTCAAATATGTTAAGAAAAAGTCTCGTTGAATAAGCTTAAAGAATTTTTAAACAATATATCTATTTATCCAGGACTATTTATCACCCAAAAAATTTCATATAAATATAAAATATGAATATCACAATCATATAAATTAAATTGTTGATAAATGCCTCTATAAATGGATGTGTGATAAGCACCAGAAAAAACTTACTCTATGCAACATCTTACGTCGCTAAAGATTAAAAAAATCATAAAAATTAACTAAAATATAACTTATTATTATTATTATTATTATTATTATTATTATTATTTATGAAATAAATTAATATATGACGTAAATATATATACATCTATTTTCTATATTGAAGATTCTTAATTTATAAATAGGATTTGCCACAATAACATTGGTCAATATCATTGCTTATTAGCACATTCTTATAATGTCAAAGTTTATTCATATGAAACTTGTCCATATGAGAATTTTTGAATTATTCAATTTAATTAAGAGGAGAAAAAGGGATAACTTTTTTTTGAGATCAATTTCATATTTTGATTTATGAATACTACTAATAATATTCTAAAAGATTTTTTGGAAGTTAAATCTCAACCATCTATTTATTAATAACTAAATTTCAATTCTAAAAATCCTATTGCAAAATAGAGATACATTTCACAATTAATTTAATATAAAAATATTATATTGTATAAAATTATAATTATAATTATCCTATTCGGCCTAGAGGCAAAACCTAGTATGCAGGATTTGTTGTAATGTCCTCCCTTGTCATGTATGTAAAAAAATTTTACTGGGTCAAATTTCGTAAAAATAAAAATTTAGTAATCATAATTATAATTAATTTTACTTAAAAAGGTAAATCAACCTAGATTCATCTTAACTTGAGATCTATTACGTGTGCAAATGGATCAAATATTTTTAGATGGATCTAAACTGATAATAATTAAAAAATAATAATGTTAATATAAAAATAAAAAGAAAATTCACCAAAAATCACATCATGAGACATTTGTGGAGTTTTGGTTTATTGATGAACCACAGTGGATGGTTTGAAAAGCATCCATAAAACTCTGATGAAAACTGTAATAATGCTACTTTTACATAATTTTTTCTTGCTTTTCATGATATGGATCATACAAGCCTACAAAATATATATATATATATATATTTGGATAGGTTACATCATCCTTCACCTTTGGCTTGAAAAACGGTGACCCAAGAGCATTTAAGTACTCAAAATCACCCAAAGATCATACTTGTCCTCGATCATACCAGCCCTTAACATGGCTAGATTTTTTCCAACTAGTAACCTTCACATTAGAGAGTAACTTAACACCCATCACAGTCTATTCTATACCAATAAAAAATAATACCAATATTAATAATGACTTTTATATATATATGATTTTTAATTTCAATCAATAATATTTTCAAATGGATTTAGAAAAATGATGCTAGAAATTTAATTGAATTTTAAATAAAATAAATATTAAAAAAATCTAAATATAAATATATTTTAATTATATTTAAAAAAACTTATAATTTAATAATATTTATTTGTTCAATATTTCTTAAGTTTAATATAAAAATAATTGTTCATTAAATTTTTAAAATATTTAAACACAATCTATTCTATTTTTTTATAAGGTGTCATAAATTTTGTATATCCATATCTTCAACATATTCAATATCATAATGTTTCCTCTCAGTGGAATTATCGTTCTAGTTACAATCCTTAATTACTTAAAATGCCATGTCAATATACTAGTGTTCTCACATAGATATAATCGTATTCGCTTTATATTACTATTCTGAGCCGATTCAGTATCATATGATATCATATGACGTGAATCCTTCTTGATAAGATACTTTTAAATAAGATTCCTTGTCGCGATAAAACTCTCCCCTCGTGACTTGCTTACAATTTTGTTCTAGAGCGTTAATGTCAATCAACCCAAAATAAAATATCATTTGCCGTGGATTCTAAGTCGTTATTAGTGTGATCTCCTTTGTCATGGACGGAAAGTCGTTATCTTTGTGATCTTTTGTGTGATGGAATAGTTTTATCTAAAATTTTAAAGATATTATTTTGTGGTGGAATAGACTTATCTAAAGATATTATTTAGTTTAGGTGCAGTTTAAGTTATAGAGAGAAAATTGGTAATATAATTTTAAACAAGAAAGAAGTTGATTGTCGATGAAAATTTTTGGAATCGAATGAAATGATTGTATAAATACATTCAACACTTTGAAAAAGTCATGAATTACTTTAATTTTACAGATTAAATTAACTTAACTCTAAGTTTTTAAAATTTATATCAGATTTAGATTTACATTAATTAGAAATATAGTTCAAAAAAATATCATTTCTTCTATAAATTAGACTACATCCTTATTTTATATCTCTACAACTTTATTTTATATTTCACAATTTTCTTAATATATTTTTAGTTGTTATAATTTTAAAAATAATTATATTTATCTTAACCATTTAATGAGGTGTTAATTTTAAAAAAAAAAAAAATTTATAAAAAAAATCACTAACTATTTATTTTTTTAGTTATATATTATCTTTTTCATTAATAAAACAGTTATACATTAACAAATATGACTTTCGAAGCTAGAATATTTTTTGAGGTGGGGTGGGTTTGACCGTTGCCTTTTTCACCAGGGTTGTGTTAACAAAATACCTATTCATTGTCAATCCAATGATTAATGGGTAAGGTGGATTTAATGATTTTACATGTTTTTTTTTTTTCTTTCTTCATGTAGAAAAATCCATATACTTGCTATTCAATTGTGAAAACACCATACTAGTAGCACAATAAGAGAAGTCTCATAGCTCAACCACCATGAGAATTTAAGAAAAAAAAATATTAAAGGAATGATTGAAAACCCAAATCACTTGGCTTTATTGGAAACAAAGAAGGACACAAAAATCAGCAACCTCTCGTTGCTTGGGAAACCAAGAAAAAAATCACTCTTTCCTTGGAAACATCAAATAGTAGAAAAGAGGGAAACATCTAAAAATCTAGGAAAGAGGGAAACATCTCAATGTATTTTCTTTATCTTATAATGCATTTGATTTTCTGAAAATATCTTTAATAATTGCAAAATAAAAAATAAGGAGAATGATTGCATTGGTTATAAAATGCTCATCTCTTCCTCATAATAAATATGGTGGTATTATTTCCAGAGTTGTGTTATTCTTGTTCCGTGTCTATATTCCATTTTTCAGATCTGCAAGTAGATCAATTGGTATCAGAGCATAAGATCTTGGAAGCCATCCAACAGTTTGAAGAATATTTTTTTTTTAAAGGGTCATACATTTCAATCCATTCGGTGGATGAAAATCATGCCGCCCCGTCAAGAGCATCAAGAGCCCCCCACTGTAGACTCGCCATTAAATGATTTAGCTAGGGCTCTTCAAGAGCTAATTATGCCGCAACAACAAGAACGTCCTCCAGGGTAAATGCATCTTGATACATGCTTTCAACTGCCCAAATTCTCAGGGTAAATAAATGGCGAGACTATTGATTCTTGCTCTGCAGTCTCTCCAACTATTTTAGAACATATCCAATGATGGAAGACGAGATCAAACTTGTAATCGCCAGTCTACAATTGGAAGGCCTAGCACAAACATGGTGGGATACTCATCCTGAGAATATGTCCTTCGTTATTGAACTTGGAGAAGAAGCCAAGACCATATCGACACCTATCACATCTTGGAATCTCTTTTGTGAGGCCTTATAAGAACGCTTGTATCATCCAGGATATATACAAAATCTCCTTTCCAAATGGTTATAACTTCGATAACTACCCAATTAATTAGTGCAAGCTTAAATTGATGTGTTCTACAAGTTGCACATTCAACTCCATATCTCTGATCTCGAAGAGATAATAATTATAGAATTTCATTATGGTTTGCTAATGATTTTTCGACATGAAGTTGAATTGTTTGATAGTAATTCATTAGACATGGAGTTTATTTGTTCCTTGGCTATGGAACACAAAGTGAGTACTCCAATCCGATCCCCTCCAGCCAAAATTGGTCCATCTCCCTCTGGTTCTTATAATGTTGTCTTTGCCTCATCCCCCACACCTCACAATACCCCTTGGTGTACTTTTCATAAGACCAAATCACATGCTTCTACATATTTTTCAAGTACTAAAAAATATACGCCCTCACAAGACTCTTTTTATAGAGGTGGAGAAACCAAATGCCACTACCCAACTTCTAGCTATTTCTCTTGAAAATCCTACCGAAGTGGACCCCTCTCTCATCCTCATGGCTACTAATGTAACAAACACCTTTGTTACACCTTTTTTTACCCATAATTTTCAAGTCAAACATGGGTTGGCCACAATTATTCCTGAAAATGGGAGTCAAAAGAATCTCGTGGCACAGGACTTGGTTGGACACCTTTTCCTTCCCACCACTCCTCATGCACACCCATATCAACTCGGTTGGGTCCAAAAGGATGGTCCTCATCTTACCATCTCCCAATGTTGTGATGTCACCTTTGCTATTTGACCTTTCAGTGATATTATGGTATGTGATGTTTCTCCTCTCGATTGTGTCGATTTATTACTAGGCATTCCATACCAAGTGGCTAGAAATGATGTTTATCATGCTACAAATCACCAATGCCACTTACAACACGATGGGAGCACCTATGTGCCCACATCCTCGGCTAGCTCATCAACCCAACCTTCTATTGGAAAAGCTCCCATTATGAGAGGCAATTTAAACCAAGGTGTTTCTTCATGCTTGGTTCTCCCTATCAAGATAGACAACCTCACCAATCTAGTCCCTCTTAGAATGGCTCATCTACTCCAAGAATTTGCAAATGTATTCACCCAACTCACAGGGTTGCCTCCAATACGCTTTTTTGAACACCACATCGATCATATTCCTGGTGCTTCCTTACCCAATACCCCATCTTACCACCTTGATCCTTGAGAGGCAGCGTTTCAGCCAAGTGCACCCTCTGAGATGTCACTGGAGATCACCCCTTTTGGGTCTGCACATCAACAACAAGAAAAAAAATCATCTGCTCATTTTATACACTCCATTTCTCATTGCAAGCTCAAGTAATAGATGCTTTGCAAGCAACCCAAGATCGCACCGAACAAAGGCATGACAAGCAGCGAACACCCTTCTATTTTCAACCTAGAGTTTGTGTGTGGCTCTTGTTGGACAAGCAACGCTTCAAGGGTGTAATGCCCCAAGTTTCTATGCTTTTAATTTGAAAATTGAACAGGTCCAAAGGGGAGAGTGGACCCCAATGGAGAACTGTTATGTGGATTTATTTTATTTAATAAAAAAAAATGGAAAATTATGTGTGCTATGACTAGATTGAGAATTAAAATCTGAAAAACATAATCCATGAAGATGGATAAGGTGATAATACTTTCCCACACCTTCCAGAAAATCCTTGGAAGAAATAAAAAAAGTTACTAAAAAATATATTTGGACATAAATATCTAATTTCCCCAATAAAGAGGAAAGTATTGGGAAGAGGTGGAAAAAGTTGGAAAAGCAGAAAATATAACTTTTAAAGTACCTTTGTGTAAGAAACAGAGGGAAATCCTAGGCAAAACAGAAAGAAAGCATCCTGAAATTAATGGACGCAGTAATTGGAAATAGGCTAGAGAAAGAAAAGCTTAAATAAGATGCTCCATGATAGACAAAGGGTTGTCTAGCACTGGGAGCTAAGGTCTTGGCTCAAGGGTGAGTTATGGAGAGAGAAATCTACAGTTGGGTGGAAACTAGTCAAAGCTAAATTGGTATGCACACTAAACTATAAATGATTTGGTTGATGTTAAATCTTCATGTGTGATGCTTGGCACCTGATTAGGGAATCTTTAATATTACTGTGAAAATTTTTTAATTTAAAGTTGCAAAATGCACAGAGGTTGAATTAGCATTGCGTAAAATGATTTAAATCACCCATACATTTAACAGATTTTTTACAGTATTAATACCAAAATATGTATAGTTTTATGGACAAAGTCTGTTTAGATCCAACTCTGAGAATTTCTAAACTCAGTAATAGGTTTAAACCTAGGGTTAGGAATCTAACAGAGAATTTATTTACATTAATACACAAATAAATTATTATTGGTACTATGACTAGGATCAAAAGGAAAAATGTTTCTGATTGTAAATTTAATTCAAATTCAGATCTATTGTAAATAACTGTATACAATTAGAAATAAAGGTTTTTTTACCAATCCATACTACTATATTAAATGCAGAACATTATTTCATACATGAATGATAGAGGAACAATCAGAGCACAATACTCGTCTATCATTATTAGCAGGGAACATGAAATAAAAAAGTAAACATCAAAGTTTTCCTATTTAGAAACATATGGAAAGAACTATTCATGAAATATAGATAGAAAGGTAGCTGTATAAAAGTACTGAAATTAACTTTCAGTACAACTAAGAAGTGAATAATTTTAGAATAGTGATATGCTGATATATCTGATTATTACACAATTATGTCCTAAGAAATATAAATATTTCTCATAATGGAATATAAGATAAGTAGAATTATATTAAAAAATGAGCTAAGATAGTACCTCAAAACTATGCATCTATGTGTATAAAAACATACTACTTACTGAGACAGTATATTTAAATTAATGTGTAAATTGGAAAATAGAATACCTGGCTACGAAATGGAAAAGTATTATTAAGTTATATTCTTTAGTACTAGAAGAGAAAAAATATACATATTTCCATCAAAATCACGACTATGCAAAAATTTGGTGATATTGTCACCAAGATAATTATTATGAGAAAATAAACAATAGTCAGTTATCACTATCAAATATTAACCAGAACAGAGTAATTCTATTGGAGACATTAGAGAAAGCATAAAAATAAAAATTTTACATTTAAAACTAGCTAGAGAAAATGTTTATAAAATATAACATAGTCCAGTTTGTGGGTTATAAACCCAACCATGTTTATTTATATTACAAATGAAAATAACTATAGGTACAATGACCTAGTAATATCTAGGGTCACTACAAAACAATATGATATGTCTCTGGAAATACAGCAAGATGACCAATGTAGTAGAGGAACTTGAGTATGTCAATACCAACCTGTGCAAAAACTGAACTCAGTCTCAAGAAAAGAGACCACATGAGTTACAAGACTTATATCCAAAACGAAAGGAACCAAGGTGGGGACATATTTTCAAAACCCCAATAAATTGAATTAGAAAGATTGAAGTCAATTAAAATTACAATAAAAGACAACCATGAGAAATCTAAGTGGAGAGGATAAATGAAATACCTTGAAGACGTTTTTCCTTCATGGCAACCCACACCTACAACCATAACAATCAAAGTAAGAGGGAGATAGATTATTATAGTTCAAAAAGAAACAAAAATGAAAAGATAAGTGGTATCAAGAAACCCTAGTAACACAAATTCATAATGCCACAACATACCTTTGGAAACTCCATGGGTGAACAAAACCCTTAGGTCGATAGCAAGTAGTTGGAACATCATTCCAAAAACCTCGGATGGTAGAAGGAAACGTCTGAGGTAGTTACGAGTTGAGTTGGTCCATCTGCGTTAGATTATCCATCACCCAAGAAGAGCATAGCAGAGTTAAGACATTAAGTGAAATGTTTAAGACAGGAAAGACATGTATACAAATTACAACAGTGGGAAAACCTTGAATAAACTAAAATATACAACATATAACCATACCCTGAAACCCACCATAAATTATGTGCTCATAACTATGATTCGAGAAATTGTATTAACAGAGACAGAGTATATTCAACAATTGTAAAAAAATGAAAAGTCTCGTAAGTATAAAAATGATGCAGAGAGAGTGCACCCTTTTTACACGGGAAGCATCTATGTGAACAGAGAACACAAAGAGTTACAATAAAATTCCATAGCAAATCATTATAGTAGGCTTCCATGTGAAACAATTAACCCTTTCAAGAATTAAAACAAAAATCACAGAAACTAAGTAGTCCATGTGAAATGTAACGATTTCCCTCTACTATCATTTATGGTGGTTTAGAAAAGAGTAGAGTGACAAGAATCATTAACTGAACCAGAATCAACTATAGAGGTGAGAAGAAATGAGTTACATGTGCAATGCAACATGACTCTGTCGAGAGGGTGCATTGTTCTTCTCGTATTCCTCCGAACGAGTGAGAGGCGAGACAAAAAAAACCACCCCTACCAACAACCAAAACGAGAAGATCAAATGAAGCGTAAACGCCTGAAAGAGAATGTGATATACACCACAACTAAACCATAAATTCGCAGAACATCCACACCATCCATGCAGCAAGAGATGGGGAGGGGGATGCTGGTTCGATGAGATGGGTATCGGAAATCAAATCAAATTCATGTCAACCACTATATGAAATATCGAGAGGTAAAATCCAAAAATCTAAGCGTTAAAGAATTAGTACAATGTCACATGGGAAGTGACAGAAAAATTTAAGAGTCTAGTGCTACCTGTCTCATAACCTTTACACATAATATGCCATATATCACCCTCTATGTGGAAGAGTATATAAATGTATAAGTTGACACTAAAACTACAATTAAATTTCTTGAGCCCAATGACAAGGAAATGGGTGCCATTATGTTTATAGGATGATTGCCAACACTAGATGTAAGCTAAATTTCTCCTTGGGAATATCATTAACCTAACTTGTAGACATTAAGAAGCTATAATTAGGATAGTTTCAATTAGGCTTCAATTTGATTAACGTCTAAATATAAGGTCAACCTAATGTAACATAAAAAAGGGATAGTAAAATATTTAAGTAGAGCATAGGAAGTATAACATATTCATATATAGGTATAGTGGTTAACCCGTGCAATACTATATAGACCCCTTTATTATATGAGTTCAAGGTGAATGAAAAATAAATGAACAATGAGGTAGTAATCAATGAAGTATATCTAATGAGGGCATATATATATAATAAGTGAAGAGGTATATATATATATACACTCTAAAAATAAAAATATTCTTGGAAGGAAGAATAAGGAGTTAGTTCTGTGAAATCATAATAGGTGTATCAAAAACTTGAGTAAGGTGAAATCATCCAATTGCATCAGTCCTAAGTAGACTTAGGATCAAAGTTAGGTTAGATAAATTCACAACCTATGTCAATGGAGGAAAAATGCAAATAAGAAACTATGATAAAAATCAATTATACAAGTATCCTAACTGTTGGTTAATAATGAAACATATACATGACATAGTTAAGAATGTAAATCATATCTCGTCAACATGTGATGAAAAAAAACAAAATTGTGAAGTGAGAGGTATTACAAAGGGCCGGCATCATAAGTTGCACCCTCTATGATATGTCCCATATATTTTTTTGGAACACATTAGAGAAAATGCATATCACTTGGACTTGCCTTCCCAGTGTGGCATCCATGATGTGTTTAATTTTAATAATCTAAAACTATTTGAACCACCTCTACTTGAGGAATTTGTTACAATCCTTAATCCGGTCGATAATATTCCATATTTTCGGCCTCCTTTGATCAAAGATACAATTATGGACTCCAAGAAACAAAATACACTCCAATAGCCATACTTATCATATCTGGTTGGTTGGAAGAGACACACACTGGCGCAGGAAAAATGGATGATTTCAGAAACATTGCAACGCACTTTCTCTCATTTGGTAAAGGAAGCCAGGATGCTTCCTAATCTAAACATGGAGTAATTGGGAAACCAAGAAGGACGCAAAAATTAGCAACCTCTCACTGCTTGGACAATGAAGAAAAAAAACACTCTTTCCTTGGAAACATGTAAGAGTAGAAAAGAGGGAAACATCTAAAAATCTAGGAAAGAAAGATACATCTCAATGTATTTGCTTTATCTAATAATGCATTTGATTTTCTGAAAATATCTTTTTTAATTACAAAATAAAAAACAAGGATAATTATTGCATTGGTTATAAAATGCTCATCTCTTCCTCATAATAAAGACGGTGGTATTGTTTGCATAGTTGTGTTATTCTTGTTTCTTGTCTATATTCTATTTTCCAGATCTTCAAGTAGATCACTTTGAATATAAGAAGCCTAATTCATGTCAATCTATTCAACTTCTTGTATTACAGATTCCTTTGTGTAAAGGAGGGTCTCGTAAACTTGGCACGTCAAAATAATTCTGTTTTGGGCTCCAGGTTTATAGATACTTATGGTTTCTTTCATGGTATTCATATATATGATCAATTTTATTTAAAAGTTAGAAAAATGAATGTTAAATAGTTTCATTAGCCGCGAGGAGCAATTATAAATGATGTCTTTAGATATCATTGTCTCTCTGATTAATTTGTGATCAAAATTTCTGGTAGCAAATCCAAAGTGGTAACTCTTTGACTAATTTGTGATCAATATATCTAGTATCAAATCCAAAGTGGTAAAATATTGGTAGGGAGAAAAGTGTGGGATTGTGAAATAGACAAGGAGCATGATGCAGATTATGTGTCAGTGATAAAATTCTAGGGAGTAGCATAATCTCGACGTAGTTGAGGAAATTTTCCATTAAATTAAGAAGAGATCAATGTCCTAGAGCCTGCAGCATGAATGCATTAGGATGGTAACACTGTTTGAGATAAGCGAATATGCAGTAAGAAACATGAGCCATAATATTTTTGAGCTAAAATTTTATACCCGCAACATGAGGGCTTCCTAGACTATGGAGGATTGGATCGCTGGAGAACTCTATCCTAGACAACAAGGAAGTGAATAAGAAGATTGATTATGGAGCAAGAGGATGAGGAAATATGTGATGGACGTATGATCAGTCATATGGATATTATGGTGTGGCATGAGTGCGATGTTCGCACCAAAAGGAACAATATGTTGAGAATTCTTTCATAGATATGTATGTTATTGTAGAAAATAATGTTTCCCAAGGTTGAAAAGAAGTCTCCCAAGGAAAGCCAAGATAATTAAAGTGGGCCACATGAATTAAACATGGTATAGAACTATGAGATCCAAATATCCAGTTTGTTGAAGGATGGCACATGGCAAGACCAATATGAGAAGCAAGAAGCACATTAATATTTATCAATTAAGTGAAGAGTGTCATATATATGGCCATATGACTATGCAGACACAAAATAATATGTGGATGAAGAGGAATTTTCTAGCAAAATCAATCCCATTGTACGATTTATAACAATTTTCAAAACCTCAGAAATTTGGACCTTCGAAATTTTTGGCCATGATGAGGGCCTACAAAAAAGACCCAAAGTTTTATTCCCTTACTTAAACCCCTCCCCAGGCCTTCACTGATGTCAACTCACTAATGGTCAAAGAAATTTAGACATAAGCCCGCTCCACTTATATTGGATATAGGGAATCTTGCTCCACTAAAATAGAGCCACATAAACTCTTTGCCAATATTTGGAATTTTCATAATGTGGATCTACCCTTGTAAAAGGATATTGCATATCTCAATAACTTCATTCTATGATTTGATGACAACAGATTTGACACTTGGCAAATCTCTTTCAAATACAGTCGAGTTCTTGTGTAACCAAATATCCCTAATAATAAATTTTGAAACAATAAGTAATGGATATAAATATAACATCCTCATCCAATATTCGAATTAGTCTAGAGTGGTTCCAATCCACCTCCCATGAAAACTCAATGGAAAAAGTAAAATAACCTATACAAATGTTGAAAAATTATAGTGATCCAATAAATTATTAACATTGTCCTCTTCCATATGACATCACACATGATGAGGTGGTCTATTCCACCCCCTCTTTTGAATGTTGTCCTCTGTAAGAGAATTATTATGAAATTTTATCCAGAAGAGGATATGAATTTCTAGTGGACAATTCCATCTTCAAATCGCCAAGTATGAGAAGAAATTAATTATTCCTTCCTCTTCCATGGTAAAAGGTTTATAGGAAATTTTTGAAGTTAGTTAACCTAATATTTTTTCCAAATCCCATACCAACTTGTGTGAATTCTAAGTTAGAGAAATTCCTTCGAGAGAAAGGGCATTTATAAAGGATTTTCGTTCCAACGTGCAACTTACCTATTAGTTTTAAATAATGTGTTGTTAAACAATGGAGCCTCCCTTTAGATTTAAGCACATGAGTAATTACATCTACTAAAAAATGTACTCTATAATTGAGAGGTACAATAAATTTAATAGAAATCTGAGAGTTCCGCCCCACCCATCCATGGGTCTCTTCCTATCATCGTCTCATTTCCATGTCCTATCTACAACCTAGTCTTGTTTTTTACTATTGTCGAGGATTGTACCAAAGCTTTCCATATGTGTGATCCCTTGTAGCAAGTATTTTTCTTTATCTATTACCACTTTTCCACAAGATTTTCCATTAAATATTTGTTCCTTATCGCTCTCCTAGATATTCATTGATCGAATAGGAAACACCATAGATTCTTATCCACTAGGGCTTGCATAAGTAGAAACATATTCTTAAGTCCCCATCTGCTCCATTTTTTCAGTTTTGTTAGTTGTGTCCATATAGCAAGATGAAAGAATTTCCCTTTTGATCCTTTCCAAATAAAAGTTAAACATAAACTTTTAATTTTTTCCAGCATATTTTTGGTACATGAGTCAAAGATAACCAATAGAATACGATCCCTCCCAAGAGTAATTTCACCACTACTAATTTATACCCCAAATTTTTCCATCTATTACACGCCTTATTTAGTATGGTTTCCACATTTTAGACAAACCAAAGCCAATAAGGCACCCAATACCTATTTTCCTCAAATCAAAATCCTTAGAATTTTAGTCCTATATCCAATGCTTAGAAAAAAAAGTTATAAACTCCTTTCGTTGGCTTTTTTCTTCCTTTAGTTCATTGGGTAAAATAAAGGATTTTATCTTACTTACTTCTATACTTGTAGCTTTATCGAATAGTAACAAACATTTCTAGAGGGGTATCCATTTGTCTAATCTTCCTTCCCCACAAATCAAGATGTCAGATATGAATAGTGAGTGAATCAGTCTAATTGAAGATCAAAATTTGATACAGCAAATGGACACTGAATTCACCCAATTTTTTCATAATAATGCCAAGATATTTTAATATTATTAGAAATAAAAAAGGTGACAATGGAAAAACCTTTTTGACCCCTTTTTAGGCCTTGAAGAAATCCATTGTTGTTCCATTCAACATAACCATTAAATTTATTGAAGTGACATAGACCATCACCCAATTTGTAGCCTCCAGAAGAAGCCCAAATTGTAATAAAATTACTCTTAAGAAGATCAAATCAACTTTGCTGTAATCCTTGATGAGGTTCAACTTGAGTACAAGTACCAAATTTTTTTAATTTTCATCGACTGCAGTCCCTATTGTTTCATTCTAGTGGTGTCTTAAATTTGTGTATCTATGGAGTCCAAATTGTTATTTAAAAATTTGTTCTCGGATATATTACTTTAACTTTATCGCTATATATTTTTTATTTACCCTGTGGAGGTAGTTACACAATGATAAGGGCCTAATATTTTTAAGATTTCCATATTCGATACTGTTAACAAAAAAAGGGTTGCATTAAACCCTCAATGAACTAATCCACGTGTATATTGGTGGCCATCCACCTATTCCACTTGGACCATGTGTTCTCTTTTTGAATTTCATATTTTTAGCACAATTTCCAATTTTGGTAGTCTTCTATTTTTGGTAAATTTCAAGTGTTCAACTTCTGGAGGTGTTTTGAAGCCAGAAATGGTGTTTTTTTAGGAAAGAGGAAAACATCAAACACAAACTAACATTTCGTGTTAAATTTTTTTGTATTTGGTGTTACCGTCAATTTGTTTAGCATGTCACTAGTGCTCAATTGGGCTCTTATCATGTCTTTTTACGTTCTCAAAGTCAATTTTTTGTCATTTCATTAGGTCTTTAGGTAAAAAAAATTTCACTCAGTATTATGTCTAGGGTTGTTTCAACTCCTTTTAAAATTTTCACATGTTGGTCCTTTTTATCACTGAGTTGAGTGTACCATCACTTAAATATCAACATCATCACTCCAACCAAAATCATCATGATTTCATTCATTTTAGTGTCTCCATTAGGTCATTAGGGTTTAAGTCAACAAATTTTTTATTGCATGCATAAAATATGGAAATGGAGTGGAAATAGGTAAATCCATTCAGTAAGTCTGGTTTCAAATGTGATTCACATTTCAAATACTTAATAAGTTCATCATGTTCCTAAAGATGCAAAGAAAGTGTTAAATTTACAGGTTTTCAAAGTAAAGTGAAAAGACATGTAGTGGGCCATCCCACTACCATCAAGAAGAGTTACCACCATAAGTTATAAAATATCAATTCATTCTCATTTTCTCATTCACCTCATTTAAGAAAATATCTCATTCATCACCAAGTGAAAATTCATCAAATTCAAGTTAAAAAACGCTCCAAATTTTGGTGTCAAAGAAGTCACACTGCGCTTTCTGGGCTCCACACTATGCTTTCTTCAAAACGTTGTGTTTTCTCTCATGGAGGCATAAAATAAATTTGTGAATTCTTCTAAAGGATTTCAAGGTGTCTAGTATCAGTGAACAAGTAATTTACACCTCAAAAAACCATTCCTTCCAGCTCAATTTGATTTATTTGGTGTCTAAACCATCCATTGGCCCCTATGCTATGTTTTAGTGGCTAGCCCTATTAGTTATGTAGTGGCTCCCCCATAGAATTTTTACCCTCCGTCACACCCAAAATCATCTTGCATAGCCTTCACACCCCCTCATTCCCAATTCCTAAGCACCAAACTGTAAACCCTATGATAACCCTTCCTAGCTAGGGCTATGTAAAAAATTCCTATCACAATTCCCTTACTAATTTCACTCCATTTAACTTCCCATACTTCCCTAATACACCTTCCCATCTCCCTAAATTTTCCTACTCTCATCTCCCTTCCCTAACCTCTTCATCCTATCCATTTCTCCCTTCCCCTGTTTTGTTCTATTAGGGTTTTACCCCTTGTAAAAAACCAAATGGAGGAGAATTATTACAATGAGGGAGGAAAAGTGATAAGACATGAGCCCTTAACTACTCTTGAAATGATGTCTTCACCACTATCTAATATTATTTTTCAATGAGTAGGATGTCTTCCTTTTTGTGAAAAAGTTGAGAGGGTAAAATCCAATGCCACATTGACCAAATTGTTTTCCACTCAACTAAAAAGTGACAAAGTAATAATTGCAAGGATTAATTTAACTATATAAAATGATATAGTAGCAAAGGCCACAAGAACACCCGCAATGGATCCATAATTTTAGCACTCCACCAGTTCTCCAAATTCTGAAAAGGATACTAGCAAAGGTAATCAGAGACCACTTTGACCTAGTAGCCAGCGCTACTAGGCTGAGAGGGCTCTCTGAATGAAATCACATTCAAGGATTGACTATGACATGAAATATAATAGTCTAGATCTAATATTTTGATGTAGGTTTTGAGAAATTTAGGGTTTGATGTTCGATCGGGGATGAAACCAAGTAGATATGTCTGGGCATCAAAGCATTTACAACTGCAAAAAAAAAAAAAGGAGAAAGGTAGAAGTGGATATATGATGGATTTAGGGTTTTTTAGGTAGAGTGGTGAGTATAAAAAAGTAGAGGTATTTAATTAGCATGCTCAATCATGAATTCATAAATTTTAAGCATAAAACATAAGATGACATTTCCATATAAACAAAGCTAAATAAATAGAATTATGCCTATGAACTGTAAGGAAAGCCACTAAAGATAAAAGACATGAAAAAGGAGCCATATATCATTCAATGAAGACTATAAAAGAGAAGATACATGATCATAAACTCACTGCACATGAATTCCCAGATAATGGCTACAACTACATCCTTTGATTTCTGAAAATAACAGTGAAAGAACAGGCTACAAGATTACAATCCTATGATGTCCAAATAGTAAAATGAATTTGAAAGTGATTGATATGGAAAAAATTAAAATCTCCCCTCTCTCAAGGGTCAAATCCATAATTTTTGGAGCTGATTACATGATAATCTGAACAAAACCCTAATCTCTAGTGGAGGTCAACCAATTTAGCTCATCATATGAAAGTAGATACATTTGACCAAAATTAAATTAAAAAAATGTATATACCATATTTCACTATTTAATAGATCAATTTCACCTCATCACATCATCATTCATCAATTACATTGGTAAAAACTCAAACTAGGTCAAACAACCGGTGAAAATAGCCTTCTTGAGAAACGTAGCAAGATAAGGAAAATTGACATTTGGAGGTCTTTTACGTGTCTAAATCCTGATATGAAAGATGTTTTAAAAATATCTAGATGTATTCTACATTATAGGCTCATAAAACACTCAAAATGTGGCTTATAACACTCCAAATGTTTATTATCCCAAGAGTACTCAGAAAGTGTAGTGAAGCTTCCGAAAATAGGGTAGAAAGGTGATTTTTTTCATGTTTTTGGGCATTTTTACCCTCGAGAAGTTGCTGACATGGCTCAAACACTTACTAGGATTTATTTATTCATCAAGAGGAATAAAAAAATTTTGAGCTTTCATCGAAAGGACCCCCCCAAAAAAAGTGTAGCATGGTCCATGCTACGCTTGTGCCAGTATGACCCATTTTCAAAATTTCCAAATTTGACCAAAATTTCTCATAAACCAAAATTTTCTCCAAAATCCTTTAGAATTGGTCTAGATATTCCTCATAAGGCATCTTGTGCCACTAAGGAAGCATCAACAAGTATCTCATAGTTTTCCTTCTCCTTTTGATTTTTAATTATTTCCTTCAGTTTGGCTTGCAATTGTTGGACTTTCACATTGCAAATATTGTTTCTTTCATAGTAGTGGTAAGCGATGTGTTTTTGCATATTTTTGTACCTATTGGAATTTTCAAGGAGATTCTCCAAGTTAATATTGACTTTCTCATCCCAAAAATCCGCGTTTCATTCACTTCCATGGCTATCCTTTCTTCAAATGTGAACTCCTCATCTGGTGGATTTTTCTCTCTTTCTTTCTGCAATGCTTTTCAAAGACCCATGGTCTATGCCCTCTTCATTGTCACCTACTCGTCCTAATTTTCTAACTCTTTAGTGTCAAGCATTGCTTTACCTTTCACATCATGCATACTAGCTTCAAATTGACTTTTATCTAAAAACAATTGTTTTGCCTTCAACTCATTGTTTTCTTCCTCTCGGAAGGAAATGATGAAATTATAACTTACCAAGTTTTCTTTGAGTTCCATGATATGAGCATGTTTTTCTTTGATGTACCTTTCTATTTTTTCATGCTCCTAATTTTCCTCCAAGTCTACTAAGTCAAATTCATGATCCTCATTATCCATAGATGTCTCATGTAGTGACAATAATCCCTGCTCTGTTGATTTTTTCTTGGCCCCTCCCTCAATCTGAGAATAAAACACAAGCCTTCTGCCTCTTTTGAAATTTTGAGTGACCTAAATCTACCTCCTCACTGAAACTGTGCAAGGTGATCCAACATCCACATGTCTTGAAGGTGCTGATGGTAATGATGGTGTTGATAGTGAACTAGGGCTAGTAGGTTGGCTACTAGAGGAAAAAAAGAAATATGATTGCAGGAAAGATTCCCAAGTGATGTTCTTCTAATCAAGTCACTGTAAAAATATTATTTTGATCATAGCACGGTGGAAGAGGCTACTTTCAAGACTACTCTTCTTATATTGAACTTTTTCTGCCATCTTTGCCAAACTTTTGTATAGGTAATAGAGAAAATTGAGTGGCTTTACCCTTGTGAAATGTATGATAAGTTTGACATGATACCCATATAGTCTATAAAATATTCCCTCACACGTGAAGTACTTCATGGTTATCTTCATGATTGGTGTGTACTTCTCAAGGAGTGCCCAGTAGGAAAAATCTTGTTCATATGTTGTTGGTGATGTCCTCTTAGATAGGGCTGGTAAGTTTGAAGGTCTAGGTAGTGGTTCTTAAATAATTTTTCACCATGATTGGGTATCTCTCTGCAACTCAATGCCGAATGATATCAAGCCTCATATAGGTATGGCTGTCTTGCACTATCTAGATTGTTTTGATCCAGATATGGCATATCAGCTGCAAGAAAGAAGCCTTGCAAAACTTGATGAGATGCATAAAAATGCGGTTAGTGTCCAAGAAAATTTGATGATAAAAAATTGAAGTACCCAAGGTGAAAGAAATATGACAGTCAAGGAAGAACCATCCACATCCTCTCATGCCAAATTACATAATCTGATCAATACTGTGGAGAGAATGGTGGATATAATCTCTATCACTTAAAGGAAACTAGAAACACAGGTTCAAAATCCTAATTTTCGAGGTCAGCAACAACAACCTTAGTTTAGGATTAAACTGAGGGAATAAAGAGCTATAGAGCAGCCAATACAAAAACATATCTACACTCCTTTGCAGCAGAATTATTCTCAAGGGATTGAATAGGAAGAATATATTGTGGAAGAGAATCATTTCTTCACAGAGGATGGAAAACCTATTTTCCTTATAGAGGATGAAGAATACATTGAGAAAGCAAACTTACCGAAATATGAGGAGTATATGCTTGCAAATGATGATGGTTTGGAGGTTCAACCCGATGAATATCAACTGGGGTATATTAATTCTCTTAGCTCATAGTAGACACAATATTCATTGAGAAATTGAGATCCTCCTATCACTCCTATCCAGAAGAGGTCAACACAGCAAAAATATACTCAGCCCAAGAAAAATCCAAAAGCTATTCAAACCAAGGGAAGGGAGCGTGTAGCTACAAAATAGACGAAGAACAACCAAGTATCAAAAAGTACACAAAAAAAAGAGAAATAAGGCCAAAATAAAGAATCTTCAACAAAATACCAGCCTGACAAGAGGGACACTACTATAAAATAGGTCGATAAAAAAACAAATCTATTTAGCTTATAAAATGAAATCTCTAAGTTGAAAGTTTCGATCCCCTTAACTGAGCCTGTGAAAAATAACCAATAAAAATATCATGTTGTTAAAATTATGAAGTTAGACCCTATTTCATAATTCGTTAATGTTGAATATGGTCAACCCGAGCTCCCTTTTGGTCCAACAATAGATGGTCAACTAGAAGAGAGTGAAGTTCCCCTATTTTATATTAGTTTGAGGGTTCATAAATGTATCCTCAATAATTCCATGCTTGATTTCGGAGCTTCTCTTAACCCAATGCCAAAGGCCATAATGTAAAAATTGGGCTTGGACATAACCCGATCTTACCATGATATTTACTATTTTGATTTTCGTAGAGTGTGTTGTCTCGGTCTTATAAAAAACTTGGTAGTTTCACTTGAGAAAATTCCTACTAAAATCATCTTAATGGATGTGGTAGTGGATGATATACCTCTGTGATATGGCATGCTGCTGTAAAGTTCATGGGGAGAAACATTAAGAGGTACTCTCCAATTGGATTTATCTTATACCACCATCCTGGTTTTTGGGCTACTCAGGAAGTTGTGGTGGGAGACAAAATTGAAGTACATGATCACCAGTAAAGAGAAACCAAATAGTCACCCTATAAATTCTATACATACTCATATTGAGTCCTTTATTTTTTTTAATGATAGTGGTTTTGATGATTTAGAGAGTCAGAATATAGAAGTTGAGGAAATTCCAGAAATTTCAAATATTTTCTTAGTTTTGGTTGGAAGAAAAGGAAATTAGACTAATAGTTCGGAGCAAATATCACAAAAATTAGAAAAAGGAACTAAACATGTTGAAAAAGTGGCCCAAAAGGAACAATCAAATTAGACTACAAAATTCCAACTTCCTGATGATGAAAATGGTCTTTGGACCATGGATTTTGACGGTGCCTTAGGAATTTGAAGTGTATATCCTTCATTCACATATTCTAGAATATGTTCCTAATGCAACAGTGGAGGATGTCCTAATGCAAACTGGTTCGAAAGTAAGAAGAGGAAAATGGATAGAAACTATGTTAGAGTATGACCTCAAGATAAAGCCTAGAAAACTGATCAATGGTCAGGGATTGGCCAAGTTGATGGCTAACTGAAATTTACATTCACTTGACATCAATCTCATTTCAGTTTTCTTTGAAGAAGATGATGATGGTTCACTCATATAGGTATAATTTTTTCTCTCTCATATCCTTCATATGCCGACATCATTTATGCTTCTCAACATCTTAATCCTCTACCAAAAATCTCTGAAAGTAAGGGTAGATCGTTAAAATTGAAAGCTTCTCAGTATTGAATTTTAGACAACTCTCTATACTGGAAAGACTTGGGAGATGTCTTGCTAAATTGTCTGGTATATAATGAAGCCAAGGAGGTAATGAGTGATTTCTATAAGGGATATTGTGGAGGTAATTTGTTTTGGAAAAGTACAGAAAATAAGACATTGAGAGCTAGTTATTATTGGCCTACTCTCTTTTCTTATGTGTATAAAACCGTGATGCACTTTCACGAATGCTACATATTTCAAGGTAAGAGGAAGCTACTCCTAATGCGTTTGTAACCCATATCCGTGCAAGCACCATTTCAACAATTGGGCCTTGATTTAATTGTATAAATCCACCCTGCATATTCCATCCAACATAAGTGCATCTTGATAGCTACTGACTACTTCAATAAATGGATTGAGGCAATCCCAAAAATGAAAGCTATAGATTTATTCATTATTCAGTTTTTGGAAACTAATATTTCATCTAGGTTTGGTTTTCCGCACAACATCATTACACATAATGCGGTTTCTTTCAAGTACAATAAAATGGTTAAGTTTTGTGAGAAATACAACATCAAATTCGGTGAATCAACCACATATTATCCGCAAGGTAATGGATTAGATGAATATTCAAACAAATCTTTATTCAGAAATATAAGGAAGATGTTGGAGGCGAGCAAGAAAAACTGGCACAAGAATCTTATTAATGCTTTGTGGGCGGACAAAGTGTGTAGAAAAACGTCAATAGGTATGTCTCCTTTTGAATTGGTATATGGAGTTGAGACAATTTTCCCTACATCACTTGTAGTCCCAATTATGAAATTATTACAAGAATCAGGTATTCAAATAAATAATGTACAATGCCAGATTAATCATATGATTCATCTCCAGAAAATCAGGGACGAGGTGTTTCAAAACACCTCTAAGCTTCAACATAGAATAAATAATGTAAATGCATGCAAGAAAAAAGCAGATGAATTCAAAATTGGTGATTTGATCCTCCATTGGGATGCTATAAATGAAGCAAAAGGGAAACACGGTAAATTTGAGAAATTATGGAAGAGACCATACAAAATTTCTACCTTAAGAGGACATCATGCTTATCTATTAGAGGTAATGAATGGAGAATATTTCATAGGAGGACCTATCAATTGTAGGCTTCTCAAGCACTACCTTTTCTGAATATATTTCTAAAGATTTTTAATTTCATTGTACATATCAGTTTAATTTTTATGCTAAAGTGCGAAGTAGAAAATCATTAGAGCTTGGAGCTTGAAGTGAAGTGTTGGCTGGATAAGTCATTCTTGCGGATAAGACCGATCTCCGTAGTACTAAAAGTATCTAGCAAAAAACAACCAAATAGACTAATCTTTATCTAATCATGTAAGGTTTACAAAAGCTCTATAGAGGTGTAAAAGACTTATCGTATGTCCAGCACTTGTTTGAAATCGTTGTTGTCCCTCGTGCACTTGAAGGACTTTTCCTCGTAAACCTGTAGTCAAAAACAAGAAAAATATTACATAGCACCTGTATAGACATCATCATAAACCATGCTTATCATAGTGATCAAGGAATCTATGAAATAAATCATGAACAGACAGCTTATTGAGAAAAATGAGTATATTTGTATTAATTTCGAAAGAAGGAAAACTTTACAACCAGAGCCTTGATGTTGCACAGGCCCTCCTGGGGTCCGAAGCAAGAGTCTCCTCTACTTTTATAATCTCTGCACTCCTCAAACCAAGACAAGTAGAGGTATGTAATCTCTCCTCACAAAAGTCTTAGTCAACTGAGTCTAAATCTCAACAGCACTTAACCTCAAATATTCTTAAGCTTGACCTCCATTTGAGGCTACCCAATGACTCTTTTTATAGTGGAAAAGAGGAGGTTTTATGTTCCAAGTATAAAGGGATAGAATCCTCCTTCAAAGGGATAAGCTCCTCACATCAAGGGGTTAGCTCCATAAGGTAAGGGATTCATGCACCTCACAAGAGCGGTTCTGCCACCGCAATATCCATTCTAGAAGCTTCCATAATTTACTTTAATTGAGATTTTTGGAATTTACTTGTGCCTTTTTTATCTTACAGGGGTCTGCACCTTTAACACAGATAAAGTGAATTTAGGTACACAAGAGAGCTGAACATTAGGTGCGGCGCAGGCAAGATAGCGAGAAAGTGCGATAGCAAAGTTTAGGAGACTTTTGGGAACTGTTATCTGATTTTCAAGGCTTGACATGAGGAACTTATATATTAGACTTGTAGAGGGGGAAGTATGAGTAATAATGAGCTCATACACATATTATAATGTCAGGGTGAAAATTTTCATTGAACACTAATCTTGATGGCTCCTCAACAATGGTTAATCCGAGGTTTACCATTTGTAATGCGCACAGAATGACATCAGGCTCCTCGACAATGGTTAATCTGAGGTTTACCATTTAAGAGGACATCATGCTTATCTATTGGAGGCAATGAATGGAGAAGATTTCATAGGAGGACCTGTCAATTGTAGGCTTCTCAAGCATTACCTTTTCTGAATAGATTTCTGAAGATTCTTAATTTCATTGTACATATCAGTTTAATTTTAATGCTAAAGTGCGAAGTAGAAAATCATTGGAGCTTGGAGCTTGAAGTGAAGGCCATAAACTTCCCTTTATTTTTTTATGATTTCTAAGTTCAGTAAAAGTTAAATAATTTCAGTTTTGAGTAAGTTTTCATTATTTAATCTTGTCTTTTGATTTTGATACCATGCCCAATGGTTAGGCTACTTGGTCTACGGTGTTCTTGACACCTCCAAGGAGCTGCCATTCCTATATGGAGCTGATTTTAGTGTTATTTTGTTAATCATATCACCAATGATTGAATCTCAAAGTCAATTTTTTGTCATTTCATTAGGTCTTCAAGTAAAAATTTGGTCACTGAGTAGTATGTCTATGGCTATTTCCTTTTCTTTCAAAATTTTCACATGCAGGTCCTTGTCATAACTCAGTTGAGTGTCCCATCATTTAAGTATCATCATCATCACTACCTTCAATATAATCATGATTTCATTCATTCAAGTGTCTCCATTAGGTCATTAGGGTTTGAGTCACCAAATTCATCATTCCATGAATAAAATTTGGGAATGGAGTGGTAGCAGGTAAAATTTTTCAGTAAGTCTCATTTCAAATGTAATTCACATTTCAAATATGCAACAATTTCATCATGTTCCTAAACCTGCAAAGAAAGTGTTAAATTTACAAATTTTCAAAGTAAAGTGAGAATACATGTAGTGGGTCATCCGACTCCCATGAAGAAAAGTGATGTCCATAAGCTATAAGATATTAATTCAAGCTCATTTTCTCATTCACCTCATTGAATAAGAGCTCTCATTCATCACCGTGTGAAACTTCATCATATAAAAGTCAAAAGGAATGCAAATTTTTGTACCAAAGCAACCACACTATGATTTGTGGGCTCCACTCTATGCTTTCTTCCAAATTTTGTGTCTTATCTCATGGAGGCATCAAATTAATTTATGAAGGCTTTTGAAGGCTATCAAGGTGTCTAGTATCATTGAAAATTTAATTTACACCTCAGCAAACACCTCCTTGCATCTCAATTTCACTCACTAAGTGTGTAAACCCTCCATTGGCCCCTATGCTATGTTTTCATTGATAGCCATATTCTTTAACTTTTTCAAGACGAACACACTCTCCCATAGATGTGTTACCCTTCCTCACAACCAAATTCCTCTCCCATAGAAGATTCGAAAATATGGAAGAAAAGGCTCAACATAAGCATAGTAGTATTAAAAGCATCGTCTTCCACCAACCTCTGATAAAAATCATTCTTTTACACCATATTGGGTAGAATAACATCACTTGGGAAGCTTTCATGCAAGGATATGTCTTTTTTCTTCTAGTAGCCAACCTACTAGCCCTGGTTCACCTTCAACACCATTAGGACCATTAGCATAGAAGGTAAAAGTGGAGGTGGGCTCACCTAGCACAATTTTAGTGAGGAGGAAGATTGAGGTCACTAAAACTTACGAAAGATGCTGAAGGCTTGTGTTTTCTCCTCGAGTTGAGGAAGGGGCCACACCCACATCAATAGATAAGGGATTACCATCACAACATGAGACATGTATGCATGATGAGGAGCATAACTTTGAATTAGTATATGAGGAGGCAAGTGAAGAGCATGAAAACCTAGAGAGGGTCATCAAATCCAAATATTATCAGATCAAATAACTCAAAGAAAAATTGGTAAGGGATAATTTCGTTGTTTCCTTCCTAGGGCAAGAAAACAATCAGTTGAAGGAAAAATAATTGTCTTTAGAGAAAAGTAAATTTGAATCTAATGCGTGATTTGAAAGGTAAATTAGTTCTTTACACTGAAGAGTAAGAAAACCATGAAGAAAAGGTGACAAGGAAAATTCCAAGGACCATGGGTCTCTAAAACACATTGTAGAAAGAAAGAGAGAAAAATCCATTAGCGGAGGAGTTGACATTTGAAGAAAGGATAGCCATGGAAATCAATGAAAATAGGGCGTTTTGGCTTGAGAAAGTGAATATTCACTTGTATAAGCTATTTGATAAGGCCAAGGGGGAAAAAAATATGCAAAAATACATGGATGACCCTACTATGCAAGAAATCATGTTTTCAACGTCAAAGTCAGACAATTGCAAGCCAAATTAAAGGAAACCCTAAAAATTCTAAAAGAGAAGGAAAACTTGGATATAGTTTATTGTGCTTCATTAGTGGCATAAAATACCTTATGAGACATCTCTGGACCAATTTTGAAGACTTTTCGAGTGAATTTTGGTTTTTGATAAATTTTGGTTAAATTTGGAAATTATGAAAACCAGTCATAGTGGAAAAAGCGTAGCATGGGCCATGCTACCATTTTTTTGGGGGGTACATTCGATGAAAAAAAAAAAAAATTGGATTCCTATTGATGAATATATCAATCCTAGTTAGCAGTTGAGTCATCTCAGCCACTTCTAGAGGGTCAAAATGCCCAAAAACATGCAAAAAGTCACCTTTCTGTGCTGTTTTGGGAAGGTTCACTATGCTTTCTGAGTACTCTTAGGAGAATGAAGATTTGGAGGTCTAGAAGCAGACATATAGAGCTTTTGATATCATGTTTCATATCAGGGTTTGGACATCTGGAAGGCCTCCAAAATTCAATTTCCCTCAGCTCGCTACGCTTTCTCCAAAAGGAAATTTTCATAGGTTGCTTGACCTAGTTTGACTTCTACCTATGTAACTGATGAATGATTATGTCATGAGGTGTAATTGAGCTGTTAAATGGTGAAATAGGGTAGGTACATTCTTGTTAATATAATTTTGGTGAAATTTATATAGCTTCATATGGTGAGGGGACTTGCTTGACCTACACTAGACATTAGGGTTTTGTTGAGCTTATCATGTAATCAGGTCCATAAATGATCATTTGACCCCTGAGAGAGGGGAGATATTAATGTGGTCTATATCTATCATTTTCAGAATCATTTGAATATCTTTACATTAGAGGATTGTAATCTTGTAGCTTGTACTTTCACTCGTATTTTTAGAAATGAAATGATGCAATTGCATTTACTATCTAGGAATTCATGTGAAGTTAGTTTATGATCATGTATCTTCTCTGTCATAGTATTTATTCAATGATATATAACTCGTTTTTAGGACCTTGTATCTTCATTGGATTCCCTTATTGTTCATAGGAAATATTCTATTGATTTAGCTATGATTATATGGAAATTCCATCTTGTGTTTTATGCTTCTAATTTAATGAGTTCATGATTGAACATGGTCATTAAATACCTCTAATTTTTTAGACTCACCATTATACATGAAAAAACCTAAAGACATTATAGATCCACTTATACCTTTCTCCTTTATATTTTTGTAGTTGTAAACCCTTTGATTCCAAAACCTACCTACTTGGTTTCATCCTTGATCGAGCATCAAACCGTAAATTTCTGAAAACCTACCTCAGACTATCATATGTAGCCTAATATATTTCATGTCACAGTAAATCCTTGGTTGTGATTTCATTGAGAGATCCCTCTCAACCTGGTAGGGCTAGCCACTAGATCAAAGTGCCCTGTGGCTACCTTTTTCAGTCTCCTTTTCAATTTTCAACCTTCGAAGAACTGGTGGAGTGCTAACACTTGGATAGACCTTTTTAACAAGCTATTGTATATGCTAAACAAATATCATATGCTAAATTTAAAACCCCTGAGACGTTAAGGTTCCAACTAACCCCATTGGGGCTCATAATATTTTGGTGCTTCATGTCCTAAGGTTAGGGTTTTGGAAATTTAGGGTTTCCAATTGCTTCTTCATAAGAAAAATCAATCGATTCAGATTGTAACATAGTTCATAAGGCATGTAGCCCTCACATTTATACGCAAAGGTAAGCTACCACCACTCAAGCTAGTTTTATTTCATTCTTCGTGTAAATTGTTTTCAATATTTTCTATTTATTAATTTAATTTAAATTTTGATGTATCTCCATGTTTTCTTTTAAATAAAATTTTAATTTATTTCCTTCATAAATCAAGACTAGTGTTATCAAAATGGTTTGATTGTTCAAATGGAAGACATAGTAGCTAGTTGTGGCATTCAGAGCATTGTAGGCCCTTAGGGTTTCCTGGGAGAGAGCCAGAGATTTCCAGATCAGGGCAAGGGAGCCCATTTGGATGCTTCTAGTGCTAAAAAAAAACCCCATCAGTGGCTGGGAATTAGTTTCCTTGAAAATATCCTCTTCTTGCAAGGGAGTGAATCAGCGAGTTCATGGCCAGAGGTATAAAAATTGTAGTGTCTTGCGGTAGATGGCATTGGGACCTGCAGGGGTTCAACAACCTGAGCCTCTAGCTAAGGAACAAGGCCATTCAGGATCCCATAGAGGTGAGAATTTGTAGGAGGTATCTGGGGCGGCCAGACTACAAGAAGAAGGGAAACTTACATGGAAGTCTGTACAACACTCTTTGGAAGGGCAACCTGGGTTGCCCGTTCTTGAAGGACCAGATGCTATCGAAAGGTTGTTGTAGGGTGAGGAAGGTGCAAGGAATGGGGTTGCAGGAAAAAAGAGAAATAAGACCAAGGTGATCAGAAAGAAAGAAGAGAGCCCATGTTTGTGTCTTTGGAGTGGACCTTCTCATTGAAAAAGTAATGGAAGCAGGAGAAACTATTCTAGTAGGCAAAGTGAGAGGAAGGAAATATTTTGTCAATTGCATCTCAAACTAAGAAATATTAGCATTGGTGGATTCCCCTAGGATTCCTACGAAAATCCAAACTTTAGTCCAGATTTGGTTCATGATCAATTTTGAGAAAAAGGAGCATCTGGAATGTGTAATAGCACAAAAATGGAATTTCGGGAAAAAACCTATTCTATTCAGGAAATGGAAGCCACTGTTTGATGATCAGAAAGGAAAAATAGAAGAAAAACTAGTTTGGTTAAAGCTTTTGGGGTTACCAAAACCATTTTCGACAGATTCAGATTTCATATCTATTAGGAACACATTGGAACAGTTCATAGAAGTAGATCTATCTATTCAACAGACTAAGGACCTGAGTGCTGCTAGAATCATGGTCAGTTTAAACCCTAAAGAAGGGTTAGAAAAAGAAATTCCCATCAAATGTAAGGAATTAGAGTTCACTCAAACACTGTGCTATGAACATATGCCCTCTCGTTGCCACCAATGTCATAAAAATGGCCATCTAGCAAAGGATTTCCCACTTGGACACTGGAGGAGAAGGAAATAGAAAAGGATAAATTGAGGGCCTTTTAGGCCCTTGATTACAGAGGAGCCCAGGACATATGAGCGGGAGATGATGGAAGGGGTCGATGGAACATGTGGAAACATGACATAAAAAACTCCTACTGAACAAATGATCAATCAAAACAACCCTATTGCAATATAACAAGATCCAAACTAACCTCCAACATCCTAACCCTTCTATGAAGCTAAGCTTACGGCATCTTTTCAGGAGGGTATGATACTGGTCTCTTCTTCCCCTCTTTTCTCCTCTTTATGTATTTATGTTTTTTCTAATTCAATGCCTGGTCCTTCCAGGCCATATCAAATGGAATATATGAAAATGCACAACGTTATAAAGTCTTTGGAAAATATCTGTCACACCTCCAAATTTCACACACAAAAAAAAAAAAAATCTTCTTCAAGAATTCAGGCTTTTAAGCATAGGTTTATTATGAAATTGTAATTCTCTTTACCATGATACTTTTGATCATAACATCATGACTCAAATAAACCCTCTATCACTTCTTCTTACCTTATGTTATTCTAGCTCCAAGTGTGGAGGAATTTTATATGATTTTATTTTCTATAAAGGTCTCGTATATCCTCGAGAATTAACCTTTGGCTTGATTGTCACATATATCACTTTATATTTCATCTATAATTAACCATAAGGTCCATTAGCATGTATTATATACTATGGTTTGAATGGCCTTTTTCCTAAGAGCATTCTTGACCCTTCCACTATACATAGCCATGACTTTTCCACCATGTATTTGTAGAGACCTTGGGGGTCAATTTTTGATATATTTCAATGTACATATTATTATGAATTGAATCTTCTATGCGTTTGGCATTAATATTCATGTCCAGATTGATATGACAACATATCATTGTACATAATATTTCTAATCAAATTTTAGATATGGAACTGGATTTCGTGATTATTCTACATGTAAAGCGTGTAATCCCATTCGATTCAGGTTTTTGTGTTCATAGCCACGGTGTAAACCTCATCCACATCAGATGCCATGGTAAGTAGGGTGGCATTGTATGGTTTATATTGTTCTCCATACCCCTTCCTTCGTTTACGTGGTAGATCCACATCGATGTGGCTTACTCGGCTTACTTGGTTTACATCACTCCTGTCTGTATACGAACAGGACACCTTGAATTTAATTCGGATATGAACCCCATTAATGTTATACGACAGTTTTAAATTTCACCTGCCAACCCTTCGATCCGTGTCTTAGGCTTTTACGATTTTTCCAAGTGGACGATGGGGATCCTTTCATCTTAGGGTTCCGGTATCTGTCGAAGAATTATATAAGCCTTTGGTGTTGAGTTGAGACAGTTTTCCACGTTAATCAGTCAGTTGTGCATCTCTGTGTCTACAAGGTTCTATTTCTTGAGAGGGTTTGATGTTCTCAGTTTACAAAGAAGAGTTATGGCGTGCCTATTCCACCACAACAATACCAGGTAATTACTTGTGCATTCATTTTTCCCTATCGTATGATCTAAAGATCAAGAACGTTACTCTTAACTGGCCATACGTCGGTTCTGAGGAAATCCTCTGTTGTTCATAAGATGAATGTGTTCTCTTTTGAGGATTTCAGGTTATACCCTCAGTGAAAAATTTTGTTTTTTTCCATTTCCAGTTTATTTTCGACCATACTCCTCTGTCGATTCCATTAAATGAGAACTAATTTATGTTATGAATGCTATGTAGCGTGCTTCGCGTCACTTCAGGCGAACGAATGCCATTCAGTTGGTCGTTATGAGGTTGGTTTTTCATCCTGTCTATGCATACAATTTTATTTCCTCCTTTTACTATTCTAGGGAGTCTCATATTAATCCCTACTCTATTTATAATTTCGATTTCAGAATCTCGTCGAACCCGAGATTTGCGTTTCATAGGTAACTTCTTAATTCTATGAGCATTTTCTCCATTCAATTGTTTTCCAACGATGGCGCCAATTGCTAATTCCCATCTTGGTTTGAATTTTTTTCCACAGGTAATCGAAGATCTCTTTGTATGCTTATGAAAGCAGTCATGAGACCTTTCAAAGTAATGGATATTAACCTAGGCCTCCTTGACGTTTCAAGTCGGTACGCCTATGGGATTACTTCCCCTCTCCTCTTGAGTTGTTTCCTTGGGCGTCGAATCATTGTTCTCTTATGATTTTACGCAGTGTTGTTTAAGGAGCGAGACTCTGTCAGAGTTGTATTGTTAATCTGTGTCGTCCCTATGTGGCGCTCTTTTAAATTTGTTTTCATTGAGATAAGGGTTTCGATCCTTAGACCCTAGCCGGATAGCTCAGCATGTATTATGATATTTTTGGACATACATATATACTCCCTATTTTCTTATGTTGAATTCAATATACGACGCTACAGTGTAACTTTATATGGACTGTCTGAGTCGTGTATACAATTACATACCATGGAATTTCTATTTGTTTAGTTTGTTTGTCAGAATAGTAAGTGTATGTTATTTGGTTCTCTGTAACACTAATGTTGTTCCAGATTCCTCAGTTACATTCATCAGAATTTCTGGGAAGTCATATTTAATTTTATCTCTTCTTCTGATGTATTTCGTTAATTATTTTCTGTAGCTAGATATCTCTACACTGGAACCAATATCATATTTACAGTTCCCTCTGTTCATGGTTACACTGAACTTATTTTACCACTGTCTGTCTAGGCATATAAATGGCATGCATGAAATTGTGAGTCCATTCTCATTTATACACATATATTTAATACGTATGAATTACCAGGACTAATATTCTCCTTATTTTCCAAAGTTATATATATATAGATTTCTAATTGAAATTTTCTTCTCATTTTCCTATATCTATTTACAGCTCTTGCCTACCTAGATATCTGGTGGTAAGTATTTCTGTAGAGCTGGTCATGTGTTTGGAATTCATTCCCTTTTCCTCTTGGTTAAGGGAATAGTGGTTACATTAAATGTTAATGTGTATACTGTTGAAAATAATTCAACTCTTTGCTCTTTTACTTCTCAACTATTTAATCATAAATTCTGCACTCTATGTATTTACTTTATGTGCTATAATATTAGAGTAGTTTCATAAGGCCACTGTCTCTGTTCAATCTTTTTATAAATATTTAACTCCTTTCCTCTGCTATAATAAGTGTGGCTTACATGCAGCCTTGTTGTTTTTGACCAGTTAATTTTATGGATTTTATTTGAATGGTATGCTGACCCTGAGGTCAGTTTATAGAGTCTCTCCTTTTATTCTTTCATGTACAGTGTAAGTTTCAATTCATTTCCTACTATTTTTCCAGTATAATATAGGAAGTTCAATTTCTCTCTCTCCTGTATATCTATATTAGAATCATACTAGGAAACAGAAGCAGATTAAAGCTAATTCACAAATTTTTCCTGGGAAGAAATAAGTATCCTCAGATCTAAACCAACCTTGGTTTAGACTTTCTTTTGGATTCTACTTTACTGGATCTTTCTCTACAACCATACAGAATTATCAGGTGACTGCCTTATGATTAATTCTGATAAATGTAGAACTAATAAATTTAATACAATTTAACTCAGAGACATACCACTCATGCAGTCGACCAGCCTCCCAACCTTAGAGTCCTTCTGTCTCCCAGAACTCACCCCCGAGCTAAGATCACCTCCTGGAATAGATCAACCTCTAATCTGTACAAGAGCAACTTATTTAAGCAATTGTTCCCCAAAGCATGTTTCTAATTCTGCGTCTAGAATCTCAGGATGCTTTTCTTCCTGTTTGCCTAGGCTTCCAAATTTAGGGATTCTTTAAAGTTGTTTTATGCTTTTCCTCAGCTTTTCCATCTATTTTTACCTCTTCCCAACTACTTTCCTGATCATTGGGGAAATTCAGATTTTTGCTCAAAAATCTAAATTTAAAACTTACTTTCTTTCAAGGATTTTTGAAAGATTGTGGGGAAATATTTGCCTCATCCATCCTCATGGATTTAGCAAGTGATCTCATCATCTCATTTTGGTCAATCTGCACCACATTATTTTATTCATTTCCTCATTTAATATTTAGTTATATTCACAAAATAATTATCCTTTGGGGTCCACTCCCCTTAGGATTAAAGTTCAAGTATCTAACTTTGAAATTCAATCACATGAATTGGGGGTGTTACATATTCCCCCTCTGAAAATAAACACCGTCCTCGGTGTTGTTATTCAACTAATAGAGTTCATTTTGCAAATAAAAATGGATATTTTTCCATCATTTCAGTTTCTCGTTCCCAGGTAACTTCTTCAGCAGTAAAGTGCTTCCACTGCACCTTTAATCTTGATACCGTTCGGCTTCTCAATTCAATTTCTTCCCGCTCCAATATTTGAAGCGGTTCTGGCAGAAAATCCCCTTCTGGTTCCACCTGTACAACATTCCAATCAACTATGTGAGAAGCATCATGCACATATCTTTTTAACAATGAAACATGAAATACATCATGAACTCTAACATGGGGTGGTAAGGCCAGCTTGTAAGCCATTGGTCCCACCCTTTCTAATACTTCAAAAGGACCACAGTATCTAGGGGCCAATTTTGCACAACTCCCAGCATAAAGGGTGCTCTTTTTGGGTTTAATACGCAAATACACATGCTCCCCCACTTTAAATTCTCTATGCACTCTTTTCTTATCCGCATAATTCTTCTGGTGATCTTGTGTTGTCTTGATGTTTCTTTGTATCTGTTTGAAAATTCTTTCCATTTCTTGTAAAGCATCTGGTCCCAACATTAGTTTATCTTCTAGCTGACTCCAACTCAAAGGAGTACGACACTTCCTTCCATACAGTGCCTCAAACAAACTCATTTTGATGGAGGATTGGTAGCTGTTATTATAGGAAAATTCAGCTAAATGTAAGTAATCTTCCCACTTTGAGGGTCTATCCATCACATACATTCTCAGCATGTCCTCCAAAATTTGATTAGTTCTTTCCGTTTGACCATCGGTCTGAGGGTGGTAAGCAGTGCTAAAATTCAATTTAGTGCCCATACCTCCAAATAGCCCTTTCCAAAAGGCTGTTGTAAACTTAGCATCCCTATCAGAAACAATCACCTTAGGGACCCCATGGAGCCTTACTACCTCCTTCAGGAACACATTCGCTACTTGAGCTATTCCAAACGTGGATTTCACTGGTATAAAGTGAGCAGCTTTGGTTAGAGTGTCTACTACTACCATTACAGAATCATGCTGGTATTTGGTTTTAGGTAACCCTGTTATGAAATCCATGGAAACTGTGTCCCACTTCCATTCTGCAATGGGTAAAGGGTTTAGAAGGCCGGCAGGATGCTGATGTTCAACTTTGACTAGTTGACATTGCATATATCTACTTTGATATTCTGCTACATCTCTCTTCATTCTTGGCCAGAACAACTTCTTTTTCAGGGCTGTTAACATTTTCTGATATCCTAGATGTCCTGCATATGGTTGTTTGTGGTACTCATCCAAAATTTCCCTTTTTAAGGACTCTACATTGGGAATATATAATCTGTTTTTATAACAGATCAGCCCTTTTTGGTTTTGAGTGAAATCAGTTTTCTCCTTTTTCGGTAATTTCACCAGAAGTGTTTCATAAATTGGGTCTTGATTTGCTACTTTATTCACCAAATCTTCTACATCGATCTGAGCACTACTTCCAATATTATTGATATTCTGACAAGCATTTCTGCTCAATGCATCAGCAACTTTATTTTCTTTCCCTCTAATATGTTTTATGTCCATATCAAATTCACTTAAAAAGGACAGCCATCTGGCTTGTCTGGCATTCAAATCAGTTTGGGAAAAGAAATATTTGAGACTAATATGATCAGTCATCAATGTAAATTTTTTTTCCAAGAAGATAGTGCCACCACATTTTCAAAGCATGAATAACAGCTGCTAATTCTAAATCATATGCACTATAATTTTGTTCATGTATCTTCAGTTTCCTAGATTCATAGGCAATAACTGAATTTTCCTGCAAAAGAACTCCTCCCAATCCTTCTCTACATGCATCCGTACATACCACAAATTCCTTATCAGGATCTGCAATCTTCAGTATAGGGGCTGTAGTAAGTTTCAGTTTTAATTGGTCAAAACTGTTTTGACATTTTTCGGTCCATTCAAACTTGACACCTTTCCTTTGTAAGGATGTGATGGGATGTGCTATGGCAGAAAACTTCTCTACAAATCTGCAATAATAGCCTGCAATCCCCATGAATGATCTCACTGTTGAAACATCATCTGGTACGATCCATTCTTTTATAGCCTTTATCTTTTCAGGGTCAACAGCAAGGCCTTGTTCAAAAATAATATGACCCAAGTATTGGATCTTGTCTTTATAGAACTCACATTTGCTAAACTTGGCGTATAGTTGATTTTCCTTTAGAGTTTGCAATACTACCCTCAGGTGTTTTTTATGTTCCTCCTCACTTTTTGAGTAAACTAAGATATCATCTATGAACACAAGGAAAAATTTATCCAAGTACTTGTTTAACACACTGTTCATTAGGCACATGAATGTGGCAGGGGCATTTGTCAAACCAAAAGGTAGGACTACAAATTCGTAGTGACCATACCTGGTTCAAAAGGTTGTTTTGCTGATGTCTTCTTCTTTAATTCTAAGCTGGTGATAACCAGTTCTTAAGTCAATTTTCAAAAATACTGAAGCTCCTCTCACTTGATCAAAAAGATCATCAATTCTAGGCAAAGGATATCTATTTTTAATTGTCAACTTACTCAGTTGACGATAATCAATGCACATCCTGAAAGTTCCATCTTTATTTTTCAGAAACAGCACCGGTGCTCCCCAAGGAGACACACTCGGTCTGATATACCCTTTATCTAGCAGTTCTTGTAATTTCATTTTCAGTTCCATAAGTTCAGGAGGACTCATTCGATAAGGCGCTTGGGAGACAGGTGTTCCTCCCGGCACCAGATCAATTGAGAAATCAACCTCACTTTTGGGGGGAAGATGAGGGATTTCCTTTGGGAAAACTTCCTTGAATTCTCTTGTTACTGGTACAACATCCAGTAATTCTTCTTCAGTTTTCTGTTCTGTTTCTTCCACATGCACTGCATAAACTTGATGTCCTTTTCTAGCCTTTCTTTTTAATTGCAATGCTGAAATTTGTCTTACAGAAATAGGTTTTTGTTTCCCTTTGAGAATAAAAGGTTTCCCTTCCTCATCTACACAACACAAAGTCTTATCCCAACAATTCATCAAGGCTTTCTTATTTTCCATCCAGTCCATTCCTATCAGTAGATCATATGACCCTAACGGTAGAATGTTCAAATTCACTTCTGTTCAAAACTTGTTTAATTGGATTTCTGTTCTGGGCAGTTTATGTGTTACCTTTCTTTTAGTTCCAGTGGCCAGCTGTACCAACCATGACTGTTGAAATTTTTCAATTTTTAAGTTACGTTTTTCTACAATATTTGGACTAATGTAACTCAAAGAAGCACCTGGATCAATCAGAACAGTAACAGATAAGTCATAAATCTTACCCTCCATTTCCACCATGGTTGCTTGATGTTCTGCCTACCGATTTTCCAGGGATGCACTGATAGTTGGTATATTTCTGGCTATATCATTTAATTTTGTCGCTTCTCAATCTCTCATGAGCATATGAATGTTTCGATGAGGGCAGTCCCTTAAAATATGGGGTTCTCCACGGCCCCAACATTTCAAGGGCTCCTTCATTCTGACTGTCCCCTCCTTTTTACTGTCTCCATCTATTTGTTTTGAAGCCACTTGGGACCGAGCAGTTTGACTTTCTTTGGGTTTATTAAACCTTTTCCGCTGATGATCTCTGCCAAAATTCTTCAAATAGGCCGGTTTCTGTTTCCTCCCTTTGAACTCATTCTTATTTACCCAAATTTTCCCTTGTTCAGTTTTTCCTTTGAACTGTTGGTAACATAATCTGGCTTTTCTAACAGCTTCGTCCATTATTTTTGGGTTGTCAAACTCAATTTTCTCTTTGTATACAATAGGCAAACAATTTAGAAACCTCTGTACTTTTTCCTTTTCTTCCCTTATGTAGGGTACATATCTCAGTAGATTGGTAAATTTAGTAAAAAACTCATCGATAGTGAGCTGTCCCAATCTAAGCTCATGAAATTATTTTGCTTTTCCATCATAGTAATGCTCATTCAAGTAGCGATTCTTGAATTCAGCCTGGAAATCTTCCCAAGTAACCGTCTTTTCATTAATGGCATGCACCATCTTTGTCTCCTCCCACCACAAAGTAGCCTTACCTTGTAGCTGGTAGACAGCTAATCTGGCCTTCAGATTGCTTTCATATTCATAAACATGGAAATACTTAATCATATTCAGCAACCAGGCTTCAGCATATTCCTCCTTCTCCCCATCATAGGAGGGAGGTTTTATTTTCCGGAATTCCCCTTGTAATTCCTTTTTCTGCTTATTCTGATGCCTAATAGCATCTTCCTCATCAGATTCATCATTTTTCATCTTTCCGAAACCTTCGCCTTCCTGGCTGTTCCGTGAAGTTAATTCCCTCATGAGCTTTTCCTGCTCTTCACTGGCTAATGACAATCTGTCATTCTGGCTTTTTATCTCAGCCAATTCTTGTTGCAATTCCCGCAACATAGCCATCATGGCCGCATTGGGATCTGGTGCATTTTCCTCATCACGCAGATCGACATAAAATTCACCACCTTCTTCCATTCTATCACCCCACTGTACACTACATAGCACAGGTCAGTGAACAGAGAACAAAAAAAAAAAAAAAAAAATTGTTACAACAGTAAAATTATATAGTGAGTACATAGCAACTGTGAGCATAACGTCACCAGCCCAGTTTTATAACTTGGGCTCTGATACCATTTGTCACACCTCCAAATTTCACACACAAAAAAAAATTTTCTTCTTCAAGAATTCAGGCTTTTAAGCATAGGTTTATTATGAAATTCTAATTCTCTTTACCATGATAATTTTCATCATAACATCATGACTCAAATAAACCCTCTATCACTTCTTCTTACCTTATGTTATTCTAGCTCCAAGTGTGGAGGAATTTTATATGATTTTATTTTCTGTAAAGGTCTCGTATATCCTTGAGAATTAACCTTTGGCTTGATTGTCACATATATCACTTAATATTTCATCTCTAATTAACCATAAGGTCCATTAGCATGTATTATATACTATGGTTTGAATGGGCTTTTGCCTAAGAGCATTCTCGACCCTTCCACTATACATAGCGACGAATTTTCCACCATGTATTTGTATAGACCTTGGGGGTCGATTTTTGATATAGTTCAATGTACATATTATTATGAACTGACTCTTCTATGCGTTTGGCATTAATATTCACGTCCGGATTGATATGACAACATATCATTGTACATAATATTTCTAATCAAATTTTAGATCTCGAACTGGATTTCGTGATCAGTCTACACGTAAAGCGTGTAATCCCATTCGATTCGTGTTTCTGTGTTCATAGCTGCGGTGTAAACCTCATCCACGTCAGATGCCATGGTAAGTAGGGTGGCGTTGTATGGTTTATATTGTTCTCCATATCCCTTCATTCATTTACGTGGTAGATCCACGTCGATGTGGCTTACTCAGCTTACTTGGTTTACATCACTCCCGTCTATATACGAACAGGACACCTTGAATTTAATTTGGATCTGAACCCCATTAATGTTATACGACAGTTTTAAATTTCACCTTCCAACCCTTCGATCCGTGTCTTGGGCGTTTACGATTTCGCCAAGTGGACAATGGTGATCCTTTCATCTTAGGGTTCCGATGTCTGTTGAAGAATTATATAAGCCTTTGGTGTTGAGTTTAGACGGTTTTCCGCGTTAATCATTTGGTTGTGCATCTATGCGTCTGCAAGGTTCTATTTCTTCAGAGGGTTTGATGTTCTCAGTTTACGGAGAAGAGTTATGGCGTGCATATTCCACCACATACCAGGTAATTACTTATGCATTCATTTTTCCCTATCGTATGATTTAAAGGTCAAGAACGTTACTCTTAACTGGCCATACGTCGGTTCTGAGGAAATCCTCGGTTGTTCATAAGATGAATGCGTTTTGTTTTGAGGATTTCCGGTTATACCCTTGGTGCAAAATTTTGTTGTTTTCCATTTCCAGTTTATTTTCGACCATACTCCTCTGTCGATTCGATGAAATGAGAACTAATTTATGTTATGAATGCTATGTAGCGTGCTTCGCGTCACTTCAGGTGAACGACTGCCATTCAGTTGGTCGTTATGAAGTTGGTTTTTCGTCCTGTCTATGCATACAATTTTATTTCCTCCTTTTACTATTCTAGGGAGTTTCATATTAATCCCTACTCTGTTTATAATTTCGATTTCAGAATCTCGTCAAACCCGAGATTTGCGTTTCATAGGTAACGTCTTAATTCGATGAGAATTTTCTCCATTAAATTGTTTTCCAACGATGGCGCCAATTTCTAATTCCCATCTTGGTTTGAATTTTTTTCCATAGGTAATCGAAGATCTGTTTGTATGCTTATGAAAGCAGTCATGAGACCTTTCAAAGTTATGGATATTAACCTAGGCCTCCTTGACGTTTCAGGTCGGTACGCCTATCGGATTACTTCCCCTCTCCTGTTGAGTTGTTTCGTTGGGCGTCGAATCATTGTTCTCTTATGATTTTATGCTGTGCTGTTTAAGGAGCGAGACTCTGTCAGAGTTGTATTGTTAATCTGTGTCGTCCCTATGTGGCGCTCTTTTAAATTTGTTTTCATTGAGATAAGGGTTTCGATCCTCAAACCCTAGCCGGATAGCTCAGCATGTATTATGATATTTTTGGACATACATATATACTCCCTATTTTCTTATGTTGAATTCAATATACGACGCTACAGTGTAACTTTATATGGACTATCTGAGTGGTGTATACGATTACATACCATGGAATTTCTCTTTGTTTAGTTTGTTTGTCAGAACAGTAAGTGTATGTTATTTGGTTCTCTGTAACACTAATGTTGTTCTAGATTCCTCAGTTACATTCATCAGAATTTCTGGGAAGTCATATTTAATTTTATCTCTTCTTCTGATGTATTTTGTTTATTATTTTCTGTAGCTAGATATCTCTACACTGGAACCAATATCATATTTACAGTTCCCTCTGTTCATGGTTACACTGAAATTATTTTACCGCTGTCTGTCTAGGCATATAAATGGCATGCATGAAATTGTGAGTCCATTCTCATTTATAAACATATAGTTAATATGTATGAAGTACCAGGACTAATATTCTCCTTATTTTCCAAAGTTATATATATAGATTTCTAATTGAAATTTTCTTCTCATTTTCCTATATCTATTTACAGCTCTTGCCTACCTAGATATCTGGTGGTAAGTATTTCTATAGAGCTGGTCATGTGTTTGGAATTCATTCCCTTTTCCTCTTGGTCAAGGGAATAGTGGTTACATTAAATTTTAATGTGTATACTGTTGAAAATAATTCAACTCTTTGCTCTTTTACTTCTCAACTATTTAATCATAAATTCTGCACTCTATGTATTTACTTTCTGTGCTATAATATTAGAGTAGTTTCATAAGGCCACTGTCTCTGTTCAATATTTTTATAAATATTTAACTCCTTTCCTCTGCTATAATAAGTGTGGCTTACATGAAGCCTTGTTGTTTTTGACCATTTAATTTTCTGGATTATATTTGAATGGTATGCTGACCCTGAGGTTAGTTTATAGAGTCTCTCCTTTTATTCTTTCATGTACATTGTAAGTTTCAATTCATTTCCTACTATTTTTCCAGTATAATATAGGAAGTTCAATTTCTCTCTCTCCTGTATATCTATATTAGAATAATACTAGGAAAAAGAAGCAAATTAAAGCTAATTCACAAATTTTTCCTGGGAATAAATAAGTATCCTCAGATCTAAACCAACCTTGGTTTAGACTTTTTGTTGGATTCTACTTTACAGGATTTTTCTCTACAACCATACAGAATTATCAGGTGACTGCCTTATGATTAATTCTGTTAAATGTAGAACTAATAAATTTAATACCTTATAAATCAATTTTGTTTTTATATTTAGCCAATTCATACCACAGTAAGCAGAAATACAATTTAACTCAGAGACATACCACTCATGCAGTCGACCAACCTCCCAACCTTAGAGTCCTTCTGTCTCCCAGAACTCACCCCCGAGCTAAGATCACCTCCTGGAACAGATCAACCTCTAATCTGTACAAGAGCATCTTATTTAAGCTATTGTTCCCCAAAGCATGTTTCTAATTCCGCGTCCGGAATCTCAGGATGCTTTTCTTCCTATTTGCCTAGGCTTCCCAATTTAGGGATTCTTTAAAGCTGTTTTATACTTTTGCTCAGATTTTCTAGCTTTTTTTACCTCTTCCCAACTACTTTCCTCATCATTGGGGAAATTCAGATTTTTCCTCAAAAATCTAAATTTAAAACTTACTTTCTTTCAAGGATTTTTGAAAGATTGTGGGGAAATATTTTCCTCATCCATCCTCATGGATTTAGCAAGTGATCTCATCATCTCATTTTTGTCAATCTGCACCACATTATTTTATTCATTTCCTCATTTAATATTTAATTACATTCACAAAATAATTATCCTTTCGGGTCCACTCCCCTTAGGATTAAAGTTCAAGTATCTAACTTTGAAATTCAATCACATGAATTGGGGGTGTTACAATATCGTAACCTCCATCCTAGTTACCCCCTTGGAAGCCCCATTGTTCGAGGACGTGGATCGCCTCCTCCTCAAACCTCTATCCCTAAAAAAGTCCCATATAATTTAAGATCTCTAATGAAGAAACCCATGAACGGGGGGGGGGGGGGGGGGTAATTGGAGGTTTGGAGTCTAATCCAATTTCGGTAGGCCCTAGAAAGATGAGGGGTAGTAAATAAAATATCACCAAGGCACAAGTTAGGGCAAAAATTGACATTGAGGATGTGAAGCAACATTCCCTATATGGGATAATTAAAGCAATGAAAATCCCCTCCCTCGGTTATCGATGATCATCCTCTCTTTCAGTTGCATGGGTTTTTATAGTCAACCCAAAAAATTATCACTAAGGGATTTGATGAAGTCCTACGAGCCGTAGTTCCTTATGTTATAGGAGACCTTGGGGATGGGGGAAGAAGTAGTGGGAACACTATATAGGATGTTCTCAGGGTGGAATATTTAGGCCCTGGATGCTTGTGGAAGGTTCGAGGGTTTAGCCATGGGCATAAATTTGGAAGGCTAAAGGAAATATCCTCTTGGGGTTTTGAAAATTCTTTAGCCATGGAGGTTTATTCAAATGATATCTGTCACGTTATTCTTATTTTAAAATTTTATGGCCCTTATTTGGATAGGGTGTCATACTGAAACAAACTCTTTGGAAATTCCTGCTTGAATAACACTAATCTCATTCTGGGAGGAGACCTAAATTTTTCCCTGGGGATATCTGAGTCCTGGGGTCCTTCTGCTCATGTAGACCCCCTCACTGTTTTTTTCCTTAGTGAGACTCTCACATGGTCAACAAAAAACTGATCAAACCCATGCCCACTTGGAGGAACATAACAATTGGTGAGGATAGGGTGGCTAACAAGCTATATCGATTCCTCCTTAATGAAGAGTTGGTTTCCAGATCCTCTATTTTTAGGAATTGGGTTGAGGAAGGGGGAATATTTGACCACCTACCCATTCTATTGGACATCAAAGGTCCTTACAAGAAGATGGGTGCACCCTTAAAGTTCAACTCTTCCTGGCTTAAAGATGAATATTTCAACCTTTATTTCCTTAACACCTCGAGGAAAGGAGGGACGTATGAGACAGGTAGTATAATCTCGTTAATTATGGACAAACTCAAGAGAATTAAAAGAACTACATTGGAATGGGCAAAGGCAAAAACAATCTAGGAAGAGGAATATTTACTAAAGATACATGAAGAACTTGACTTGCTCGAAAGACCGGAGGGTGTGAGATATGCCTCCACTGAATCGAGGGACATGGTAAAGAGCTTTGAAGAATAAAGAAGGAAAATTTTATTTGAAAGGGAAGAAATTTGGTGCCTCAAAAGCAGGGCCATTTTTCCAGAACTACGCCAAAGGAAGGAAAAATATTAATACTATTTGGGGGATGCGGAGGAAGGAAGGAAGTATTATACGATATTTCGAGGACTTATCTTCTTTGGGAGTAAATCACTTCGAAACCATGTTCAAAGCCCCTGTGGAGGCATCAATAGCTGAAGTGACCTTGGTTTCTCAGTTTTTTCCCAGATATATAAAATAAAAAATAAATGACAGCATAATGGAGCCTGTCTCAAAAACATGAGGTGCAAGGGATCCTAAAGGAAACGAAGAAGGACGAGAGACCAAGGCTATACGGGTGGATGGCGGACTTCTTCTAACACTTATTTGAATCTTTAGGAGCACCTGATAGCAATGGTTGAAGATTTAAGGTGCACGGGTTCCATCTATCAACCATTCAACTCCACCTTCCTCGCCCTCATCCCCAAGAAGGAGGATCCAAAATCCTTCGATGATTTCAGACCTATCTCTCTTTGTTCCTGCATTTATAAAACCATTGCAGAGGTGATAGAAACCCTCCTAAAACCATTCCTCTCTCGAAACGTCTCCTTGGAATAGTTTGCCTTCCTCTAATGGAAGGAAAATACATGAGGCTCTTGGGGTTTCACAAGAAACTATTCACAACCTGAAAATAAGCTATAAAAAAGGAGCCATTGTAAAAATATATCCTTCCAAGGCATATGAAAGAATCATTTGGATGTCTATTTGTCTACTTCTTATCCATATTGGATTCAGGATTGACTTTATCAACTGGGTGATGAGGTGCATTGCAACCATGATTATTTCCATCTTGATCAATGGAGTTGCTACCTAGTGTTTTCATATCCAAAGAGGCCTTCACTAGACATGCCCTTTATCCACCATACTCTTCCTTCTAGCCACGGAAGGGCTCATTCTGATGATTCATGATGCAAAATGAAGAGGAGAGTTAAAAGGCATTGAGTTAGTATTCAGCCTCTCCATAACCCACCTTCTCTTGGTCGACGATATTCTTTTTTTAAATAATGAAAGCATATAATATATTTGATGGATAAAAGTGGTGTTGGACCTCTTCTTAAGGGCTACCATCTTAAGTATAAATAGTCAAAAATCCACAATTACCATGGAAGGGCTTTCTCGAGTTGAAGTGGGTAAAATATTAGATGTGTTTTCGTTTGAAGTAAAATACCTCCATGACAATTTCAAATATATGGGTTTGCATCTAAAACCGACTTCTTATTGAATACAGGATTGGCACTGGCTTGTGGCAAAAATTCAGTCAAGGTTGAAGCATTGGAGTTTTAAATGGCTCTCTTGAGCAGGGAGGCTTGTGATAATTAAATCCATTGCCATGGCCATACGAGTGTACTGGGAAGCCCTATCCTAGGTACCAAAAATCATCCTTTCTTCCATCAAAAAACTTTGCAACAAGTTTTTATGGTGAGGGTGAAAGTCGAAACGAGTAATGCCATGGGTGACATGGGAGAAAATAGTGCGACCAAAGGCATGGGGAGGGTGGGGAATCAAGGAGCTCCCCTCTTTCACCACCTCTCTAGCTACAAAAATAGGTTGGAGACTCATCACTCTGGAAAAAATTTGTTGTCAGTAATAAAAAGGAAATACATCGACCCAATGCCAATAAATGAATGGTTGCATCTCCCCAATAAGAAATTGAAAAATGCATCGATTGTCTGGAAAGCAACGCTAGCATTGGTTAATATCATCGAACAGGGACTAGCTTGGCATATTTTGGATGGTGCACAGGTAAGCGTGGTTTGTGATCCTTAGGTGGGGTGCATTTGGGGCTACGCCCTCTCCAGAGAACTAATTGAGTAGTTGGATCATTGAGGCTTCAACACTCTAAGCCATATTTCCCAACATGGTCAGAAAATAATGTGGAGACAAGCATGGGGGGAGGCTGTTCAACTTGAAGACATGTGGAAAGAGGAATGGTAGGGGTTCATCAATGAGCTACATAGGTCAAATGTCAGAATTCAGGAGAGGTCAGATGAGCTTAGATGGGTTCACTCCCCCTCGGGTCAGTACACCCAGAAATTTGGCTACAGATGGATAATGTATTAGAAGGGTTGGAGGGAGTCAGAGTGGTGGTTCAAATCGTTATGGGAGATAAAAGGCCCACTGAAATAAAAAAAAAAATTCTGGTGCATTCTATAGAAAAAAGTTCCCCCCTAGGATTTCCTTCAACAAAGGGGCAAGATTGGTCCTGGTTGGTGCTCTTTATGTAAGTCTAGCCATGAGTGTGTACGCCATCATTTTCTCATTTGTACATATAATATTAGCCTATGGAAAGAAAACTTGAGGCTCCTTAAGTTTATGCAAAAATAGGAAGGTAAAACTATTTCAGATTCATGGCAGAGATGGTGGCAGTAATCACCAAATGAGAGGGTGAGGAATGTCCCTTTCATTGTAGCCTGGGTGACGTGGATTGCAAGGAATCGATTCATTTTTCAAGACGTTATTTTTCCCATAAACCTACTAGCTGTAGAAGGGGTATCTATTTTTTAATAAATTCGCATAGCAATAGAATCCCAACAAGTCAAAGTTATTTAAGCAGAAGAAATCAGGGGAGGCACTGTGGGCATACTTTGATGGGCATTTGACCCACAAAGAACATGTGGAGAAAACCTCTCCATACACTTTCCCTCTAGGAAAGTGTACAAATCTTCAGTTGGTCTTGGGCATGGTAAAAACAACTACATATAACTTAAAGCTCTTCATCTCCTTCTATGCGGGCTCTCCTCCCTCGAGCTGAGAGAAGCCCATATTTTTGGAGACTCTTTGAACATCATAAAATTATTCAATGGATCTCAAATATGTCTAAATTACACTCTGACTCCTTTATTAGATGAGGTCCTGGTTTTCAAATCCTATTTTAATATAATATCTGCTTGTCACATTTACATGGAATGAAACATTGAAGTAGACCTCCTATCTAAGGAGGGTGTTCAAAAATATGTGGGGGTATGGGTAGCAAAAGAGGTTGATGGAGATATGGTCTGAATCATTGAACAACGTCCATTCACCCAGTAGATCCATATTTCTTGTTTACTTTTAATTGTTTCTTTTTTATCATCATGGGAATTCTCCAAAACTTTTGGTTTTAACATATTTTATATATTTCCACTTCAGCACTGAACCATCTACTGAAAATCCCATAATATATGTTTCACATTGTTTTCCTCTTAAGAGGAGAACTGAGGGACATGTTTTTCTTCTTATTTTTTGCTGGATTGTAAATTTCAATATATGGGAGGGTTTCTACCATCCATGTTACGTTTTTATGGGAAAAAAACATGTTTGTTTTCCACCCTTTTTTCAGACGTTTTTTTCCTAATTTTAGGGAATCCCAAGGGATGGAATAAGATTTTTTTCTTATCATTTTTTTTGAAAGGGCTGGGAGGAACGGTAAAAAGCATTATTCCTCTTAATCAGCCCCAAATCCATATTTTTTCCTTTCCAAAAATGGGAGACAAAATGTAGTTCATCGAATGCCATGCACATATACTATGGAACTTTCTATATACTCAATAGAATGTTTGATTTTTTCTTTATAAAAAAAATGGTTTGATCTTTCTCTATTTCTCTATGCATGTCTCCAATGAGGTTAGGATATAAGAGTTGGGACTCAAAGTACTTGAGCCCTTAAAATAACATCCTCACCGACCTCGATAGCCTACCATGAGGGAGCACAATATCCTATCAATTTTTTTTTTGAATAATTCCTCGAGTGACAAAGGAATGAAATGACATATAGTTATTCTGAGATACTTCAGTGGTTACTAATAAGTTACACATCTTCATCCAACAGTCACTTTGGAAGAACAACCCCCTTTAAGGTACAACTTAACTTTGCTATTCCTATATTCAAAGACTAAATAGATTTATATTCTCTTGATAAATGGTTAAATTTATTGTAATGATATTTTTGCTCCATAATTTTTACGATAAACAAAATATTACTTTTGCACTGCTTATATACACCCCCCATGTGAAGGTCTGGTGCGAAAATTACTATCAGAAAAGGAACTCGAAGGACTTTAAAATTTTTTTAGTTTCCCCCTCTTGGAACTATTTTAAGGATTTTGATAATGAATATCACTATAATTTTGTAAGATCTGAAGAAAAATATGTAAAATGGACCACACTGTGGTATGAACGGGTCCAAGGTGTTCCATAGTTCATGAAATTATTTCATAATTTGCAGATGAAGTTGGGTATCAAGAAATTTGAACAACATTTGGGTCCAATTACTATGGTTGTCTACAAAAATAAACCATACATAGATGGATTTTGTAGACATCTCCTCGTTTGGCACAACATAATTATATGTTACCAAAATCAAGAAAAAAAATTAAAAAAACAAGAAAGAATTTGGTTTGATGAATCCGAAGCATCAAAAGGGCATGCAAAAACAATAAAAAAAATGAAAAATCCAAGGTGGAACAACCTAGGGATAGCCATGAAAGTGACAATAAAACAATATAAATATGAAGATGAATAAAAACATGGGAAAGTGGTGTAATTTATGTAAGAGCCCCATTCATAACACAAATGAGTGTCGCAAAAATTAGTCACTAGTGGTTTCGATGAAATCTTTAAAGTGAGATGAAAGTTTTGTATCTGAAATATACCCCAACAAGGTAAAACAAATCATTGATGCATAATGTAGTGCCATTGTTGCTACATTCAAGGTCTAGCACAAGGACTGCTAAGATCTAGAGGAAGCTTACTGTTTGTTCCACCCACAAATGTGGGTAAATAGGGCTCCACTATATTGAAAGTGCAGAAGTGTCGTCAGACACACAACTTTATTGATCAAGCAAAAATATTACAGGGCAAATTACAGGAGTTTACACACATAAAATCACTCTCACATTCTCTCATTACACATCACATTGAAAATAGGAAACTAACCTATTTATAAGCTCTATGCTCTAACTTAATCTAGTTATGGATCACTTGGAAAATAAAAAAGTGTCCATTTACAATAAATGAACTTCTAACCAAACTACTAACTTTACTCCTAACTTAGAGCCTAGGAAACGACTCTTTTCTAGAGTCCTAGTTCTTAATAAAAAATTTATATTTTTAAGTATCTCACAAATTTATTAAATATTCTAGAATAAGAATTATTAATTTAATATCTTAAATTAATAATTATTTTATTCAAATACTATAACATATGATAAAAATTATTTTTTGATCATCTAACATTCCCACCTATGATCCAAAGATACATTATAACAGATACCAAGTTCATCCCTGAACTTAGTAAACTTTATTCTACCAAGAGGTTTTGTGAAAATGTCGGAGGTCTGGTCTTCTGAAGGGCAAAACACTGGCTTGATGACGTCCTTTGCAATGAGAGATCTAATATGATGATACTTGGTGTCCACATGCTTTGTCTTTGAGTGGAAAATTGGATTCTTGGCAAGCTTTATTGCTGATTGATTGTCAATGAATAATGAATTAGCTTCTGCTGGAGGAATCCCCAAGTCCTATCAAACTCGACGTAACCAAACAATCTCACATGTTGCTTCCCATGCTGAAATATACTCTGCTTCTGCTGAAGAAGTGGCCACTGTAGTTTTCTTCTTGCAACTCCAGGAAACTGTAGCTGACCCCATGTTCATTAAGTAACCTGAGGTAGATACCCTTTCATCAATACTGCCAGCAAAGTCGGCATCAAAAAATCCACCAAGTACAAAATTTTTAGTCTTTTTGTAAAGAATACATAAATCTTTTGTTACTTGGATATATAGAAGAACTCTTTTGGCTGCATTCTAGTGGTTGTCTAATGGTTCCTACATAAAACATGAAATAATACTGACTGCATAAGATAGATCAGGATGAGTGGTTGTCAAATAAATCAAGGTGCCAATCAACTATCTGTAAGTTGTGCCGTCCATTCTTTCCCCCCTTCAAATTTTGAAAGTTTTAAGTTTTGTTCCATAGGGGTAAGGACAGGCTTACAATCCTGCATTCCAAATCGTTGAAGAATTTCTGCTGCATATTTACTCTGGGAAATGAAGATCTGATGTGGACGTTGGAATACTTCAACCCCAAGATAGTAGTGAAGTAGTCCCAAATCTGTCATCTTAAAACTTGAATGCAACTCCTTTTTCACCTATTCAATGTGATCACCATTATTTCATGTAATGATCAAATCGTCAACATACATAATGAGAATGACCATATATTTTCGTTGTTGGTGCACATACAAAGTATCATCAGATTCACTACGATGAAAACCAACTTTGCAAAGGTATTCATCCATTTTGGCATACCAAGCGCGGGGAGCTTGTTTTAATACATATAAAGCCTTGATTAATTTGCATAATTTATGTTCTTGTCCTTTAACTTCAAACCCTGGTGGTTGTGTCATGTATACATCTTTCTGTAAGTCCCCATTGAGAAAAGCACTTTTGACATCCATTTGATGAACTTTCCACCCTTTCTAAGCTGCTAAGGCAAGTGTGAGGCAGATGGTGTTCCATTTGGCTACAGGAGCAAAGGTTTCCTCATAATCGATCCCTTCCTGCTGTGCAAAACCCTTGGCAACAAGGTGTGCTTTATAATTGTCAATATCACCATTTTTCTTGTACTTAATACGATAAGCCTATTTGCATCCAATAGGTTTAACATGCTGAGGACAATCAACAAGTTGCCAAGTGTTGTTGTCTTGAACTTCCTGATACTCATCAACCATTGCTTGTTGCCATGATTTATGTTTTACTGCCTCTTGAAAAGAAGAAGGTGCAGTAAAATCATTTTCTATTAAAGAAAAATTGCCTTCATTTCGTTTTGATGCCCTTGTTCATGTTTTGTTTTGTTCATTAGGCCTTACATCTTTGAAGAGTTGAACTGCCCATTTTGGAAGTTTTTGCTCACTTTTTTGAGGTTCTGAGAAGTCTCCGTCATTGTAGAGGGGATTAATGTAAACTGATGTTCGTCGTTCAAGTGGTGAATCTGGAGAATCATTGTTAGAAGAACTGCTGCTGATTAGAGACACTGATGAACTGCTAGAAGACCCAGATGATTTTTTTGAAGTAGATGGACTGGATGACTAATCTTCAGAGGAATGAAAATCAAGTTCATACCAATTTGGTGAAGTTGGTTGACTTTGCATATTTCCTTTCCTTTTACTGCCCTTATTTTCTAACTTGTGAAGAATACTTTCGAGTTCTTCAACACTCTTACTCTCTGTTTCATAAAAAATGACATCCATGCTCACAATAAATTTTCCATTTGTCAAAAGAAAATACCCTTTCTTTTCATCTGAATAACCAATCATGGTGCATTTTAAACTTCTTAAATCAAGCTTAGTTCTCTTTTATTTGGGAACTAAGGCATAACAGATGGATCCAAAAATTCGAAGATGTTTAACATTAGGTTTGAAACCAAACCAAGCTTCATAAGGGGTGATTCCTTCTAACGAAGCAGTTGGAGATCTATTTCCTAGATAGACAGCTGTATGGATTGCTTCTGCCCAATATGTTGGACTTAACCCTTTGAAAGTTAACATGGATCTCGCCATGCCTAACAATGTGCGATTCATCCTTTCTATGACTCCATTTTGCTGTGGAGTGTAAACATTTGTAAGATGCCTTATGATGCCATTTTCACTGCAATAATTTTTGAATTCATTTGAATTGAATTCTCCCCCATTATCTGTCCTGAGAGTACCTATCTTTTCTTTGGCCTCATTTTCAACAAGTTGTCGAAAAATTTTAATTTTCTTAAATGCTTCTGACTTGTTTTTCAAAAGTAAACCCAGGTCATTCTACTGAAATCATCAATAAATAGCAATAAATATTTGCAACCACCTAATGAAATTTGTACTGGACCACACACATCATTGTGAACTAGTTTCAGTAGCCTGTTTGCACTCCATGTAATTGTTGGAAAACATTCTCGACTCTGTTTGCCATAAATGCAGGCTTCACATTTAGCATTTTCTTTGTTGAAAGTTGGAAGTCCTTTAACCATCCCTTGTTTCTGAAATTGAGAAATACTATCAAAATTAAAATGTCCATATCTTACATGCCATAATCTTATAGGTGAAATTCCTGTAGTGACTGTCCTTGCAAAATCAGAATGCCTTGGAATAATTGTCCCTTTCATCCTTAGCAGTTTGCTGTCTTCATATCCTGTTATCATTGTTTGGAAGTTCTGTTTGACTGAATTAATCTTAACTAATCCATCTTCCATAATTATTTGATGTCCAGCTTGTCGAATCATGACCAAAGACTACAAATTTTTCTTAAAGGTGGGAACATACCACACATTGGAAATCAATTTTTCTCCAATGTCAGGAAGAAAAAGTTTGACTCCACCTTTTCCATAAGGCATATGTTTTGTATCATCTGTTAGAACTATGGAGTTAAGATGGAACTCTTGAAAATTCCAAAAGAAATCTCATCTACAGGTCATGTGCTGAGTTTCTCCTGAATCCAAGATCCAAGCATCTTCATAATCACTCTCAACATAAGAGGAAAGTTAGATTGCTAGTGAAGAAGTGAAGACATATTCTGAGTCATTATCATCTTGATCTTAATCATTTTCAAACTGTGCTAAAGGCTGTTGAAAATTAGAAATTTTATTGATAGATGTGCGACAATCTAAAGCATAGTGACCAACTCTGTTACATCGCCTACAAACAATTTGAATTAAATCAATGCCTCTTCCTTGAGACTGTCCTCAACCTATGATTTTTCCTCTGTTTTGAGATTTTCCTCTTCCTGGATTCTGTCATGTGCCTTGTTGAGATCCTTTATTTTGATTGTTGCCTCTGCCTTGAGAATTGTTTCTGCCTGGATTGGAGCCTTTGTTGGTGTTTTTTCCTCTGTGTTGACTGCGACCACGACCTTGTGCTGCTTGATTTTGATTAAAATTACCTTTGCCTTTGTTTTTGGAATTCGAAACTGGGGAGTTGCTAGTACTGGCTTCTGTGAGAAAAACATATTCACCAAATTTCTTTTTCTTCCCAAAATTTTTATCATGTTGAGTCAACATTTCGCAGAACTCATCAAACTTTAGCTTTTCTAACTTTCTAGTGAGCTGTAAAGTTTCTAAAAAATGTGTGTAGGAAGAAGGAAGCCCAACAATTAAAATTGTGACCATAAAACTATCATAAACTGCTTGAAAACCAGCATTAACAATTTCCTGCTTAATATTCTTAAGTCTGGAGATGTATTCAAGAATATCTCCTTCTTCAGTTAATTTTTGATGCAATAATTTTAATTGTAGATCAACTCTTTTTGATTGAGGCTGAGTATCAAATAACTCTTTAAAAGTTCTCAAAGCAGACCATGCATCTTTAGCATTTTCGATATGGACATGCATTTCATCATTGATAGAGGATTTAATGAGAGCTAATGCTTTGGCATTTTTAACTTCCCATTTTGCTAGCGTAGCTGCATCAATAGTTTTATTTGGCTTTACATCTCCATCAAAAATATCATGCCATAGTTCATTATAAACAAGAGTTCTTTTGATGAGGTGTTGCCATGTTTTGTACGATTTTGAGCCTTCAGGTTTCTCGGAATTAGAAAATAAATTAATCAACTTAGACATTGTAGTGTTAAGACTTCAAACCATGAATCAAGCTCCAAAAAATCAAGATGCGCAACACAACAGCAACACACGATGCAAAAAATGATCTATCGGGGCTTGGCCTTGATCCTCGAATAGTCGTCGATACAGGAGAAAATTGACTGAGCTTTTCACTTGGCTCTAGTCAATTTCTCAAATATTTACAAGGCAGATTACAAAATTTGACTTTTACAATGGTGGTTTTGCACAATCTGGTAAAAAAAAATTACCCCCCCCTCAAAGTAAAATTACTTTGAGTCACACTTATCTCTCCAGAAAAATCACCTTATCACTCCAAAAATATGAAAAATAACCTTATTACTCCAACAAATTACAAGACCCTTATTACTCCAATTACAAAATATTACTTAAAAATATGTCTTATCACTCCAAATAATATTGACTTTTCTCAAAAAAAAATTACGAAACACATTGCATAAACAAATATACCTTACTTCTCCAGCGAATACTTTTTAGATTTAAAAAGACACACAATATCAAATGCTGAATTTTGACTTCTTCAAATCTGACATTCGTTTGTCGGTCTTGAGCTTGAGCTTTCAATATTCAAATCGAACGCTGACTGAACACTGGTTCATACACCCGTTCAATGCTGGAAGCAGAATCGATGCCACATGAAGTTTATGAAACGATGGCTGACTTTTCAATTAAATGTTGATGTGGTGAAACACTGGCTTCAATTAAATGAAAATGTTGTCACACGTAGGGAAATGTCCGATACAACTAAACGCTGTCACACCAGCTTTTTTTTTCGCTGCAAACAAATGTTATCAAAACACAAGGAAATTCGCTGCAAGATAAAAAACGTTGTGAAGGAAAAACACAGTTAAATATTTTTAAAAAGGCTGTTTCAATGCTGGCATTTACATTTTCATTCAGTGTTGGTTCGATGTGCTTGCTGGTTCAATTCGCTTGCAATTCGCCTTGCTGCTTCAACACGCTTGCTGGTTACCATATGTTTTCATTTAAACACGAAAGTCATGCCACAAAACGTTGGTTAGACATGCAGAATGCTGGTTCTATGCCACAAAAATTAACGCAGGAATACAATATGCAGAATCGATGTTCATTAATGCTAGATTACAATATGTAGAATTGATGTTCATGCCACAAATTAACACTGGTTTTATGCCAGAATTGATGCCAGAATGCAGAATCCACTTCAGAAAATGAACGCTAGTTCTAATATTTTAAAACGCTATTTGAATGTAAAATTGATTTGCAGAATCAATGTTTTTGATGAAAGGAATTTAAAAAATTAAAATATGCAATGCTTTTCTCTTTTGTTCACTCAAACAATTTAAAAAAAATTTACACATATTTTGCAGTGGCTCCATTAAAAAAAGATTTTAGAATTTGTAAATCTAAAATCAATAAAAAAAATTTGCAAATTTCATACCAATCTTTTGCTGATCAATTCAATGGAGTTGAGTTTTCCATGACCTGGTAGAGCTGAAATCTCCTCCTCACTGCATTACCGTGGCTCTGATACCACATGAAAGTGCGGAAGTGTCCTCAGACACACAACGTTATTGATCAAGCAAAAATATTACAGGGCAAATTACAGGAGTTTACACACGTAAACTCACTCTCACATTCTCTCATTACACATTACATTGAAAATAGGAAACTAACCTATTTATAAGCTCTATGCTCTAACTTAATCTAGTTATGGATCACTTGGAAAATAAACAAGTGTCCATTTACAATAAATGAGCTTCTAACCAAACTACTAACTTTACTTCTAACTTAGAGCCTAGGAAACGATTCTTTTCTAGAGTCCCAATTCTTAATAACAAATTTCTATTTCTAAGTATCTCACAAATTTATTAAATATTATAGAATAATAATTATTAATTTAATATCTTAAATTAATAATTATTTTATTCAAATACTATAACCTATGATAAAATTATTTTTGGATCATCTAACATATATTTCATTGTCGACAGCAAGATTCAAACAAACCTCATCTCAGCAAAGGTCGTTAAGAATTTGGGCCTACTGATAACATAACACCAATTATCATACACCATTGGGTGACTTCGTAAAGGGAAAAAACTCTTCATCATCCAACAATGTCGCCTACCCTACAAAATCAATCCTTTCACAGATAAGGTATTCTGTCATATTTCTCGCCTTGAAGTTTTTGATGTTTTTTTCGGCTAGCCATACATGTCAAAGCATCATGTTGTGTATGAGTCCATACCTCAGACTATTATTATTTCTTAGGGTATAAAATTGCATAGGATACTAGAGGTAGCCCCACCTGCTAGTATTTTTGTGATCTTTTCTATGAAATGCAATAAGATCATATCCAAGATCAAGGAATTTCTTTCCCCCTTATTCAGTCTCAAAGTAATAGGAATACCATAGCTACAACCATGGCCTCTTCATAGCACTCATCTACATAGAAAAGGAAAGTATATAAGATCATGGAAGTGTATAGATATATCTTCTCCTCACCCAAGGGAGTATGTTTGCACTATCAAGTCATGCATTCCATCGATATAACTCCCAACGTGTCACTACTCAATGGGCCAACCTATCACTGTTCTCTTCTAGAAAACAACGAAATCAAGTAGTAGATGAAGGAAATAATTTAAAAAGGGTACATCCTCCCAAGTTCCTAACCCTATGGTATCCTTATTATATGTGTGAATGAAGAAGGATGGGAGTTAGAGGATCTTCATTGATTATTAAGCCTTGAACAAAATCACAGCGAGGAATAAGAAATAAATTCCTTAGATTGATGACCTTCTTCATCATATCAAGGGTTCCAAATACCTCTGCAAGATTAATTTGAAGTGTGGCTATCACCAATTCCAATAGATCCCATGGATGTGCAGAAGACTACTTTTGAGTCGAAGTAGGGACTTTCCCAGTGGTTAGTCATTCCCTTTGGTTTAATAGATTCCCCTGCAAATTTTAGGAGGATGATGGATGACATATTGAAACCCTTTTCTAGCTCATTCATGGTTATATATTTTGATGATATCCTCATTGTTATCAATATTCTAGAATATCTCTTTTAACATATTCAACCAATCCTACATACTCTACGAGACAATAGACACAAAAATTAGGCGTGCGACCACGGAAAATCCCACAAAGGGAAAACCAAGAAAAATCATCCTTATGAGAGAGAGAAAAGGAGAGAGAGAGGGAGTTTCATCAATACATTAAAAATTGCCATAACAAGATAAGAGTCAAACAGGTAACCAAGAAGAATAGAGATACGAAACAAAATTCTAAGCCTTTACTTTAATTTTTTTTGTCCTCCTTATGCTTCTAACTTCATTGGAGGAGAGCTCCATGAGAGATAGATCGATGTCGCAAATGAGGAGGATACCTCTCCTTTATATATATTTGTAAAGGGGGTAGAGTGGGTGCATCTTAGGGGCTAAAGTGACCTACAATTAATTATGAGATAACTAGTAGATTTAGGAGGGAAAATATAAATTGAAATTTCAATTTTCATTTTATTTTCATTGATGGAAATTTCGACCATGGATACAATTTTCAAAGAGAAGAATGCACCCAAAGATTCAAAAACAACTCCTTCCTCGTGATTTTCATCTCTAACCAGATGCAAAATCTTTCTGGCCAAATATGTTTTGTCTTTGTTACTTATAATGTTTAGCCTCCAATACCAATTTACATTGTTTTTTAAATAAATGCAAATAACCCATCATATATTGGTTTTATTCTACAACTTCGTTGCAGAAATGATCTCCAACAAATGTACTCAATATATTGATAATGCATCAATCATATAATGCACCCACATATTCATGGTTCCAATAATATATAACTCAAGGAATATAATGCATCACACTTAACGTATACAACACAAAGGAATACAACGCGGTTAATAACTCTTTCGGGCTCTCCACACGATAAAATATATAACGTTATAATACAATAATGCTGATATCTCTGAAATGCAATACCTCCATGCACCAATAATGATTGTGCTTTTGTCAATAATAATGGCTTCCCCGTTAAAATTTCTGGTCAATATAACACAACAATAATAATAATAATAACACTGCAAACATAATGCTTCTACTTATCTAAATATAAAGTTGCCAATGATGCTTCTACTTCATAATAATACTTTCCATTCAATGAATATTTAATCAAGATGTTATTAGAGATAATGAGATGGACCCATATGCCGTTGGTTTAAAACTTAATGAGACTAAACAATATCCCACTGACGTCGATTGATTATGCACCGAGCAAGGGTAATGTGGCATATGACCCTACCATGATTAGTTATATTTTTAATAAATATGCGTCTAGGAATATAGTTACGCAAATAAATACACCATATTTATGGTGCCAGTGAAAATAAATACACCATATTTAAGATACAAATGCATTAAAAATATTAATGTAACATTCTGTCGCTCCTACAGCCCAGTCATATTTGCTGCCACCGCCATCATTGAAGATTTAGGGTCATTGTCATATAATCCTAGTAACATGTGATTATAATTTTATGTACTCTGACCACCTAGCATCTCCAATCCTATTGAACCTTCGGGCATTGTAATTTGTTTTACATCATTGCTTCTCATTGTTAAGAATTTCGATCCGTATTTTTTGCATCGATAGTTAGAATTCATAACTCCGCTATTCACCTAGCATGCAACCATTACATTACAATTTGTCTTCAATACTTGCTTCGTTTTGTAATGTATTGAAATCTATCGTCCCTGTTTAAACTATTCATATGTTCCACTATGAGTGCTTTGCTCCAAGCATACACCATGTTTTTGTTGGAGTTAATGCTTACATTCTATATTTAAGAAGTTTGTTTGTGAAGGTTGAGAAATTCTCTCAACCTCTCTCTCTAAATTACGAATAAGTTGGATCTCAGAAATTATATTTAATAGATTAATTTGACTATAATCGGTGTGTGTGAGTGTGTGTGCACATACACCATTTGTGCATAATATATGATTGTGTTCAGTAATTGTGTGTTTTTTTAGCTATTTCTAATTTGGTATCAGAGCACATGATCAGAGGCCTATGTGTAATTGGGCTTTGTTGAGTGATTGTTTCACCTGATCGATCGACCTGGAGTTTGAGCTGAATTTCCATCGATGATCCAGTATAGGAGGGCATTCATAGTTCTGATCGACGTTTTTAAATAAATGTTAATATTGGAGATATAGTTGCGTAAATGTTAATGCCAAGATGCATTAAAACGTTAACTGCAAAAATTCGAGGGTTCTACGATTGTGCGGTTCAAAAGAGCGCTTGCCAACCAGTGTTCTGCAGTTCAAAAGTGTGATTCACCAAGTTTTCTCGGTTGTTTCTTACAGGAGGTGTGATCTGGGTTCTTGGAAAGTCGTGGATTTCCATTTATTCAGAGGAGATGCGCAGTGAAATGGAGTTGGTTGCAAGGTAATGTGGAATGACTTTAACGCATAGATGCAGTTAGATTGGTGGAATCTTGCACGAATTAAATTCTTCTCAAACGGTGTCGTTGGCCTGGCCAGAATTAGGCATTCTACAAATTCGTTGGTTTGACCGGAATGGTGATTTGCATCGCTTCAAGTCTTAAAATCAACTTCACGGTCGTAGCAGCGAAGGGGTATTGTTTGAGGATTTTTAATCCCAGTCCATATGATGTCGCTGTTCAAGCAGCTATTTCTTTGACGAGTTGAAAGTATGAGTTGTTTTGTTCTGACTTTGGAAATCAGTCTCGGGCTATATAGGTTTTTTAAATGCCTTGGAATGGTGTCTGCGAATGAGAGTCTATGTTATCTGATATAAGAAGTATTATAAATTATTTGTAAATTAAGTCATGAATTTCAAACTAGATAAAGATGTTATTTTGCAAAACTGATTCTAGATACATTCTATATCTAGACGGCTTCCCTAGATAACTGGCGAGTTTAGTGGTTGGAACCCATGTATCTCGGTGGATGGGAGCTCGTCCATAGAATGATTAGTAGTTTAGCAATTGCAAAATATAATCAATTGTTTTTGAAGAGATCAAGTGGTAGTAAGGCTCAATATGGATGGTTGTCCAGATAGTATGGTAGTTGCGGATCTAGGGAAGGATCCCTCGTTAGTGGTAGACGTGGAAGTGGTCTCCTAATGAGGTTATGCGACAGATTGGGATGCTGTCTAGTAATTGACTTCGGGAGGTTCTTGATTCGGGAGTTGAGGAAGCAAACTCGAGAATCCAACTTGCCAACTACACCTTTCCGAGGGTTATGAGGCAACTTGATGGAGCATCTACTGATAAGCTTGATTATTTTTTTATTTGTGAGTGAATTCAATAAATTCATGTAATGTAATCATTAAGGGGGATGTTGTATTTAATTCTTACATTCCATATTTAAGAAGTTGGTTTGTGACGATTGAGAAATTCTCTCAACCTCTCTCTCTAAATTAGGAATAAGTTTGATCTCAGAAACTCTATTTAATAGAGTAATCTGACTATAATCCGTGTGTGTGAGTGTGTGTGCACATACACCATTTGTGCATAATCTATGATTGTGTTCAATAATTATGTGTTTTCTTAGCTATTTCCATCAGTATTCTATTTATAAGATGCAAAAACATGGGAAAATGTGCGAAATATGATCTCATGCCAGGATTGAATTACTTATCGAGTTTGAATTACATTTTTTTTATCCTTTTGCAAAAGTAGGAGTGAAGCGATTGTTATTAAACCATATCTAGGAGTGAAAGCTTTTTTTCTATAGAACACACACACTATTACACCCGTCGCCATCCTTTCTACATGACTAAGAGATTAATGTATATATTTTTCATTTTACAATTCTTTATATCATTGTCACTTGTCATATCCCTCATGTGTTAGGAGATATTACTCTGATTAAAGTAGATATATCAGTTGGTTTAAGAGGAGTTTCAGGTAGATTCTATTTCCCCTCCTTTAATTTTGAAACAAGAAACCACATGTCTACAAGTTCATTTTCCAGGTTTACCCACCCTTTTTTTTCTTCTTCATTTTTCAAACATTGCTTCCTTTTGTTCATTTTCTATTAATAAATTCTCCAAAGAAACTTCCTTCTCATGAATTGCAATAACATCCCTTCTAATGTCAACAGCGACTATCCCTATATGGCCAACTCGGTAATCTTGTGATAGATATTTTTTTCCCATACATGAATGAACGTGCCACTCTTCCAAATTTCGAGTCTTTTTCTTCTTGCAAATTAGATCTTATTTTGCATTTTGACATGACAACTTAGTAACCTCTTCAGCTAAATATTTTAACTCTATTAAAATCATTGAGGCTAATTCCTTGGCATAAGTGGCCTTCTCTCTCCACTTATGGTTGTGAACTTCAAGTCCATTTTGTTTTTCAATCAACCTAAGCTTCACCTAGTTAATATTTGTTATATTAGTTTCCTAAATAAGAACTTGTGACTGAAATATTCGTGTTACCTCTTCAACATCCTTTAAGCATGCTATTGATAAATTCTTAATCGAAACAGGTGTGTCTACGTCTAACTTCTCCTCCACACTCTTAAGGTCTCATGAAAAACTACCAACGTTTAACCAGCTAGATATATCAGAATTGATTATCGATTGTGCCTCTTATGTATATTTTTTTTTCATTGCATAATTAATTTGTTGTATGAGAAAAATAATTTATTGTTGCATGGTATTCAATTGTGATATATTACCTTGTAGTTTCTCTCGTTCTTTGTATTCAATTGAGTTGTAATTCTATTTATTTTGGTAGATGCCAACAATGCAATAGATAAGTGCACAATGTAACAAGATTCCTTGCAAAGCATCCATTAGTCTGTTCATTTTAAGTAGATAACGTGTAGCATACTTCAACCATTATCCTATTCAACTCATCTATGCAAACAAATGCTTCTATCATGTTTTAACATGTAGGTTTAGTCTCCTCATATTTTTTACCACTTCCAAATAAATCTTGTGGTTTTTCTCCCATCTGACACTCTCTCTAGCATATGTCAAATTCTTCATTTTTCCTTCACTATGTCCCCCTCATGCCATGATCACTTCATTATGTCATTGAACTCACAAAATACTTCTTTTTCTTCCTCTTCTACACTTTCGTGGGTTGTGTTTGCATTATTTTTCACTCATGTTAGGTTTGTTTGCAATGGGTTCTTCCTTCTAGATTCTTCTTTCTGTCTAGAGTTCTTTAGAGTGCATGAAAAGTTTCAATCATTGGCTTAGTGGAAACAATTGTTGGATCAATAAAACCTTGTTTGAGAAATAAATAATGGAAATGGCGCATATTTTATAGAGTTATTTCTACTATTCTTGACATACATTTTTCATTCAACAAATTTTTGTTCAAGTTCATTGCACTAATAACAATAGCAATAGAAATTTTTTTGTACTTGGTGCATAGTGAACCTTCTTGTTTTCCATGTATTATGATGATTAATTTTTTCTTGATTTCACTTACAATCCATTGGTACAGCTCAAATTTCATGGTAGGAAAAACACTTGCTATCTTTAGATGAGAAAATAATATCCTTTAGGATCTTCCAAAATTTTTCATTTCATTAATTCCATTTTGATTATGATGCTTACATTTATTTGTTTCTTTACTAACCATGCTACTTTTGGCTTCTTATACTGATCTTTTTTATCTTGGTGTAACCTCTTTAATGGATTCCATTTATGAGTTCTTCATGGATACCATCTTGTCTTCTACTTTTTTACACACTATGATATTTTGATCTATATCACATGTTAAAACAATATCCACTTCCAAGTTTACACACTATTATTCTTTCTCCTTCAATAGAATGATCATGACTTCTCATATTCTACTTGCTTCTTCTAGTTGTGTCACGAGGCTAGTAATTTCCTCCTTGGACTCATGTTCTATTTCATCACATATATGCCATAGTTTCCTATTATCTCTTCTTTCATCTAAAAGTTTGTCTATTTCCTCCATTTTTGAGTCAAGTCTAGCTTGATGTTAATTTCTCTTTTATTCGTGAGAATTAGGTAAATTCACATTAGTAGAGAAGGTCACATTTGATTGAACAATGTTCTTTTGACATCACTTTTTCTTCTTACCCAGTTTCTTCTCTGTTAGTCATCAATAATTTTTGGTAATATCAAAAGATGAATAAGTTATTATACTATATTCCTATAAAAAACATTTGAGAAATGTTGTCAGTTCTAGAAATATCACTCCCTTCATCATCCCAATTTTAACTATTTTTCCCTATATTTTCTTCTCTGTCTCCTAAAAAATTTACCCTTTTGCTGCAAAGGAAGACTTCATCATTTTAGGCTTGTTTGTCTCATTTCATCACTCTCACCCTCATTCATAACCCTCTTCCTTTGAAAAGCTCATCTTTCCCTTCCAAAAAACCTTCATCAGTTCCTTCATTCATCATTTTCCTAAAAAACATATTACACAATGTAAAAATCTCTTTTTATTTTGTTTAAGGTCAAAATTTAACCTATCGGGTCCTTTTAATTTTATTAAAAACCTTTTTTTTTATGTACTAAACCCACCCTTAGCATAAATCATGCCTTAAGCCCATTTTTTCTTAAGAAGACCCAGCCCCTTCCACACATGGGACCCTGACCTTCTACTATATCCTAGCCCCTTCCCCATTTAAAATTACATCTCCGCCCCTTTTTTCTTTATACACCCCCATAAACCTTATAAAAACCCACCCAAACCTTTGAATATTAAAGCAGGCCCCCTTACCTCACCTCGCTTCTTTGTTTTCCACCAGGAAATCTCCATGGTCGATCTAGAGCTTTGGGCCCTGATCCGACGGTTTTCGCATCCTTTCCCTTCATCCCCCATCAATAAAACCCCGCACAATGCAAAAAAAGTGCCCACGTCATCAAGTCGGGCCCCACATTCCACTAAAACTCTGCCACCCATTCACCATGTGCCATCTATCACAGGGCTCCACCCTCCACACCTACGCGTTTTTCCTGGATCTTTCTACACTATCAATCTCATCGCTTGAGATCTAACGGCCCAGACCCTGTATCGTGCAGAAAGTAGCAATGGGTTTAATAACCCATAACCTACAAGAAATAGGAGCTATTTACCACGACATGTGTCGATCACCCAGTGGCATCGCGCACGTTTGATCCAATACCACTTACCTCCCTCAATGCATGCGATAAACCACGCATACAGTGTCTTACCCTCTACTCCATCTCTCCTCTGCAAACGCCTCTCGATAGCTCCAAACCGTGAAAATGAAGTCTTACCCCTCCTCGCAGGTTTTAAGTTAACATTTTTTTTTGTTTTTTGCAGGTTTTAATGGTGGTAATGCCCAAAGGGGAACTCCGATGGCCAATAAATGATCAAATTAACCTTTGGTTGACAATCTAAGAGGTAAATTCACATAAAAAAAATCCAAGGGGTTTGCATAAATTTTTACCCTCGATGAAGCATGATCATCACGGGGTTATAAACCCTCATGCCATGAAGAGACCTCCCCTACACACAAAATAAAATTACAATTAGAAGAAGCAGTGACGAAAGAAATATAGATTAAATGGTTAATCTCATATAAAAAATAAATCAAGATGATTAATTGCTAACATAGAGATTAAGGAAGAAAGTGAAGACAATCAGTAATTGAAGAGTAAATACAGTGAGATAGATTATAAAGGCTAAATAAAGGTTCAAAGGCCTAATACATAGTTTTATGATTAAACGAATATAGGTTTACCCAAAGACAGTTCAGATAACTCAACAAAGAAGAATTTACTTCTCCAAATACCAAACTTCCACCTACACCATGATCTCTTTCTATAAAGGCAATGGGCAGTTATTAGATAGTCATAGATATTTTTGAAGCAGCTAAATAATTATTGAAAAGTTATTACAAAGCCTTTGAAGTAAAAAATTTCACCTATTTTTTCCTTAAGGATTAAGATAGAACTTATTAAAATAGAGAAGTAGCTACAGATATTCCTGCCATGGGCCTTGCATGGTCTTAAAAGTTAGGAATGAACTTAATCTGTAACAAATGATACTCAAACCCTATAGTGATCTTCACCCCCTCATTTGCAGCATAAATACTACATATGAGCTCATTGTATCATGGGCAATTGATGACTCTTTGAAGTAATACATATTCTCTTGGAAGTTCAAGGAAAGTTTATGTCTTGGATCTTGTGATGCCCTGATTTGTTTTTTGATGGAGGAGGCTAGATAATTAGATCCCTAAGCTTGGTTGTTGGTGAAGTGCTTCTAATCTGTTATTGTTATTTCATTTTTTCATTATTTTTCCATATTTATTTGTTACAGTAGAGCAAAATATTTAGGCTAAGAAATGTCTTTTGAAAGCACCTTAGTTATGTTTTCTCTTCATTGTATTAATTATTTATTTTACAAGGTATGATTGGAGGATTTTTTACTACCATCGCGTTCCACCTAGCTTGTTATTTTAGAAATGATTCAATAGAGTATAGCCAGGAATATTCGGTAAGTCCATGTTCATGAGTACAACATGAGATATTGTTTTTAAGATATTTTTAAAAGTATGCTTACTAGAGTGTAAACCAGGGATGTCTATGGTGTTCCCTGTCCTCTAGACTCCCTCAAAGGGTTGCTTTAAATATACCTAGAGAGTTAGTCAAAATAATATTAGAATATTTCTGTTTGATATTAGACTACTCTCATTGTTATCTTATATATTTTCTTTATCTGAAAGTATTCCTTTGATTGTTGGACTGTTGTCTGAAAGGTTTTCTTGTTAAAATTTTGTCTAGAGAAGTCTATTGTTTTCCCTATCCTTTGGCTTGCTTGCTTGAAATACTTCTCTTGTTCAAAGTACATGGTAAAGGATTCTTAATTGTCCTTTTTCCTACTTTTCATTCTTATCCTTAATGTTCATTTCACTGGCCAAGTTAGATTTTCCCTATGATACTCCCCAATACTTTAATGAGCTTATCGTGACTTTCATTTGACTCCATTTCCCAATGACTTAGATATTTACTCATTATATCTATGCTCTTTGATCATCATACCCAACGAAAAAAACAACAAAACCTCATACTTAATAACTAGCCTAAAATCAACCCTTAAAAGAAAACAAGTTCACATCCTTTGCAAACAAATAGAGAGATCCCTCTCTAAGTCTAGGAAGGCTAGGTCCTAGGACTCCAAGTACTGGTTCCATGTTTCCTTGTCATTTGGTATGCCAATATGAAAAATCATGGGACTCCAACATTATGGCCTTCATGTTGGGACTGAGTTCATAGTAGCCTAAAAACTCTTATATATTCATTCAAGCCTCAGTTAGGCTTAAGAAAATCAAACTGATAGCTGACAGTAGAATTTTTTTTGTTTCACCATCTTAGATAAATGATGATTTAGGTATAGAATACTCTTACAAACCTTAGAAATAAATAAAATAAACTTAGAAAACCCCAAACAAATCTCTAGATTGGTTTTTTTCAATTATTGGTGGTGGACCATCCACATTTTACCTTCATAAAGCTAAAAATTTCCACATGGCGACTGAACTAGCCCCAGTAGGCCTATTAATCCACTAGTACTTCCAAATTTCCTTAGGATTGTGTTAAATGAGTCCCATAAAATTTTAGAAGCCTAGTCCCATATTTTAGAAGGTACTAAATGCTAAGAGAGGTCAAAACTTATAAAAATAGTCCTTAAAACTTTCAACCTCTTTGAATTTTGATTTTCAAATCTAGCTTCACATAGGATCAATACCAGATCTCATCGAGACCCTAATCCTCCTACAATAGTTGACGATCCAGAAAAGATTTTGTGGAAAACTTGTAAAGCTGGAAATTTAACTACTCTTACGACCATCCAAAGAACAAGATATGTCCCTGAAAACCTTATAGTCTTGAAATATCCTCACTTTGACTTGTACCATTAAAAGAACTTATTTAGAAACAAGTCACATAGTGATATTGACTGATCTGACCTTCAGCCTAGAGATTTGCAACAAAATTTTAGCAGAGAAGCATCTCCTTCCACTCCTCTTGATTTTTAGCTTCTCCCCCACTTCAGTTCTTTCCATTACAGATCTGCTCATAATTAGCTAGCTGGTCTAAGTACTTCCACCACTCCCATACACACATCCACTATTCAAAACACTCCATTTCATCCCACTGTCACTTCCAAAAATCCACCTCTTATAAATCCCCCATTTTCTCCCACAATGGCAGCATGTTATGCCCCATTATTGTTACCACAACCTTAAGTTCCTTGACCAAATGATTATCAATCCAAAATTCCCCATTTTAATGGAATTGAATCTACTACTACCCAATAACATCTAGATAAAATGGATGATGCTTTTGATTACATGGAGATAGAATAAGAGACCATTAAGATGAGAATATTTGCCCAAATTTTAGGAGGATAAGCCAAAAAATGGTTTAAAATCTTGACTCCTAATACCATAAATGATGTCCCTTGTTTATACCAAACATTTATAAACAAATGGGAAATAAAAAAGAACCCTCTCCAAATCCTCTCAGATTATAGCAACCTCAAAAGAAACACTGGGGAAAGTGTTCGATATTATTACACTAGGTTCAATAGTGTTTATAATGAACTTCCCCCAAACATGAAACCTCCACTAGGCTTAGCCTTATCTAAATTTTCTAAAGGATTTGATCCAGACATGGCCTACCAGCTAATAGAAAGAAACCCATTTACTTTAGAAGATATGCAGAGGGGAACTATTAGTGTAAAAGAAAATCTCATTGAGAAAAGAGCTAGATTGAAATCGGAGAAAAGAGTTGCATCTCAAGATGAAACCATGGCATCAACCTCATCATCTGATGCCAAAATTGATAACTTAGTGAGGGTAATGGAAAGAATTCTGGAAAAGATAAACTTAAATGATAGAGTACCTCCTAGAGAAAATTAAATCAATCCCCAAAACATAAATAGAAATCCCAATTTCATAAAATATCCTATTCCAAATAGACAAAGAGATAATTACCAACAAATTAGGCCTCCCTTTCAGGAAAAATATGTAGATCAAGAAGAAGAAATGGAAACTGAAAGGTTGGAAGAAAATCATGTGAATATGATAGGATCTGACAGTGAGGGTGATGCTTTCATCATTGAAGAAGAATAAGGATTTTTCTCCTTAGAGAAAATTGAAAAAAAACATGATGATTTTCAAGATTACCAATTGGGGTTTCAAAAATGCTATAATGGAGGTGCACAGGAGATATGATCTTAGAAGCAAAAGGAATTAAGAAACTTCCAATGAAAAAAACATGAACACTGCTGTGAGGAAAACTTCATAAAAACTTCCTAAAAATATAGCAACTAGTAACAACACTTTGACTAAGAAAAGTGACTCAAACAAAGACAAAACCGATCAGAAAAGTGATGACCCAAGCTGCCCTAGTACTTCTGCTAGTGGCCCTAAGAAATTTGTCTTAAATAACAGTCCTAATAAAACTCAGGAAATCAGAATTGCTGAAAATACTATGCTTGACAGAACAGATGTAAATATGTCAAAAGCATTATTCCCTTTCAGCCTTGAGGGTGAAATTTCCAAGATCAAAATTAGCATACCCTTAACTGAACTAGTAACCCAGGATGTATATAAAAACCAAGTTTTGAAAGCTTTGAATATAGGAAATGACACTGATACTTTGAACTTGATAGATGATAAACCAGAACTGTTGTTTGGTCCTGAAGTAGAAGGAAAATAGCAGGAAGGAACCATTACCTCATTCTATGTCAGCTTAAATTTAGATGACAATATCTTACACAATGCCATGCTAGAATTTGGTCCCTCTCACAACCTTATGCCAAAAGTGGTGATGGAGATTAGGCCTAGAAATTACTAAACCTTTCAAAGATCTTTATTCCTTTGATTTAAGCAGAGTCAAGTGTTTAGGTCTGATCAAGGATTTATGTGTCAATCTAGCACAAATTCCTGTTATGGGTCTAGCTAGTTATGGTCATAGTGGTTGCCGACATTCCCCCAAAGTATGGCATGCTTCTATCCAGATCATGAGGAGCCAAAATTCAAGGAATCCTTCAAATGGAATATTACACAGAGAATCTCATATGAAATATATGGGAAGCAACATAGACAGACCAAATAACACTCTTGTTGATCCTATTCATTCAGATTTAGACTAATTTATCTTGTACAATGAATATGAAATCAGACAACAGGAAAAGGAGTAATAGATAGGATTAAGTCCACCTGAACAGTTAAATCAATCCCCAAAATAAGAATCTAACAACCCTAACCTTACAGCCTTGAACAACAGAAGGAAAATGAGCACGAGATAGAAACACTATGGTAAATGAGCTTTGATGGCTCTTGCAGCAAAATAGGTTCTGGAGCTAGTGTATGGATACATAATACAAACAAAGGACATTCTTGTAAACTTGATTTCCTATGCACCAATAACATTGCAGAAAATGAAGTCCTCCACCTTGGCTTACATTTGCTAAAAAAAATTAGGAGCCAAGAAAATATCAATCTAAGGAAATTCATAGCTAATCATTAGGAAAACAAAAGGGGATTATTCAGCCAAAAATCCAAGATTATGAGAATATAGGAATTTTTCCCTAGAGCTCCTAAAAACCTTAGAAAAATATGAACTCACTTTCATCCCTAGAGCTCAAAACAACCTTGCAAATTAACTTTCCTTTGCTGCCAGCAATTGCCAAATACCCTAGGTAAATGAACAATTCAATGTCAAAGTGAAAAATAGGCCTATAGTCCTTGACAATGAAAACTATTTGCAAGTGTTTCAGAGTGATAAACACATTGATGATTTTCTTCAATCAAGAAATGATTTTTCTGAATTAGCACCTAGCTCAAGCCATGAAAAGGACTATCTTGATGAAAAACAAGACCATGAAATAGATTTGTCCTATACTCTTGATATAAACCAATTTCAATATCTTTATACATTATAATTACTAAGAAAAACAGACCAAAAACACCTTGAAGTTTTACAATGTAAAAATGATACAATACCAAGGGGCCTTATACCATTAGGAGAGCTTTCTGACCTCAATGATGTAGCTAAAAAACCAATGATGCAGCCCAAAGAGACTAATGTAAAGGAACATAACATAGGCAGCATGAATGAGCCCAAAATGATCAAGTTATCTAGCACTCTCCCTACTCATATCAAACAAGAGTATATTGAACTTTTCAAAGAGTTTATAGATGTGTTTGTAAGGGGGTACAAAGATCTGAAATCATATGATACTAGCATTTTTCAACATAAAATTCCTCTTAAGGAAAATCAGAAACCATTCAAACAAAAACTAAGAAGGATAAACAATGTTTTATTACCTTTAGTTGAGAAAGAGATCAAAAATATTTATGATGTTGGGATCATAGTTCCCCTTAGATACTCGCAATGGGTGTCCAACCTTCTGTCTGTTAGGAAGAAGACCAGGGAAATTAGGATTTGCATTGGCTTTAGAAATATGAACAAAGCCTCCCTAAAAGATAATTATCCCTTGCCTATAATGGATCACATACACCAAAATATGGTTGGATCTAAGAGAATCTCACTCTTGGATGGTTTTTTAGGCTATAACCAAGTGCTAGTACTCCCAAGTGATCAACACAAAACTGCTTTCACCACACCTTGGGGTACATTCATGTATGTTAAAATTCCATTTGGTTTGATGAATGCAGATGTCATATTCCAAAGGGCCATGGAAATAGATTTTTTAGAATACATAGGCTATTTCATAATCATTTACCTTGATGACATTACTATTTTATCTAAAACTGATAAAGAACGTTTGATTCATTTGAGAAAAGTTGTTGAGAAAAGTAGAAAATATGGCATACCTATGAATCCCAAAAAGACACTGTTTGATCTCCAATAAAGAAAAATTCTTGGCCACATAATTTTGAAGAAGGAATCAAAGTAGACCCTAAAAGGATTGAAGGAATATTGAAAACCAGCCAACCTAGGAACCTCAAGGAATTGCAATCTTTCATCGGGAAGATCAATTTTTTAAGAAGGTTCATCCCCAACCTTGCTGAACTTTTGAGGAATATCACAAACATACTCAAAAAGGAAACATGATTTAAATGGAACTTAGAATCCAAACAATGATTTGAACTGGTAAAACAAGCCCTCACTGAAACATTAGTTCTTACTAGTCCTCATTTCACCTAGGATTTCTACAGTTTTTCATTTTCATTTGGACACACTATTGCTACAGTATTGTTGCAAAAGAATAACATGGGACAAGAAAAACCCATATCCTTCTTCAGTAGAGCCTTAAGAGATGCTCTGCTCAAATATAACATCATGGAGAAACAAGCCTTGGCCTTGATAAAAGAATTGAAAGATTTCTGAGTCTACATTTTACACTCACATATCATTGCTTTTGTCCCACATGTACTTCTCAAGGAAATTCTAAATCAAGACACTAATGGTAAAAGGGGAAAATGGATTGCTATTATCATAGAATATGATTTATAAATCAAGCCTACCAAGCTTATTAAAGGACATGGATTTGAAAAACTCATTGCGGAATCAAATTTCCAAGAATTAGATATGAATAGGATTGATATTTTAGAAGAACAAGAAGAATTCACTACTCCATACATTGAAGAAGTATTTATGAATTCATCTTGGTATGCTGATATCATTTATGTGCTTCTTTATCTTAATATTCCTCCTTTATCAAATACTAAAGCTAGATTCTTGAAATAGAAAGCTTTAAATTACTGCATTTTAGATGGAGTGTTATATTGGAAAAAAGTTGTTGGCATACTACTTAAATGTTTTCTTGAGAATGATGTAGGAAAAATAATGCATGAGCTGCATGACGGAGAATGTGGAGGCCACATTTAATGGAAGACTACAACAAACAATATTCTAAGAGTTGGCTATTATTGGACCACACTTTTCCCTGATACTCAGAAACTAGTCATGACTTACCATAAGTGTCAATTTTTTTATGGCAAGAGAAAATTCTTACCTTTAACTTTGTATCCCATCAGTATTAAGCCTCCCTTTTAGCAATGGAGTTTAGAATTTATTGGAGAAATTCACCAAACCTCATCTGCCCAACATAAGTGGATCCTTACTACCCTAGACTACTATACAAAGTGGATAGAGGCTATCCCTTCTAGAAATGCTACTGACTCTGTCATTATCAAATTCCTTGAGGCCAACATATTGTCCCGATTTGGTTGTCCTAGAAAGATAATTACACATAATGTTGTTGCATTCAAATCTAAAAGAATGGTTGACTTCTACTATAAATACCACATCACCTTAGGACACTCCCTAGCTTACTACCCTCAAGGAAATGGACTTGTTGAATCTTCCAACAAAAGCCTGATCAACATGATCAAAAGACTATTGGATCAAAATCAAAAATCATGGAATAGTAAGTTGGTTCATGCTTTATGGGATGATAGACTAACCTCCAAGAAATCAATAAATATGTCCCCCCTATCAGCTAGTATATGGCATGGATGCAGTCTTCCCAACATCCTTGGGAATTCTAGTCATGAAACTTCTCCAAGGAGTGAAATCAGAAGAGAATGGCATGCCAATAATACTAAATAAAACCATTCATTTACAGTAGACAAGAGAGGAAGTGTACAAAAGGACACAAGTAGTACATGAAGACATCAATATAATATTTGACAGAAGAAATAAAAGTAATAATTTTGAGGTTGTAGACACAGTCCTAAAATGTTATTCTAGAAGGTAAGATAAAGGTAAAAATGGAAAATTTGAGAATCTATGGAAAGGGCTTTATATCATTCACTCAATTAGGGGTCATAATGCTTTCTTTTTGAAAGGGATGAATGGAGAAGATCTATTTGGAGGTCCTATCAATGGTAGGATGTTTAGACAGTATTTCTGTTAGGATTCATAGCTCCAAAGCTTTAACTCATTATATATAAACATTGCATGAGAAAATATTGAGAACAAAAATACAAAAACAATGAAAGAAAAGAAATAAGAGGGAAAAATTCAAAAGAGGTATAGTCCCATACCCCGAAAAACTGCTAAAAGTCTGCAAGTCTAAATGCCACTATTGATTCAAAAAGATATCTTGTTCAGTGATCTAGCCTAATCATGACTAAACATGCTTTAAATTTATGTTGATAAGTTAGTAGAAACAATGATTGTCAATATTATTTCAGACTTGACTTATTAGGAAGGATAGATTAGGGAAATATAAATATCTTGCCTCCAAATGCTCAAAATAGAACCAAAGAGATAGATAAGGATTCATTACTAATGAAAAAACATGGCCTTATATTTCTAAATTACTTTTATGCAAATAATGTTTGTGTGCAGCTTATTCCAATGCCACAACCATGGTGAATCAAACTGTCTAATCCTGATTTGAACCATGCTTTAAATTTCATGTCAATAGCTAGAGAATAAAGATTGAGAAACAGCTTAATCTTGGTAGTCAAATAGTTTTTATGTAGAGAATAAAAATACTTCACTAGTTTAATGTGAACTCTTGGAAGAAATAAGGATTGAAGTAGATATTTTATTTATGTTTTCAAAAATAAAAATTCAAAGAGTTTTCGAGTTCAAGTAAACTCAAAGAAGAAGAAAAAATGTTCGGAAAAGAAGGATTGGGTAGGTAGAAATGTTGCTTGAAAGAAATCATATGTCGGAGATTGTTAATATTGTCACTTGAAAGAAATATCAACAAGTGAAAAAGAAGGGAAATCTGCCCAATGGATAAGGGACTGGTCTGTTGAAAGTCAGATATTTGATAAACTAGATTTTTGGACACCTTGAAAGGAAAGCTTCCCTCCCCAAATGGAGCCACTATGAGTCATCAGTAATTTTTTCTAATATCAAAATATGACTAAGTTATAGTCCTAGATTCCTAGAAAAAACATTTGAAAAATGTTGTGAGTTCTAGAAATCTCACTGCCTTCATCATCCTAAGTTTAACTATTTTTCAATATATCTTCCTCTTTGTCTCCTAAAAATTTTACCTTTCTAGTGCAAAGGAAGAATTCATCATTTTAGTCTTGTTTGTCTCATTTCATCACTCTCACCCTCATTTATAACCCTCTTCCTTTGAAAAGCCTATTTTCCCCTTCCTCAAAACCTTCATCAATTCCCTCATTCATCATTTTCTGAAAAAACATATTACACAATGTAAAAATCTCTTTTTATATTATTTAAGGTCAAAATTTAACCTATTGTGTCCTTTTAATTTTATTAAAAACCCTATTTTTATGTACTAAATGTGCCCTTTTCATAAATCAGGCCTTAAGCCCCTTTTTGCGTAAGAAGCCCCTACCCCTTCTGCACATGGGACCCTGACCTTTTGTTATATCCTAGACCCTTCCCCATTTAAAATTACAGCTCCACCACTTTTTTCTTTATACACCCTCACAAACCTTACAAAAGCCCACCCAAACCTTTGAAATATTAAAGTAGGCCCCCTTACCTCACCTCGCTTCTCTGTTTTCGACCAATAAATCTCCACTGTCGATCTGGAGCTTTGGGCCCCGATCTGACAGCTGTCACATCCTTGCCCTTCATCCTGCATCAATACAATCCCACAAAACGCGACAAAAATGCCCACGTCATCAAGTCGGGCCCTAATTTCCACTAAATCTCCACTGCCCATTCACCATGCGCTATCTGTCCTAGCCTCCAACCTCCACACCTGCGTGTTTCTCCTGGATCTTTCCATACCATCGATCTCATCACTTGAGATCTGATAGCCCAAACCCCGTATGGTGTGGAAAGTAGAAATGCGTTTAATAAGCCATAAACTGCATGAAATATGTTGTATTTACCCTGGCACGTGTCAATCGCCTAGTGGCATTGCGAATGCTTGATCCAATACCACTTACTGCCCTCAACACACGCGATAAACCACCATGGTTTTTCTAAAACCACTTTCTCCCTCTCCACGCCTAAATTCATATCTCTTCTTCTGTGTTCGAATTCCACCAAGTTCCATATACAGAACCTTTTTCTCTGCTCCATCTCTCCACTGCAAACGCCTCTCGACAGCTCCAAACTCTGAAAATGCAGTCTTACCCCTCCTCGTAGGTTTTAAGTTAACATTTTTTTGTGTTTTTTGCAAGTTTTAATGGAGGTAATGCAAAAATGGGAATTACGATGGCCATTAAATGATCAAATTAACCTATGGACGATGATCCGAGAGGTAAATTCACATAAAATAAAGTTATGGGGTTTTCATAAAGGTTTACCCTCAATGAAGCATGATCATCGAAGGGTTATAAAACCACATACCATGAACAAAAATCCCTTGCACACAAAAGACAATTACAATGAGAAGCAGTGAAGAAGGAAAGAAATATTGAAGGGTTAATCTCATATCAAAAACAAATCAAGGAGATTATTTCATAACATAGAGATTAAGGTAGAAAGTGAAGAAAATCAGTAATTAAAGAGTAAAGACAATGAGACAGATTATAAAGGCTAAATGAAGGTTCAAAGGCCTAATATAGGGTTTTATGATTAAACAAAGATAGGTTTATCGAAAGATAGTTCTAATAACTCAACAAAGAAGCATTTAGCTCTCCAAAGACCAAATTTCCACCTATAACATGATTTCTTTTTATAAAGGTAGTGGGTAGTTATTATAGAGTCAGAGATGTTTTTGAAGTAGCTCAATAATTATTGGAAATTTATTACAAAGCCTTTAAAGTCAAAAATTTCACATATTTTTTTCCTTAGGAGTTATGATCAAAGTTATTAAAATAGAGAAGTAGCTACAGATATTCATGCCTTCGCCTTTGCATGGTCTTCAAGGTTAGGAATGCACTTACTCTGTAATAAATTATAGTCAAACAATCTTCACCTCGTCATTTGTAGCATAAATATTTCATCTGAACACATTGTATCGTGGGAAATTGATGATTCTTTGAAGTAATACATAGTCTCTTGGAAGTTGAAGGAAAATTGATGTCTTGGATCTTGTGAATGCCCTAATTTGTTTGTTCATGGAGGAGGCTAGTTCACTAGATCCCTGAGCTTGGATTTTGGTGAAGTGCTTCTAATTTGTTATTGTTATTTCCTATTTTCATTATGTTTCCATCTTTCTTTGTTATAGTAGAGAAAAATTTTTAGGCTAAGAAATGTCTTTTGAAAGCACCTTAGTTATGTTTTCTCTTCACTGTCTTAATTTTTTCTTTTGGAAGGTTTGATTGGAGGATTCTTAATTGCCCTCCAGTTCCATCTATCTTGTTATTTTAGAAATGATTCAATAGAGTATAACGAGGAATATTTGGTAAGTCCATGTTCACGAGTAGAACTTGAGATATTGTTTTTAAGATCTTCTTAAAAGTATGCTTACTAGAGTCTAAACCAGGGAAGTCTATGGTGTGACCTGTGCTTTGGACTGCCTCAAAGGGTTGCTTTAAAGATCCCTGGAGAGTTAGTGAAAAGAAGATTATATTATTTCTATATAATATTAGACTACTCTCACTATTATCTTATATGTTTTCTTTCTCTGAAAGTATTCCTTTGATTGTTGGATAGTTGTCTGAAAGGTTTTCTTATTAAAAGTTTTTCCAAAGAAGTATATGGTTTTCCCTATCCTTTGGCTTGATTCAAACAATTACCTTGAAAATTTTCTCTTATTTAAAGTGTAATGTCTCTCCATACCTAAATATTTTTTTTTCTATCAGAAATTTCTCATAACTATTGTTCCACACTGAATAAATACTACCTTTAGTAAGAGCATCTCAGATTTTTTTTTTCTTGGCATTGAGATACATGAACTTTTATTTTCTTGCTCTATTAAAATATATATATATTTAACTTTTATTTCCTTCCTCTATACAATATATATATATTTTCTTCGATAGATTATAAATTATATCTTCGGTTGTCATTTTGGGTACTATGCTAATACCCTTATTTCAATTGTATAACCTTTATAAAAATTGTTCATCATACCCAATGTAACATCCAAGTTATTATGTCTAATTTAATGATGGTCCTATTTCACGCTATGGAAACATTGCCTCGAATTTCTCTCTAGTCCTCTACTAGTTGCGTGGCCAATACTGAAATGTTTACGTGGTACCATGAGTCTTCCACTTAATACTCTCGATTGGCTCGTAGTAATGGGAATCATGCCATTGAATGCTTAGCATTGAATTCGTAGCATTGTGTGTGATTCAGTTTTGTTGTTTATCGTTGTTGATGTGAAAGTAGGTTATCTGAGATCCGAATTATTAAATTCTCGTACTGGAATGTTTAAAACAATTAAATGATTTGACCCTCAGTACGTTTCAGCTGTGGTGAGGGTTAACCTAACGTCTGAGGCTCTGCCTTATGCCTCGATCCCCAACAGATTACTCGCGATATGGACAAGTGTAGGGTTATACCTTGATAGGGTTTTGAAATTTCTGAGTTTTTAACTGTGGAGTCTTCTGGAGCATTATTGCTCCCCTCTTCGTTATTTTCGCACTGAAATGTTTATCCCTCTCTATGCTCTAATGGCGTCGAGAGATCGTTTTCCACCCTTGTGGGTGATCGCCGTAAGCAGGCTTTACTCGGCTCGGCCTTGCGTTCGCCTCTGAGGTATTTTCCCAAAATTCCCTAGGGGATATTCATTCGTCCTACATCATTTATTTTTCTATTTTCATATGTGTGTAAAGTGTTGAATTCAGAGGCCGAGCGAGAGATTCTTGTATCTATATAGTTTGGTTTTGAAATAAATTTTACAGGCTTCGGTGTTTCCACAGCAAGGAAGATTTTTCATGGTGGTGTATCGTTCCCCAAAGGTATCCATACTTCTCTGTCCCAATTTGCCATTTATTTGTTTACTAATTCATTATATACTACTAATTTCATTCTTCGTTACTAAAGTATGACCTGGTTGAATCGACCTTTCCAACTCTGTCGTGTAGGAAGGTCGATATATATAATTTCCCTTCAAAAATTCTCGATGGTCTAGAACAAACTTAAATTGATTCTTGTTTGGTTCTTCTACTAAGTTTTAATCATGTATACCCTTGTTATCTACAGGTAAGTTTTCGTTCGATACGTTTGATCTTTGATATGGATTAACCACCTGAAATACCCATATGTTAACATGCACATATGTTTCCAAGTCGGTAACGTTCCACAATTTTCTTTTATGTACCAGAGATTCGTGGTATCACTGCGATGGTGTTTATGAAAATCGGAGACGTTTATATTTATTTCGTTGAACGATTTCATGGTTAATCTTGTAAGAGTTGGCACTTGGTACTTGGGAGATTCTTCCCTGACTGGATTTGTTAATTCAATTTTTTTTTTGAATGGCCTTCGCGGCCTTGAGTATTTTATGGTTGATTTTATTCGACCCTGATACAGTTTTCCCATGGTTTAATTTTTTTTTCCAGTATGATATTATAGATTTATTTTAACTTCCTGGACTATCTATTATCAGCACCTATTCGTTTAGTTTCTCACAAATAGTTCTATACTAATTTTCAAAATTGCTATGGTCTGCGTATACTCAATAACTTCGAGAGGGTTTCAATTGACGTGAGTTTGCAACTATTCAAATGAAGTCTGCTATGAAGGTAGAATTTTTTTTTTCAATGTGTCAGCCTATTCTTCATTATCTTTCTGTTTCTATCTCTGGATACTCTCTCGGTTATCCACAAATTTCTTGAATACTTTATACTAGCATGAGTTTCAGGTTCCAGTTAACATGTATATACACACAGAAAATAATTATTAATAATTTTCATACTGTATATAGAATTGTATCTCTAATTTCATTCCTTCTTAATTAAGGTTAGAGTTTAATTAAGTATTCCACCCATATTAATGTTCACCCGTCAGGGCACATCCAGATAACCTGTTATAAAATTGTAACTATCATTTTACTTCAGATAACAAAAGTGTTGGAAATGTTGTCATTGATGGCAAAGGAGATGGAAAAGGAGGAACACCTGAGGCAGCAACAAGGTGAAGAGAGCAGCATAGCAGCAAGATGTAGAGAGGGTCGAGCAGTAGAGACAGGGTCATTTAAAGAAGCAGAGGCAATAAAAGGAGAATTAAGGAGTAGCATCAGTCAAGGAGCAGATGAAACAAAGAGAGAAGCAAAGTAGCAGACAGGTGTAAGCGAATGTCGAAATGTAACAGTCAAACAGTAGAACGGAAGCAACGACATAGACAGAGAAAGAAGCACAACTAAGGCAAAGGAAAAGTCGTGAACATAGAGGCAAAATTGTTATCACAGCAGTAGAGGTAGAGGTCCAACAGCAAAAGCAACTAAGGCAGAGGTAGAGGCAGCGTATATAGAGGCAGAGCAGTTATTCCGAGAATCACTACCCAGCTAGGCATTACATATAAAATAAACACAAACTTCGAGAATCTCTACACACACTGGAGTATATATGCAACGCATTACATATATGTGTAGTGCATCATATAAACAAGGGTCAAAGCATAAATATATATAATTGGAGCGCTTTATAAACAAATAACCAAAGTACCATAAAGTGGGACCCTTCCTAATCGCATTGGAGCATCGCAGTATGGGCATATCGCAATATCACAACCATCGCATCATCGCAACCATCGCATTATCGCAACAATCGAAAAATCGCAGTTGGTTGAAACTGCACAGAAAATATCACGAATAGAAGTTTGTGATTGTGATTAATCGCATCACATCAAATTCATCACATTGGGAAACGTGTCAGGTGGGCCCGAAATGAGTTTTTTATATGTTTAAATAGGTTTTATTATATACGCCAAAAATTGATTTAAGTCATACCTAAAAGGGCAGTTAGTATGTTAAACCTATGCCAAGAGCTGAAGTTGGATTATATATATATATATATATATATATATATATATATATATATATATATATATATATATATATATATATATATATATATATATATATATATATATATATATATATATATATATATATATATATATATATATATATATATATATATATATATATATATAACGCTGTTGCGATGAGACGCGTTGTCCATGGGTTATATATATATGCCTCAGCTTAATGGGAGGGTGATTATTAATATAAAACAATTGTGACGAATGTATGTTCCGCTTGCGGAACTCGCCACATCAACAAGACATGCACTATGTACAAAGCGTTGGAATTTTTCCAGATTTACAGTCGACTGGTATAAAAGCTCAGTTACATGTATGCAATAGTTACACCATAGCAGAGGACAGAAAAGCAAATAGAGCTGAAAGGAGATAAAACACAGTCACAGAAAAGACAAACACAGTCAAAGAAAAGCCAAAAGACTAAATGAGTTGAGCTGGAATTCTCATTGTAATTTGAATCTAAATATTTTAATCGATATTTTATTATTTGTGACGCATTGCCAAGTTTCCGGAAGAGAACAAATATCCCACTGTAATATTAAAATAAGCACCTACAGTTATATTTTCTGAATGAGCAGATAAAAGAGATGAGAAGGAAGAAGGCAAAGAGACATGGCTGTCCATTTCGAATTCCCAGTGGAATAAAAACAACCATGAAGCTATTTTTGTATAAAGCAGGGTAATATCCAAGGTGGAAAAAAAAAAGACGAAAACAGAATGACAGAAGAAGAGAGTGTGCAACAGAATTGAAGAGAGTTGAAGAAAATAAGAAAGCTGCAAGAGATTAGGGAGTGTGAATCTAGAGAATGTAGAGTATGCGAAATTGAGGCAGAAAAGATAAGAAGAAGGAGGAGCTGAGCAGAGAATAAGGAAGGGTAGAGAAGAGATGATGCAGGGCTGATATGAGCACTGATGAATAGTAGAAGAGAAGGTACAAAACAGAGCTAATATCCAAGGTAAATTAGCAAATGTTTTCTTTTGAAAGAGTAAGGAAGTTGGAGCTTCCCTATCAAGTTGTAGCTTGATAGATGTCATTTGTAGCTGAATGAGGTTGGAGCCTCCTGTAGGTTGGTGCCTGTAGAAAATATATGGGAGCTGGTGCTTCCACATCAAGTTGTATCTTGATAAAATTTCAGTTGTAGCTGATTGAGGTTGGAGCCTCCTGTAGGTTGGTGCCTGCGGGAAATTGATGAGAGTTGGAGCTTTGTTGCAAGTTTTAGCTTGCAGAATTTAGGTAGGAGCCTGCTGTAGGTTGGTGCCTACAGAAAATCAGTGGTGAGAGGGAGTTGGAGCTTGCCTTTGCATCACAACAATAATAAGATGTGGTTTTCTCCCTTTATGGGTTTCCACTTATATCTGGTGTCTCTGTGCATGATGTTTATGTGTTGATGTGATTTATCTTATCTTCTTAATACTTTTTGCTCACATATTAAGACTGTTGTTACATTAACAAATCTGTTTGATACTTGTTGCTCACTAATAAAGATTTCTCACATATTAATTTGATCATGAAGTAAAGGTGTAAATAAGTTTTTAGAGAAAAGTTTTAAAAGTCCATGTATGTGTTAAACCGATTCACCCCCCCCCCCCCCCCTCAGTTTAACTAAGGGTTCAACAATTGGTATCAGAGCCAGTTTCTTTGGTGTAAGCTTAATAGCTTGAAGGAGATCTGGTTGAGTCATGGACTATCAAAATGCACCTGTGTTAAATACAACAAACTTTCCTGAATGGAGAGATAAGGTTATCACAGGATTAATAGCTTATGAACCTGAGATATGGAGGCTTGTATGTGAAGGTTACTTCACAGACTCCCCCATGGTTAAAGAAAAAAAGAGGAATTCCAAGGCAAAATGTGTGATGTATGACAGTCTTCATAACAAATACCTTGAGTTGATAATGGATCTCGACTCTGGGAAAGAAATTTGGGACAAATTGCATCTCATGCATGGAGTAGACACTGAGGATTGTAGTGTTAAGAAGGAGAAGAAAACTTCATGTCAAAAAGAAAATATTCAATCAAATGAAGTACCTTCTAGTGTGAATGGAGATAAGAACCATGAAGAAATTACAGCTGAAGAAAAATCCAAACTTGACACTACTTTGACTGAAATAGAAATATTGAAGATGGAAAACAAAGACCTTAAGACAATAGTGCAAATATGTGATGAGAAAGAATATGAAGATAGGAACGAAATTATTTGTCTAAATACACAGCTTGAGGAGGTAAAGAAAGTAGAAGACACTCTGCTACAACAAATGAGAGAGAAAAATTTGGAATGTGAAAAATTGGAAGAAGAAGTAGTGAGCCTAAGAAAGAAATTAGAAAAGGCCCAAAGAGATTTATTAATGAATAATCCTCAAATGAAAAGCTCTGAATAGTTGGAACAGATTCTAAAAGCTCAAAGGTCACCTCTCATAAAGGCTGGGATAGGATATGAAGGTGAAACCAGTAAGTCCGAGGATGAAGATAACAATAAAATCATTTTTGTAAAAGATGTAAAGAATAATGAAGCAGCCCAGCAAATACCTTCAGAAGCAGAAACCAGCAGGAACGTGAGTTGTGAAGAAATAAATAGAATCAAGCAGCAACATGGTAGGACAGAGAATGAAAGGATGAAACAGTCAGTTGGAAAGGGCCCTCACACTCCTGAATATGAATTGAATAAATTTGGAAGATGTCAAAGGGGGTTCTTTCCTCCTATGAAAAATATCACATGTTTTACCTGCCACAAACAAGGACATACTGCAACATGTTGTAAGACAAATCAAACCCAGTCCAACCTACAAAAGATGTAGCAAAAGAGAAGAACCCCTCAAGCAAGCAAATTGAAAAGACAATCTTTCACCAGGTACACAAATCATTTCCATGGCTATTGTTATGCATGCTATAATTTTGGACATAAAATTTTTGATTGTAAAATGTATTCAAGAAGGGGAACAAAATATTATACATCAGCTAAAATGAAACCTTGTAAAATAAGATGTTATGTATGCGCCAAACTTGGTCACAAAGCAGAGGACTGTAATCTGACATATACATTAAAGAACTCTAAATAGATGATGGGATCAAAACAAATAAATCAAAACTATGAATCTAAAAGAAGAGCAGACATTATGATGAACCCCAATAAGGTATGGAAGGAAAATAAAAAAGGGGAGACTATTATCTCAATTAGATAATGAATCCTCCATAGTCTCAAGGGGAGTTTCTCTAGGAAACAAAGAAAATATCCAACCAGTGATAGATATGAAGAAGCATCTCAGGGGGAGAGCAGTTCATATGTAGTCTCCAAAAAAAGTAGTCTAAGAAGAGCTCCATGAAATGAGAACAACTATGAGATTAGGAAGAAAAGGAAAATTCCTCTAACAAGAGAACTAGAGACAAAGAAGAATATCTGAAGCATTCAATAGTTAACAGATTAATTAGTAATAAAAGAGCCTATCATTACTGTATCATTACTTCCTGTATCTATGGAAATGTCCCTTGGAGGAGTACAGTTAAGAGAGTGATCTGCCCATGAAGATTCCAAGCAAAGAAGTTGAAAATGTCTTCATGAAGATCATCATGTCAGAACAGTTGAATTGGTATATAAATCAATATGTAAAGCAGCATGCTTATCAACAAATTACCAAGCATTATTAGTGGAGCAGCAGTATGATACAGGTCCACAGAATCAAGAACTTGAATGTGTAGTTAGAAGTGGAACTGTGACAGGGTAGAATCCCGAACATGCAATGGAAGGTTGATGTATTATATATCATAGCAGAATTGAAGACAAAATGGCATTATGTTTCGTCAAGGTCAGAAGACAGCAACCAGTGTAAAGAATGTGTGTTAAAAGAATCAAATGAAATTGTGAACAAATCATTAAAATTCGCGATGGAACCATAATAAAAGAAAAACATTAAAGCGGAGCTTAATTATAATAATACATTACAGGAGAAGAGAGGAACCTTTAAGGAAGAACCTTACGAGTGGAGTATTTCAGTGCACAGTCGTAGGCGGAGTTAATTACAATATAATGTTGAAGCATTGACGGAACCTTGAGCAAAGAGGAGCAGAACCTTGCGGATGAACAATGAATGTGGGTTAAGGCTGGAAGCGGTTTGTATTGCACCACCTTTGTAGCAAAAGTGGTATTCAAGAGATTCAGAGTGATTCCATAGAACGAGCGACGCATGTCCCAGAGCAAGTTGGAAAAACCACTCTCATTGCGTGCCATCGCGCATTAACTCTTGACTGAGTACCCTGTGCGATATCGATACAAGTCGTCGATCTGGAAGGAAGCCATCGGACGGTGATCATATTGGGAATATGCGCGAAGGTTAACTTAAGGTACAGGCGTGTGTATTTGATTGATTCCATCTGATCAAATGAGGCGGCACGACGAGAAAACAACCGTCAGATGGAGATGATTGTTAACGCTGGGACCCAGTCCATCATCCAACTATTGAATATTAACCCTCATTCATCTTAGCCATGCGATATCCATTGGATCATCAAATCCAATGCGACGTGTTGTTCGTCGTTGGATTTGAAGGCCTATCAGCGTTGGGGCCCATGCATACGAATGCCTTGATCATTGTTAATATTTGTGGATTTATTAACCATTGGGGTCATAGTTATAAGGTTTGAAAATTTAGTTATGAGGTGTGAAGGAAGCCCCCGAAATGAAATAACAATTGTCGGGTTTATTTAAATATTAAGGGAGTAGGCCATGTAATTACGATTGTGAAGTTATCACCCTATGAAAATATGGGGATTATGATTTGGTTGGATGCATAACAGTCTTATTGCCGATACATGTATGATTAGCGTTACAATGGATAGACTAGAGGTAGTATCTCTGATATAAAGAGAAAGCACAGTTTCAGGGGGAGAACAGAAAGGAGAATATCATTCCAGGGGGAGATCAGCCAGCTAAGTAAGAATAAAACAGGTCCTCAGGATCAAAAGGATTATGGAAAATGTACATCAAGGTAGTATTCCCAGCGTTATTGGGATTCTACATTCAGCATGAGAAGGTCAGTAGCAGGGCTAAAGGATCAGTATTGTGCTTACACTTGAAGTAGTATATTGAGCACTGAAGCAATAGCTTCTTCTATATATATAATTGCATGCCTTCCTGAATTTGGTACATGTATATCTTCAAGGCCTCTTTCTTAAGATCAGTTATAAAATAGTGTGAAGTCTGTTTGTTACGTTTTCAATTAAACATCTTGAGTATGCTTTTGTGGAAGTTCATTTTGATAGAACAGTCAAAGTATCTGAAGAATAAAGGACTAGTAGTGATTACCATCTAAAGCCCAAAAGTTTTAAAATCATCTAAATACTACTTCAACACAAAGGATTTACTGGTAATCCACCTTTAAATGAGAGATTGATCACAGACATACATACCTCCTTATGTCATAAATAAATTGCATGGTTGATAAGTGAGATTGACAAATACATTGAATGCATTCTACCTCAAGGTTTTGTTTTGAAAATACATTATGCAAGCATTAAAGGAATTTGATCTCTTAGATCAAATTCTGGTTAATTCATTGATCACATTTGTAACAAGAATCTTCAGCTATTAAGAATAATATCAGCACCCTAGCTCATAACATCACCAACAGGCACGAAAGGTGTACCACAACAACAAAAGATATATTAGCATCATTATCATAATTGAACAGGTGTGGTACTACAGATGAGTATTGAAGGAGAAGACATATTCCATCTACAATATTCCTCAACAAAAATGTATTTGCACACTACATCAGATAGATACTAAATTATATTTGAAGCATTCTTAGTATTTCAGGTGTAATCCAGTGATGCATCCCTGATTAGATAAAGCTGGTACAATGTGTTCTATGAAGTGTCATTATCCTCACTTTTAGCTTTATAAAAGTGAAAAGAGTCAGTGCTTTGGGATTGTATCAACTTGTAGTGTATATTCAAGAGCAACAATCCTCAAAGTGTTCTCTCAACAAGTCTTGTACATCAGTCTGGAGCAGCATGTTACAAAGTCAGCAGAAGAGGGCCTAAACATAACTCAGGGAGAGGAAATGCAAAGACAGAATCAACACTGAGAAATCTGCCACCCTTTTTCGTTGATGTCAAAGGGGGAGGAAAAGTAGGTCATAGAAGAAAGGGTCTTCTAAAAGAAGCTAGATAGAGGAAGACTTGGAGGAAGCATTGGATTATTGGTGGATGTGTTTCCATCAATGCCAAAGGGGGAGACTGTTGGAAATGTTGTCATTGATGGCAAAGGAGATGGCAAAGGAGGAACACCTAAGGCAGCAACAAGGTGAAGAGAGCGGCATAACAGCAAGATGTAGAGAGGTCCAAGCAGCAGAGATAGGGTCATTTAAAGAAGCAGAGGCAACAAAAGGAGAATTAAGGAGTAGCATCAGTCAAGGAGAAGATGAAACAAAGAGACAAGAAAATTAGCAGACAAGCGTAATAGAATTTCGAAATGTAACAGTCAAATAGTAGAACGAAAGCAACGACACAAATAGAGAAAGAAGCACAGCTAAGGTAGAGGCATAGTCGTGGACATAGAGGTAGAACCATTATCACAACAGTAGAGGCAGAGGTCCAACAGCAGAAGTAGCTAAGGTAGAGGAAGAGGTAGCGCATATAGAGGCAGAGAAGTTATTTCGAGAATCACTACCAAGCCGGGCATTACATATAACATAAACACAAATTCCGAGAATCGCTACCCACGCTGGAGTATATATGCAGTGCATTACATATATGTGCAACGCATCATATAAACAATGGTCAAAGCATAAATATATATAAGTGGAGCGCTTTATAAACAAATAACCAAAGTACCATAAGGTGGGACCCTTCCTAATCGCATCGGAGCATTGCAGTATGGGCATATCGCAATATCGCGACCATCAAATCATTATAACCATCGCAATATCGCAACCATCACATTATCACAACAATCGCAAAATTGCAGTTGGTTGAAACTGCACAACAACTATCACAAATAGAAGTTAGAGATTGTGATTAATCGCATCGCATCAGATTCATCGCATTGTTAAACATGTCAGGTGGGCCTAAAATGAGTTTTTTATATGTTTAAAAAAGTTTTATTATATACGCCAAGAATTGATTTAAGTCATACCTAAAAGGGCAGTTAGTATGTTAAACCTATGCCAAGATCTGAAGTTGGATTATATATATATATATATATATATATAATGCTGTTGCGATGAGAAGCGTGGTCCGTGGGTTATATATATATGCCTCAGCTTAATGGGAGGGCTATTATTAATATAAAACAATTCTGGTGAATGTATGTTCTGCTTGCGAAACTCGCCACATCAACAAGACACGTACTATGTACAGAGCATTGGAATTTTGTCCAGATTTACAGTCAGCTGGTATAAAAGCTCAGTTACATGTATGCAACAGTTACACCACAGCAGAGGACAGAAAAGAAAACAAAGCTAAAAGGAGATAAAACACAGTCACAAAAAAGACAAACACAGTCAAAGAAAATCCAAAAGACTAAATGAGTTGAGCTGGAATTATCATTGTAATTTGAATGTAGATATTTTAATCGATTTTTTATTTTTTGTGATGCATTGGAAAGTCTTCGAAAGAGAAAAAATATCCCACTGTAATATTAAAATAAGCATCTACAGTTATATTTTCTGAATGAGCAGATAAAAGAGATGAGAAGGCAGAAGGCAAAGAGACATGGCTGTCCATTTCGAATTCCCAGTGGAATACAAACAACCATGAAGCTATTTTTGTATAAAACAGGGTAATATCCAAGGTGGAAAAAAAAAGACGAAAATAGAATGAGAGAAGAAGAGAGTGTGTAGTAGAATTGAAGAGAGTTGAAGAAAATAAGCAAGCTGCAAGAGATTAGAGAGTGTGAATCTAGAGAATGCAAAGTATACGAAATTGAGGCAGAAAAGATAAGAAGCAGGAGGTGCTGAGCACAGAAGAAGGAGGATCAGAGAAGAGATGATGCAGGGCTGATATGAGGACTTATGAATAGCAGAAGATAAGGTACAGAAAAGAGCTTATATCCAAGGTAAATCAGCAAGTGTTTTATTTTGAAAGAGTAAGGAAGTTGGAGCCTCCCTATCAAGTTGTAGCTTGATAGATGTCAGTTGTAGCTGACTGAGGTTGGAGCCTCCTGTAGGTTTGTGCCTCCAAAAAATAGATGGGAGTTGGTGCTTCCACATCAAGTTGTAGCTTGATAAAATTTCAGTTGTAGCTGATTGAGGTTGGAGCCTCCTGTAGGTTGGTGCATGCGGGAAATTGATGGGAGTTGGAGCTTCCTTGCAAGTTGTAGCTTGCAGAATTGAGGTAGGAGCCTCCTGTAGGTTGGTGCCTACAGAAAATCAGTGGTGAGAGGGAGTTGGAGCTTGCCTTTGCATCACAACAATAATAAGATGTGGTTTTATCCCTTTATGGGTTTCCACTTATATCTGGTGTCTATGTGCATGATGTTTATGTGTTGATGTGATTTATCTAATATTATTAATACTTTTTGCTCACATGTTAAGAATGTTGTTACATTAACAAATTTGTTTGATACTTGCTGCTCACTAATAAATATTGCTCACATATTAATTTGATCATGAAGTAAAGGTGTAAATAAGTTTTAAGAGAAAAGTTTTAAAATTCCATGTATGTGTTAAACTAATTCATCCCCCCCACCTCTCAGTTTAACTAAGGGTTCAACAAGAAGTTTATGTATGGTCTTTGATTATCATATTTTTGCAAAATATAATAATTAATTTTTCCAGTATAGACATATCAATGACATCTATCTTTCTCTTATAAAACTTTAATGATGCACAATAGCACAGAAATGGACCTATTTACATAGAAATTTCCTTTTATTTAAATTCTAGAATCAAGCCATTAAATGGGATTTAGTTCACATAGTTTATAATTGTACAACATACAGGTTCATATCAGTCCTGTAAGTAATTTAACCTGTCATTTCTATTTTTTTAATTTAATTTGTGCTACATAACCTTTCTAACACAATAATTTAGTTATATATATATATATATATATATATATATATATATATATATATCCTAGATAGTCTCATGATATGAACATGTATTAAGCCAATATTTCAATTTTTTCCCCAGAAGTAGTAAATTTTACTTTTCATATCAGGTTTGCAATTACCTTAACCTATCATTTTTACTTTCTTCTTTCTTCACTGTTGTGCAATTATATATCATTTGTGGACTCATGCAACTAGAATTATTCATTTCCTAGTGCAATAACAATAATAATTGATTTCTATCTACTTTATATTAATAACGGGTTTTTCAGCCTCTAATTTCTTATTTCAAGGCAGAGTTTGATTTCTTGTTTTACAGAGTTTTAGTACAGCTATACAATAATAAAGTTAAGGGAGTAAAATAAATCTCCAGATTTAAACCCTTAGCAGGTTTAGAACTTCTGGTTGATTTTTCCCTTTAACTCCTGTCCATACAACTACACAGAATGGAGAGGATTTATTTTCCTATAAACAATTCTGTAAATTTATGGCTACCAGTTTCAACATTTAATAAAATACCATCTAGTGCCTCTAATCACACTATACAACAACAACCAAATTCAATTTTCCATAATCATATTAAAACATACCACTTCTACTATTGACCAGTCCTTCCAACCTTAGAGTTCTTTTTTCAAAAGAACTCACCCCTTAGCTGAGATCATCTCCTGGAACAGGCCAACCTCTAATCTATTCAGGAATAGCTCATTTAAGCCTTTTCTACCCAAAGTCTGTTTCTAATTTTGCGTCCAGAATATCAGGATGATTTTCTTCCTGTTTGCCTAGGCTTCCCTTATTTAGGTATTTTTAAAGCTGCTTTCTGCTTTTCCCAGCTTTTTACCTCTTCCCAACTACTCTCCACATCATTGGGGAAACTATATTCTCCTCAAAATCTAATTTGGAAATAAATTCTTTCAAGGATTTTTGAAAGATTTTTGGGGAAAGTAATTTCCTCTTTCAATCCTCATGGATTTAGCAAGTGATCTCATAATTCTCATTTTGGTCAATCTGCATAGAATTATTTTATTTATTTTTAATAATTAAATATTTAATTACATCCACAAAATACTTGTCCATTGGGGTCCACTCCCCTTAGGATTAAAGTTCCAATGTCTAGCTTTGAAAGAAAAACATAAACTAGGGGTGTTACATAAAGTACATGATAAAGGATTCTTGATTCTCCTTTGTCCTACTTCTCATTCTTATCCTTAATGTTCATTTAATTATCTGAAGAACTTTGAAGATCCACTGGCCAAGTTAAATTTTCCCTATCATACTCCCCGATCCTTTAGTGAACTTATCATGACTTTCATTTCACTCCATTTCCCAATGACTTATATATTTCCTCATTCTATCTATGCTCTTTGATCATCATACCCAACCAAAAAAAACAACAAAACCTCATACTTAATAACTAGCCTAAAATCAACCCTTAAAAGAAAAGAAGTTCACATCCTTTGCACACAAATAGAGATATCTATCTCTGAGTCCAGGAAGGCTAGGTCATAGGGCTCCAAGGCTGGTACCATGTTGCCTTATCATTTGGTATGCCAACCTGCCAGATCATGAGACTCCAACATTCTCCATTTCCATATTCATGCTACTAGTATCTCCTTCATGCATGAGCTGTAATCTATCCCATATTTCTTCTAAAAAATCTGAATCTATTAATGTATCAATATCCATATTATGAATATTGTTATACATTTCACATTTTTACTTAGAATTCCACTATTTTTCTTAAGTATAGGGGGAATCATCTTCACTCTATCCATTACATACAAGATTCAATATAGTAGGTCCATAAGTTATTAGTTCTTATTTTACCTTAGATATTCATTCATGAAAGGTTGGTATACTAATAATAAGTAAAATTTGATAGTCCATGACCTAGATTGGTCCACCTTCTAGCTTTTGGGTTTTCAAGAAGGGAACTTGGCTCTAGTATTGATGGAAACTTAAACTCAGGGGATTGGGTCTATCAATTTAATACATTCATGGAAAATAAGTGTTGATTATTTTAAATGGTTATATGAACTATTAAATGATCATAATACACCTTATGAATAAGGGATTCAATATATAACCTGAATTAACATGTAAATCATAGTATAGCAACTTTCATGACAACATACAATCATCATACAAAATCATCACATGTGAAAACTAGATATAAGTGCGAACCTCTAAAGGGGGAAAACCATAAATTTATTATTATTGTCATCTAAATGAAATATCCTACTCCACTAATACATATAAATTTTTTTGGATCCAACCTATATGATGCTTCTACCTCAATTTATTTTGCAAGATTCAACTTGCAACTAAGCTCTGACTTCCATCAATTGTTTAGAGGCTATATCCCACAAGAGGTTCCTACCTCAGTAGGTTCCAACCTATAATTTATCGAGCTACAAGTTTAAAGGAGACTATAATCACCTTATACATATGTCCATCTATATCTCTTATTATTTTTCTCCTAAAGTATGCTTCATATCAACTCTATATATGTTCAAGGTAGCTAATGAAAAACAAGTCGATGAGTTCTCACATTCGCCAAAACCCTAACCATACAAAATTTCACAAAACATATATTTTATAAATATAGTTTTTTGGTTATTAATATTCCACAAATATATATGATGTGAAAAATATTGCCTCTTTTCATTCCACCAATTGTTTCACACCTTTTGAGATTTTGAATATTAGAAACAAAAATAAATGCTCCACCCAATGTTAATTTCATCCACTAGTAATGGTTAAATGAATAAACATAATTCCAATATCATGTAACATTATAGGAATAGCATAAGTCCATATAACTAATAATTCATTCCTAATGATCAACAACAACATCTTTCATTAATGCATCCTAACATTTGCATGCCACTTATCCAAGTAAATCAACTCAACCATCATATGCACATAATATTATGCACCATAACTAGCTAAATATGTATTGAGGCCTCAGAAATCCATGGCAACAACAAAGGGAAATAACCACCTGGTCCAAACCTTAAGGCATCTCCTTTTCCATTTCGGGTAGTGGCTCCGACTGGAGGTGTTGGGACCAGTTTCCTAGTTTTGGTGTTTGTGTGATGATTTGTGAGATTTATACCAAATTTTTTTTAAAAATGATGAATTACTACAAAATAAAAAAATTTACCTCTAAATGCAGACTTTAAAATAAACTTGATCTGTCCCGAGTAAATTATATCAAATGTGATTTAGGAAGATAACTATCTAATCTGTTTTGAAATCATTGCAGATTAAATAGAATTATAACTATGTAGAATAATTCCTTTTGAAAATATTAATTAATCAAAAAGAATATGAAATACATATCGTATTTATGTAATGAAACTATATAAAATAACTAATTTATGGTTGTATATTATACGATTAATGAAACAGATACTTCCAACATAAATAATTAATTCTACATATGATTCATTAAAGCTGTGTTAATCATTAATATTCAAAATAGTAATAACATTCATGATATTAGTACCAATTGTTTGTCGTCCTATTTATCAGATCAATGATAAAAGGTTATATTCAATTCTTCAATAAAAAAACCAAGCCAAAGTGAATCAACAATTATCAACAAGATAATTTATATAACTGAATAAGGTCATGTTCCATTCTTTCATCAAGACACTTACAAACCTTCTTGCAACTTAAGCGTTCTTTGCAAATGTTCTTCATAAAATTCAGGACCCTTCTCTAAATTCATGAGAAGGGTTTAAATACTACAATTAACTACTTAACTAAATTAAATACTTTACAAAAATATAGAGGAGGTTTCAAACAATCTCTGTCTATAAAACCTATCTTGAACTATAATCTAGGACATTAAACAAATTGACAATCTTGATTTAAGGATCCTTCTTCTTCTACTGAATGTGGTAACATAACTTGCAAATATAAAGCATAATCTTGAGCTGAGGTGGTTGAGATATTCGTGAGTGAATTTGATCCTTGATTATAGCATTTGAAATTGTTGATTGTGACCTTTGGGCTGATTCTGTGATTAACTAAAGTGTTTGTTGTTGATGATAAAGTTTGATTAGAAAATTCAAAGAATTTTCTTGATCAAACCTATCAATTTTCTTGATCATTTGTTCTTGCTAATCTTCTTATTGAATCCATCTTGACTCTACTTCTTTGATCATTCAAAACACATCAGACGTGTTTTCTTTCAAAAGGTCTATTTTGAATAATTTATCACACAAATGCTGTATAATTTCATTTCATTTATTGGATGTTTTAGCTGTTTCTTTTTCTGCTGGGGAAATTTGTGTCTTCCACTCTGTAAACAATAATTCCTTATGAAATTTATCTACTTAAGGTAGATTAGCCTTCTTTCCAGCATCTAAATCTTTCCATTGAATATATTCTTCAATTTGACTATGAATTTTTTCACATTCAAGCTTTTGGATAGTGATTTGTTGAATCATTATTTTATTTGAATCATAGTAAGAATCAATCATGGCTTATTAATTAAAAAATAACTTTTGTTGTTCTTTTAACATGGTATTTATATCAAGTGCTTCTTTAACAAATATTTTTGACTGTGATTGCTTTTGTAATTCTGCTAAAGTCTTCTCCATGTGTACCTATTTCTCTTTAAGTTGTGCATGATGTTCTAGCTTAAGCCTCTCAATATATTTAAGGAACTACTCTGAATTCATTCTGATTTGTTCTATAATCTTAACCTTATCTGCATCCAATAAATTCCCCAACTCTTGTATCCTATAATCCATTTTCCTTAACAAATTTTTAACTTTAGTTGTTTTGTCTACAGTGGCTATAGCATAAGCTCTTGCATACTGAGATAACTTAGTTAAATTTTCAGTAGGGTCCTCAAGTGAATCCTTCTAGAGAATGTCAGTTGATTCATCTGTAGATTTAAACTCTTTTCCTCTTATTTATTTTCACTACATATTTATGGCTAGGACTATAGAAGATATCTAATGAAGGAATGTCTTCTATTTGCAAAATTATTTGATCTGCTGAAAAATCTGAAATGATTTCTTTGTTTTGAGTTGCTGGAACTGTTTGCAAAGGATTAACAGTCTGAACTATCTTTCAAGAAGGCTCGGGATTTTGGAAATCTGTTGTTTGATCAGTGATAGTCTTTTCTTTGGGGGTTCTTATTGCTTGGGAAAACTCTTGCCATTCATTTGAAAGGTATTTTCCTTCAGATGACTTGGACTAATCTATTTTTCTTTGATCCTTTTGAACTTCTCCTGAATTCAATTCAGTGTCATTTTTTTTTTACTTTCCATGCAACTCTAATTCATGAATAACCTGATCAATTTCCAAATTAATTTTTATGACATCGGACTCATCCTCAGATTTGTCGGATTTTTGTTGATATTGATCGGACTCATTTTCAAATTTATTTTTCATTTCTTCATCAATGCTAACACTTGGAGTATTATTTTCATCTTCCATGATAAATAAATTTAAAGGGACATTTTTCAGTCTCTCATTTATGTATTCTTGAAAGGCTTGAATATCTTCTTGAATTGATTCATTTGAAACCCTTTTAATAACATCTGAAAAAACTTCAAATCCATGAAAGAAGTAATCAAACAAATATTCTTCATTGACAAAAGGCTTTGTCTTAAGTCTTGCCATAAAATTTTTAATTTCATCATCAGGATCATACAAGTCTCCCAAGAATAAATGCAAGATTTAATATCTGCACATTAGGCAATTCTTTGTATGTGTGACCAATGCTCGCCAGAGCGAAAGAACCACAGTGTATAGGAAAAGAAGGCCAAATTGCGTTTTTTTCATCTTTCAATTGTTTAGTAACACCATTAACAAGCTGATAAGCGACCTCTCTCCCGAACAACCTGTCTAGAACGTAGTATGGAAAAACATGTGGAAGAGCAGAGCTTCCAAATACTCGTACATATGTAAATTTATCTTCAGAAAACCATCGAGTTGTAGGAACAATATCCCTACTAACTTCTTTGGAATCCCTAGGGATATTTTCATTAAAAATCATCTGATACATTGTCATCATAACTCCATAACAGACTTTATAAAAATGAAGGTGGTATTTGGAATCCCAAAGTTCTTCGTGATAAATATGGATTGGGGTAGGTTATTTGGAAGTCCATTTCCAACCCATAGTTGGAAATGTAGAATGAAAATATATGGCATGCATAACATAGGCATACATAAAAAAGGGTCAGTTTTCTTGAGACGAAGCATTTTTATTATTCCTATACTTAGTAATGTGTTTAACTAAGTAATTCGATAATAGATCTTCCCAATTCAAAATGGATGAGTTGATGATTTTGTTAATCAAGGGAATGCAGTCTCTAGCAAACCCAGTAATATTTGGTTTATCGAATAACCCACATAACATACCAGAAGCATAGTAAAAAGGTTGCGGGATCTGTGCAATGGGGTACGTACCAGACTTGTCCTGCTTTAGTTTTCCTTCGTTGTCCTTCCATTCTTGAATGACTTTGATCAGATCTGGGTGCTTAGCTTTAAACCTTTGCACATATACATTGTCATACCTCTATTGTCGAGATGGTAAATGATACATAGTTGCCAAGTCTTCAGCTTTAAAAGAGCCCATGACTTCTCCTCTGGAATTCTTAAACACTCTGTCTTCAATATTCAAATTCTTGATTGCCATTTGATCATATCTGTGTAATATATGAGTTTTGATCTTCCTTCTATCTTATGAATAAATGAACATGAAAAATCAAACAAAGTTGCGTTGGAAGTGGAATAAGTTCCTATTGCAGAAATCTTCATTATGACCTTTGGCCCTTCATCTTCAAATACTTTATACATAGCTTCCCATGATGTGATGCCGCAATATTTGTGACAAATAGTATCAGAAAACAGCAAAGGAATTTCTTTATCTTCTGTATACGATGCTCGAGACACTTCTTTTCCTTTCTTACTCGTTTCAGACTCTTTTGATTCAATAACTGCTTTCCTGAAAGTGAAACAAAATATATCATATAACAGAATCTGTGAAGAGACGTTTTACACAAAAATATCAATTTGATCAGTCATCTCTTCATAATCCCTTCATGATTTAAAAATTAAATGCTAGGCATGGCTTCACATGCAATAATTATCCTTTGATTAAACCTGTTAAGACAATAATTCAATTCAAAATTACATAAGTCACTTTTCACATGCTAGAAATAATAAATGCGCAAATCGCAATTATATCTTAGAATTTTTTAGATTCTTTCTTATCAATTGCGAAATGGGATCTGCGCAAATCGCAATTTTTAAAAAATGCATTGAAGTTTTAAATCATAATCCACACGCGGTGCGATTTGCAAAAGCTTAAAAGTGGACATGATGCGAAAGAGATTATATATTTGAGTTCATTCACCCTGTCAGGTCTACGGCGATCGCGACTTTTATTGTTTTGTTCTAATCTTTGACTAAATCAATTGCGATGCGAAAAAATAGAGTAAGGACATTCTAAGAGGGCGTGTTTTGCAATTCACAAGATTTATAGATTCTTCTTTGAAAGTCATATGTGATAAGAAATGCACTTTGAGATAAATTTATTTCCTAAGTGTTATTTAGAAGGAACCTTTAAAAGGATTTTTTCCATATTATTTCTAAAGGGTCCCTATTTACGAAAATAAATGGTGGGTATTTGTATAGCACAACAATTGGCGATTCACTTGGACGAACCAGATGTCTCTAATAAAATTTTTCTGAAATTTATAAATCTTTTGTTATAAAGAATAAAATAGTTAAAGAAATGAAGTTTCAAATAAATAATATCCTTTTCAATTAATGAAATTTTTAATTATTCCCTTGTTTCAGGAGAATTCCTCTATAAGGATATAAGTATAAAAGTATCAATGTCAGTCTTTACTTAGTTAAAAGTAAGATAGCAAATAATCTTTACAGAAAAATATTTTTATAGATTTACCCTTTTATCATAGGTAGAGCCTCTGTTCCAATGGGAAATTTAAGCTTTTGGCAGGTTTACCATTTAACCAGCTATGATCCATTTTTCCATCCAATATTTCTCATTATTCTCATTAGCAATTTTTTTTTTTTATATATTTTCTTAAAAGCCATTGTCTTGGCTTGGTAACCAAATAGTGATAATGCCACTCACAAATAATAATCAAAACTGATCAAGCTGGCCTGTGATGAGACACCTTGCCTTTATGATATAATCTCAAGTAATTACACTATTTGTAATGTCAGTTTTAATTATTTCTTTATGACCATGGTAATCAAGCTTGTAATGAGATTTATTATCTTTTAAGTTTTATTCAAGTTTTTTTCTTTTTTATTTTTAATATTTCTTTTAAAAATTATCACATTTAAAAGATGGGATGAATCATATTTCTTTTTTAAGATGCCAAATGAAAATTTCGAGTTGTTAGATTAATTTTCTCAAAAATATTTCTTAATAAAATATAATTTTATTTTCATGACTTTATCAAAAGAGATTTTTATACTAGATAAAAATGAGAGTCCTTCAACAAAAATAAGTGTTTTATTTAGAATTTCATTTTTATAAAAGATAAAATAAATTTGTTTTTCATAAATCTTTCGACTTTTTTTTCTTTAAAAATTCTATTTTTAAAACAAGTAGAAGAGGAAAAAATAAGAAATAAATTACGTGAAACTTATTTTGAAATGTCAACTATTAGTACTAAACAAATTTTATTTCTAAATGAAAGTAAAAAGTTTTATTTTACAAAAATAGAAGAAAATTATCTCCTATGAAAAATATTTTTTTATAATTTTCCCATTAACACGTAAAGAATCTTTCTTACCTGATAAATCCTGTAATAGAAATGTTGATGAGCCAATCTTTTCGATTATTTGAAATGGTCCTAACCAAAATTTTTGAAACTTTGTGTGTTTACCATTTTTTTCATGAGCCTTATCCCATTTTAATACCAGATCTCCAATTTGAAAATCTCTTGAACTAACAGATGTTAAATCAAATGAGTCTTTTACTACTTGTTTATGGTGGATATGTGTTTTTTTAGCTTTTTCTCTTTCTTCTTCAAACTTAAATATTTCATCTTGTCTAAGTTGAAGAGATGAAGAAGGATTTCCATCAATGAATTGAACTAGGGCAAACGACAGTATTGTTACAATTGAAGGAAGAATTGCTTCTTTGCCATAAACTAACACAAATGGTGAAGTTCCTATTGAGGCTTTTTGTGTAATTCTATCTTCCCATAGAGCAAATAATAATTTTTTATGCCAATTTTTATGATTTTTCTCTACGGTTCTCTTTATGATTCTGATAAGGTTTTTATTTGTGGATTTAGCTAATTTGTTTCCTTGTGGGTAATAGTTAGCTGAATACTTCAACTTAAAACCTCTTTTCAAAAAAAAATTCTATCATGGAATTTCCAGAAAAGTAAGATGCATTATCAAATATCAAAGCTAATGGAAGGCCAAACCTTGTAATTATGAATTGATCAATGAAATTGGTAATATTCTGTGTATTGAACACCTTTAATGGGAAAAATTCTACCCATTTTGTGTAGTAATCGGTTGTAGTTAAAATATACCTGTGTTGCTTTGAAGAGTTTTGAGGTTATTTAACCTATAATATCTAACCCCCATTGTTCAAATGGTTGTTGGATATTTACTGGTTGTAAGAAAACTGTTGTTTTCCTCTCTCTTCCTGCTGTAGTTTGACATGTTTTACATTTCCTTCGATACTCATGTTCATCTTTGAACAAAGTTGGCCAATAATGGCATGCATGCAGTATTTTATGTGTTGTGGTATTTCCTCCGAAATGACCTCTAGCTGGTCCATCATGTAATTCCTACAATACATTTTCAGCTTCATATTTCTCTAATCATCTCAATAATACAAAATCATAATTTCTCCTAAATCGGACATCATCTACAAGTTGATACTTATTTTCCTTAAGTCTTAAAGCATGTTTTGCTGTATAATTGAGACTTAATGGAGCATTTCTATCTTTTAAGGAATTTTTTTTATCATCATATTGTGATTGAGAATCGTTTAGGCTTACCTTTGATATTTTTATCGCTTCTGATTTATCTTCATCTTTAGGTAAATGAGAAGATCCAGTTAACATTTTGCACAGACCTTGTCCTTTAACAATTTTTGCTAGATGTATTTCTACATCATATTCCTAGAGAGCAGTAACCCAATTTTCTCTTTTCTCTCCCACTTCTCGTTGTATTAATAATTTCCTTACCACTGAATAAGGTACTATTATCTTGGTGTGTGTTTTTGAGAGAAAAGGTATAAAGTGTTTCAAAGATTTAAACACAACAAATGCATGTTTTTCTACAACTAAATAACTTAACTTGGAACCCTGAAGATTAGAGCTAAAAAACGCAATTGGTGCTTCAATATTTTGATCATTTAACTGTGTTAAAACAATTGCATATGATGTATCTAAATAAAATGTATATAACACAAAAGACTTGAGAAAATGAGGAGTTGTTAAAGAGGGAGGTTCAACAATAGCTCTTTTGATTAAATCAAAGGAATATATTTCTTCTTTGCCCCATTTAAAAATTGAATTTTTATTGATCATTGAGTGAAGGGGAAGGACAAATTGAGAAAAATATGGAACAAATATTTTTACAAAATTAATTTGTCCTAAAAATGATTTCATTGTTTTTTTGTTATGTGGCAGAGGAATATTTTCAATCTCTTGAATCCTATCAGGATCTATAAGAATTCCTTTCTTAGAAACAATAAATCCTAAAAGTTTTCCTTCTGATAAAGAAAAATAACATTTTTTTGGATTGAGGGAAATACCATATTTTCTACATCTATTGAAAATATTTTTTAAATGATTAATATGATTGTTTCTATGCTTAGAATAAACAGTGATGTCATCTAAGTATATAAAAATTGATTTATTGATTAATCCTCTGAAAGCTATATCCATAGCACATTGAAATGTAGCTCCAGCATTAAACAGTCCGAAAGGCACTTTCTGATATGCATATGTTCCCATTTTTTTTCTAAATTTTGTTTTTAATATATCATTAGGATGAACCATGATCTGATTATACCCTGAAAATATGTCTAGAAAAGACATCAATTAAGATCCTAAAACTGACGGCAATATCTATTCCATGGTAGGTAAAGGAAAAATATATTTTTGATAGGATTTATTCAAATTCCTAAAATCTATACAAATTCTAATATCTCCGTTTTTTTTCTAACTAGGACGATGTTTGAGACCCACTTGGAATGTCTAATAGAGAAAATGACTTTATCTTTTAGCATTTTATTCAATTTAGATTTGATTTGACTTTCTAGATTTGGTTGATTTTTTTTGAGTTTTTGTTGGATAGGTTTATCATCTGATATCATGGGAATGGTATGTTGAATTATGGAAGTGTCATATGTTTTAAGATCTAAATAATCCCATGCAAATATATCCTTATATTTTCTGAGCAAATTAATGAACTATATCCTTTCTTCATATCCCAAACCAAGACCTAAGTTGATATTCTGAGGTTCTTCTGAAGTGCCAAGATTAATCAATTGATATTCTAGAGTAGAACTTTGAATTTTTGAATTGGTTACCTTTTTAAACCTATCTTTCAAATCATACAGATCTTCCATTTTTACTACAGAATTAGGAATTAGATTATTTCTTATTTGGTCTTTAGTCTCTAAATCATGTTCATTTTCATCCAAGATTTGACCTTCATAAGCTCTATCTGATGTAAGAAAATCTACTATCTCTGCATCACAATTAAATAATTTCCAGTTTGTAATATTGTCTGGAATGGATGGTTTCAAAATTAATTCAATTGAAAATCTATTTGGGCTAAAATCTTCGGGTGGTATAAGTCTAGATGCTATATTAGCAAGCAAATCGGCACTTGCATTTTGTAATCTAGGAACTGCGGAGATATTGAATGCTGTAAAATAAGAAGTGAGATTCTAAGCTAATGTTTGATACTGTCTCAAATGTCCAGAGATAAAATTAATCATATTTCTAACTTGTTTGACTATTATTTCAGAATCTCCATATACTTGCAGATATTTAACATTCAATCCTATGGCTTTGTACATACCTTGAATCGATGCTTCGTATTCAGCAGTGTTATTTGTGCATTAGAATTCGAGTCTACAAGCTAACATTGCCTTCTCTTTGTCAGGATCAATTAAAACACAACCTACTGCTGCACCATCTTCTGATTTTGAACCGTAAAAAATGGAGTCCAAAGTAAAGACAAATTTGGAATTTGATTGCTAAAATTAAGACATGTAGAAGAATCTGTTTGAGAAAAAATTTCAATTTGAGAAGTAATAGTACATGTTTTGAAAGGTGAAACCTGAGCATTAAATGATGCAAGGAATGATTTTTCTAAATAATTCCCTATGATATTATTGGTAAAATCTATAGGCTTATTTGGTCCTTCCAATTCAGTAACTGTATGTTTCATAAATTTCTCATGTTCAATTCTGATTTGATTTGGCTTACCATTATATGGTAACCACATGTGAGACCAATCAGTAGCAAAATGCCCATGTAATTTCTCAGACCAATCCCTGCTTAAAATGAGACCATAGAATTTAGGAATGTCTGCGACTAAAATATCAATCAATTGTGAAAATTTTGGATTAGATGATAATCTGATAGATACCGATAACATTTCTCCAATAACTTCAACTTTATTTCTATCCAACTGAACTATATGTACCGATGTTTTTTGAGGAGTAATATTTAATTTTGTACACACTATTCTTGGCATAATATTTGAAGCTCCTGAATCAATAAGACAATTATGAACATTCTTGTTAAAATTTTCATAATTCAAAAAAAGAGGAGGAGTTTGAGAGATAGATCTATCACCAATAAAAACAACATCATTAGAATTTACTTTATTGACAGATGATGGAGGTTTTCCCATCTCTTTTTAGGCTTGTGCTATGACTGGTGTTTGTATCGGTTCTGGAGGAATGGCTTTAAGCTCTCTAAGAAAAATATTATGTTGTTGTTTGATTTTAAACATTTCATGTAACAAGATATTTTCCTTGATATTTTTCATATCTTCTTCTATATTATATTGGATTTCATCTGATACAATCAAAGTTTTAGAATTTGTATAAGGATCTAATGAAAACAAGTCTATTTGCACAACTTTAGATTTTTTGATTCTATCTTTTGAGGGAACAAAATTTTGTTTGGGAATTGACATAATTGGATCTGAAGAAGCTTTACTTCTGTTGCGAAAAATACTGAGAGGGGGGGGGAGTGAATACGTGACTTGGCTATTTGTTCTTGCATACTCAAAACTTTGACTTTCATGCTCTACCAAAAACCCGTACTCTACTTTTGAAGCCAACTAGATTATATACGCGGATACCCTTCATAAAACTCGCGTATACAAAGATAACTAATTGTGCCATTAATTCTTCACTTATATAATTCCATCATTTATTCATTAGATGTTCAATAAACAGTAAACATGTGCAGTAAGAACAGAATAAATCATCACACATAAGCAACACACATGAACACCAGGATTTTAGGTGGAAACCCAAGTCGGGAGAAAACCACCGCTGTCGTTGTCTCAGCCTTCAATATTTTATTATAGAGAAAACATCTTCTGACATAATAACGGTGCGGACTCTACCAGCACGCAGGCACCCACCTGCGCTCGTTTACCAGCCTCTCCTGGAAGGGATCTACGACCCCCTAACTCGTTTACCAGCCTTTCCTGGAAGGGAGCTACGACCCCCTGACTCGTTTACCAGCCTCTCCTATAAGGGAGCTATGACCCCCTGATCTCGTTTACCAGCCTCACCTGGAAGGGAGCTACAACCCCCTGACTGAAGGCTACAACCCTCAACACCACCTTGGACCACATTTCATCAATTTTCGCACTGGATCCAACAACTTCAATAGAACAATACTTGCAGGCCACATTTCATCATATTTTCAGACTGGACCCATTCCATACTTTTAAGCTCAAACATACATCACCAACAGATACATACCAATTCAGACAACCCAGATCAGATAGCAGTAATACAGCAGAACAGATCAGATGTTCCATACCCCATGCTTCAGCAAACCCTAGTTTGCATACGCGCCTTTATTTCACTGATGTCGCGTATATACGCGCTTTCGTCCTCATCAACCAGCGTATACCTTAGTACATATTTCATTGTGCATACACGCTTTCTCTTCAGCAAAGCCGCGTATATACGCGCTTCCTCTGCGACAAAGTAGCGTATAGATCTTCAATCATTATTTGCATAATGAATTTCATCTCTTTATATAGGTTTATCCTTTTTCAATACCATGAGCCCCTTTTTCAATACCACGAGCCCAAAACCACATTACATCCGATGGTATTCCTGGACGGGGTCAATTAGGCGGATCATTGCCCAATACAATGGGTCAATACCATGGTGATTACCCCTGGTTTTGCACTTTTAGAGCGCTTTAGCCCATATGCGACTTGGCACGTTCTTTTCTGCGTGCATACGCGACTTCCCCTAGACAGATCCGCGTATTCCTTGAAACATACTCTTTTCACCATATATTTAGCACATTCTGAATTCCTTTCTTCATTGCCTTCTGTACTCACTGTAGATACATCAGTTTTAGTCCATCAAGAACATATTCTATCAAGCGCAACTTCATCAAGTAAGTTGCCATTATCTTCATCAAGAGGGTTGCTATTCAAGGACGACATTTAGCATCATATTGCTAACAACATCATTTCATATCAGATTTACATCATTTACCAAGTCCATCAGATCAAGACAAACTTCATCAAGTGGTTTGCCATCAAGGACAACATATGTCAACTGTCTCATGTCTTCATCTTCATTCAGTGGGTTGCCATCAAGGACAACACTCTACATCATATTTCCAACAATCTCCCCCTTTGGACTTGATGGCAACCACGGTGGTGTTTGGCTACCACAACAGATAAGTACATTGACACCATGTCACTCTCCTAATTCTTTGACACCATTATCTGCATTCAAACACCATGTCACTCTCCCCTTTTGACATCAAGGGCAAAGGGCGGACCAAAAGCCAACATACTCTCCCCCTTTTCTCCTCATGTGGAAGAAGCGTTCTGCAAATCTGATATATACTGAAGTAGCCAAGCTCCCCCTGAGTTCATGCTGAATCTTCAAACATATTTTTCAATGAAGTACATGACTCTATGAACTTCCTATCACCAGAAGACTCATACTTACAACAAATATTCAACCAAGTGAATTTACATATGAGACTCAACTACCCAACCAAGTGGGTTTACAAATTTGATTCAGCTACCCAACCAAGTGGGTTTACAAAAATGACAAGTCCTTACATGACTGAATATTACAAATTTTACATCATGGGTCTCAACATGACCTTTTCATCAAATTACATATATGACTTTAAGACCAACACCAGAAAGTCCTCAAGAAAGAGAACATATTTTAGAACCATCATAATGCCAACAATGCATTATACTCAGCAATGCTAATGCTCCCCCTGAATCTGTGCATCCATGCATCCTTTTCATATGACTAAGGCCCCCCCTTAGTTTGTGCATCCTGAACACTTTCACCAACAAATCATCAAGGCATATTTATCAAAACATTAGAAACAGAGTTATGAGAACTGGAACACCACCAGAGATACCAAACAGTATCAGAGATACCAAATAGCACTACGACTGTGCTTAAGAGAGCTGACTCCAAGCAAAAATTTGTCAGCAATCAGCCATACGCGGTTTTCTATGCAGGAACTCGCATATATACGCGACTGTGTTTCAGGAAACCCGCGTATACAATACAATCTTCTATATTTTAACCAGATCTGATCCTCTGTGCGAAAAAGGCAGTGTTCAGCTTCTTTTGAATGCTTCTCTGGACTATAGATAGATAGAACAGTGCGTCTTCAAGTGTCAACCAACGGTTGTAGCATAAGCACATTAGTAACCAAGCCTTCATATTATTTGCAGCATCAATACAACCTTTAAGAGAGATTATCATACCAAAACAACATCTTCAAATATGTGTCAAGTAATCATCCATGTGGTCCAACATCACCATGATCTTCAAGATTTAACATGAAGTAACATATGAAGGAAAAATATCTCTCAACCATAGTAACAGACTCTGCATGATTTATATCTGAATCAAATGACATCCAACTCATCCATGTATGAGTACAAAAGATACTTATCAACAACCAGGGCTCAAAGTCTCATCACAATAAACCATGTACTAAGTCATCATCATTTTGAGCATGAGTATCACAATAACCAAAGAATAAGCAGTCATATTGCCAACAATGCAATCATTAGTATTCAACCTGCTACTCCCCCTAAACCATTGCTCTTCCTTAACTTGTGCAATCTGAAACACCTTCAACAGTAAGTTATTAGCAACAATCTCTGCATGATCTGTCCTCATTTCTGAATTATAAGACTTTCATCTTAACAATGAATGCTCTTCATCATAAAGCAACCAGGCTTCATCCATAATCTTCAACACAAGAACCAATGTATTATTTCATTATCATGAGTATAACCAAAATAATGCTAACAGTGCAATCATCAGTATTCAGACTGATGCTCCCCCTGGACCTCTGCTCAAGATCTTCAGCTATCAGATAAATTTTCTCATCATCAATGCATACGTGGTTGTGTCAGCTGGAACTCGTGTGTATATGCGGCTTTGTTTCATAGAACCTGCGTATGGAAAGTGAAGCATAGAAAATTTTCATCTTCCTTCATTTCCTCCTGAGCTTGTACCTCCTGTACCTGTCCTTTCCACACCAGAAGCGCTGTCAGAAGTAAACATAACCAGAATAATCAAATCAACCATGAGAGTCATCATGCATTGCTCCCCCTGTGACGATACATTACTAAATCTCATAATGTATCCCACATCATTCCTTCAGTCAATCAGAGAAGTAAGCTTCAGAAGCGGATGACTGCAGTAGGGTCAGAATTCCCTACGTTTCTGATCGGTCCTCCATCTTGAATTGAGTGTTTTCTTCAAGAAAATCATTGTCTTCTAGAGCATCCACAAAAATATCCTTTTCTTCTCTAGATTGATTCTTATTCCATCCCTCCATCTTTTTCCATATTTGTTTAAACTTTTTATTTGTGTGCTGGAAGTTATCCAATTTCTCATATCTGTTCAACCTGCATTCCTTTTCTACATGTCCATACTTGTTACAAGAATAACATCTCATATGTCGAGAGTAATAAGAATTATAATGAGTATTTTTGATCTTCCTTCTTTTACAATCAGCTGCTTTATGTCCATACTTGTTACATGAGAAACAATATCCTTTGAAGAAACCAGAGTACCTTTCTATGTAGGAACTGTTGATTTGAGGCTGAAATGACCTGCTTCTGCAATTTGCTGCAACATGCCCATAATTATGACATTTAAAGAATTCAACATCATTGACTGATTTCCTTTGAGATTTCATCATTTTTGGTTGATTGTTTGTCTCTTTCAACACTTCAGGTTTCGCATTGACACCCTCTGAATTTTTTGCACTTCATTGTGAGCTAGATTCTCCTTTAACAGTTTCATGGAAACCAAGACCAAGTTTGATAGCAAGAGACCTTTGATCACTCAGAATTTTGTCCAAAATATTAGTACTATCATGAAACCTCAAAAGTTTAACCTTTTCTTCTAATTTACCTTTGAGAATGTTTACCTCAACCTCCAAGGCTTGACATTGCTTTGTCATGCTTTCTTCTTTCGTTCTTCCATCTTCTACTTGATCCTTCAGATTTAGGATCTCTTCTTTCAACCAATTTTCGTTTTCTTCACATGTTTTTTCTAGCTCTTCATTCTTCTTATTTGATTTTTCCAGATCTTCTTTGAGAGATATGATTTCTGCTTCAAGGCCTTCCCTTTCAAATGATTGTAGAGGTTCCTCATTTTTCTTACTTGATGCTTCTAGATCTGCCTGCAGAAAGATGATTGCAGCTTCAAGTCCTTCATTCTTCTTGCTTGATTTTTCAAGATCTGCTTCTAGTTCTTTAATTCGATTGGATGCATAAGTATGAAACCTTTGATACTTGTCCACCTGTCCATTCAACATTTCAATTTGATCTTTCATTTGAGAGGTCATCTCTTTGTAAATAGAATCTTTCGTATCAATTTTCTTTTGTTGTTCTTCAACTTTGATCTTGATAGCTTCCACAACTTTACTATCTCTATCTTCACCAGTCATTGTACCAATGAGACAATCATGACCCCCATCACTATCTGATTCATCTTCTTCAATTTTCTGAGATATCTCCTTGCTTCGAGTAGCCTTCTTCTTTTTCTTCTTTGCCATGAGAACTTGTAGAGCTTGGTCAGAATCTGTTTCATCTTCTTAAATTTTTGCTATACATGATTTCTGAGGTATCTCCTTTCCTTGAGTAACCTTCTTCTTTTGCTTCTTTGCCATGAGCACTTTTAGATCATGGTCAGAATCTTCTTCATCTTCACTGGACACTTCATCATCATCTTCTTTTGCATAATAACTCTTTCTCTTTTCAAATTGTTTCCCTTTATCATGCTTTTCTCTATAAGGACATTTAGCAGCATATTGACCAACTTTTCCAAACTCAAAACATTTGAAGGGAAGCTTACCTTTGAATCTTCCAGTACCTAGTTGGAGCTTTCTCACGAAATTCGCTTCTTCTTCATCGGATATATAGCTGGGTTCTTTGACAACTTCCTTTTCCTTTCCTTTTGTAGATGCCTTAAAAGCAGCTTCTCTTATTTGAGAAGGACCTCCTTGTCTCATTTCAAAAGCAGTCAGAATACCATGTAATTGAACAATAGTGAGCGTTTGCAGATCTTGCCTTTCTTCAATAGCTGAAACTTTAGAGTCAAATTTTGAAGTCAAGGATCTTAAGACCTTTTCCACCAGAGTAGTATCAGTTATGGTTTCACCCCAATTTCTCATTCGATTTACAATATCATCCAGACGAAGAAAGAAACTGGCAACACTCTCATCACTATGCATCTTCAAATTTTCATATTCAATTCTAAGAGTTTGGAGTTTTGCACTTTTTACCTTTGTGTCTCCTTCATAGCTTAGAATGATTTTGTCCCATATGTCTTTTGCCGAATGTAGCTGCATCACTTTAGCAAATTCGGATTCAGACATGCTTCCCAATAAGACATTCACTGCTTTGGCATTGATTTCATACTTCTTTCTTTCAGCTGCATCAGTAGGAATACTTGCCGGGTATTGATAACCTTCTTCCACGATTGCCCATACATCTGCACCAAGACTTTGCAGATATTCTTTTGTTCGTACCTTCCAGAATATCAGATTTCTTCCATTGAATAGAGGTGGCTTTATAGACATTACTCCTTCTTGACTTCCCATTGCGACGGATCTCCTTCAAGCGATCAAGCTTCTGCACAAGGACCTGCTCTGATACCAATTGTTGGGAAAAATACTGAGAGGGGGGGGTGAATCAGTATTTACTGCATACTCAAAAATTTTCACTTTTTCATTCCTTAAAACCCATACGCTACTTTCCTTTAGTAAACTCGCGTATATACGCGGATACCTTTCATGCAACTCGCGTATACACAGAGATCTAATTATGTCATTAGTTCTTTGCTTATATCATTCCATTATTCATTCATCAGATGTTCAATAAATAGTAAACATGTGCAGTAAGAACAAAATAAACCATCACACAAAGCATCACACATGAACACCGGGATTTTTAGGTGGAAACCCAAGTCGGGAGAAAACCACCGCTGCAGTTGCTCAGCCTTCAATATTTTATTATAGAGAAAACATCTTACAACATATGTGCTGGTGCGGACTCCTACCAGCACGCAGGCACCCACCTGCGCTCGTTTTGACCTCCACGGAAGAAACTACGACCACGACTCCGTTTACTAGCCTCTCTGGAAAGGCGTCGACCCACGACTAGATTTTCGACCTCACAGGAAAGGAGCTACAGCACGATTTCATCACCAGTTACCACTGGAGAGGAGCTACAACCCACGGTGACTAGAACCCTCGGCACTTTGCTTGGACCACGTTTCATCAATTTTCATGGCAGGTCCAATAATATCAATAGAACAATACTTGCGGAACACATTTCATCATATTTTCGATTTGGACCCATTCCATACTTTTAGCTAGAACATGCATCACCATGAAGAAAACATGCCAATTCGGACAACCAGGATCGGATAGCACTAATACGGCGAACGGAATCGGATGTTTCCATATTGATGTGACAAACCCTAGTTTGCATACGCGCTTTCCTTTCACTTATGTCAAGTATATACGCGCTTTCGTCCTCATCAACCAGCGTATACCTCAGTGCATATTTCATTGCACATACGCGCTTTCTCTTCAGCGAAGCCGCGTATATACGCGCTTCCTCTGCGGCGAAGTAGCGTATAGATCTTCAATCATTATAGAGCAGCATACTTCTTCAGATCAGATGTTCAGTTCAGATTTACCCTTTTACTTCAGACAGATGTTTGCCTCAATTCAGATCTAAGCCTTCCATCAGCAGATCTAGTAGATACAAGTGCAATTCAGATCTAGATCCCCTTCTTCATCATTGGTGCATCATACATTCAGATTTATCTTCAAGTGTAACCCTTCCATTCAGATCTACTTCAGAGAGAAGTATTCATTCAAGCTCAGACATCTTGCACCCACACTCCTCATTTGCATAATGAATTTCATCTCTTTATATAGGTTTATCCTTTTTCAATACCATGAGCCCCTTTTTCAATACCATGAGCCCAAAACCACATTACATCCGATGGTATTCCTGGACGGGGTCAATTAGGCGGATCATTGCCAAATACAATGGGTCAATACCATGTTGATTACCCCTGGTTTTGCACTTTTAGAGCGCTTTAGCCCATACGCGACTTGGCATGTTCTTTTCCGCGTGCATACACGACTTCCCCTAGACAGATCCGCGTATTCCTTGAAACATACTCTTTTCACCATATATTTAGCACATGCTGAATTCCTTTCTTCATTGCCTTCTGTACTCACTGTAGATACATCAGTTTTAGTCCATCAAGAACATATTCTATCAAGCACAACTTCATCAAGTAAGTTGCCATTATCTTCATCAAGAGGGTTGCTATTCAAGGACGACATTTAGCATCATATTGCTAACAACATCATTTCATATCAGATTTACATCATTTACCAAGTCCATCAGATCAAGACAAACTTCATCAAGTGGTTTGCCATCAAGGAAAACATATGTCAACTGTCTCATGTCTTCATCTTCATTCAGTGGGTTGTCATCAAGGACAACACTCTACATCATATTTCCAACAAATTCTTGTTGATACAGGTATAGCTTCACTTTCTTCCTCTGTTGGAAGAATGAAATCCCATAAAGCATTTAATTCAGCTTCTTCTTCAGATTATAATTCATTTTCAAAAGGTGAGGGATCTTTATTATCTTGATCAGATTCTGCATTTGAAATCTCATTTGGGGGTTTAGGAGTGGAAGAAGGATTTTTTTTAATTGAACAAAATGATTTTTTAGCAGCTGAAGTTTCAACAACTTGTTTCTTTATATCTATCATATCATTTGGCATAGTCTTTAATACTTTCTGAAGACCTTCAAGATAAAAAGAATATTTTGAGATTTTCTTTTTGGAATATTAACTAAATATCAATTTCTTTGCTTTCCTTTCTTTTGATTCTGTTCGTTTCTCCAATGCTAAAATTCTTCTTTCTACCGCAAGAGCCTCTTTCAAATTTTCTAAAAGAGTGGATTTATTAGCCCTATCTACAAAAATGGCTATATTCAAGGATAAATAAGAAATATACCATACTATTTGTACATCAAAAATAGGTTTTCAAGACCCGGATGCGGGTGGTTAAATCGATAAAAGGGAAGCATCGTCGGACAGACGACACTCCGGCGAGCCAAAGGCCACGAGGACCTACAAGTGTCCTTCGACACCTGCACAAGGGAATGAAGCATTTAAGGCACTTATCGCCCGGTGTAGTTCACAATTCAATCAACGGATATCGAGATATCTCCACACACTGTAAACAAGACATGGCGATCAATCCATTAATTGAGGGGTTAATGCAGATGGTTGGTAGCAGATTTTGGGTTTTAGTTCATAGGATGGCGGACGAGCAACCCATAAGCAGTATTCCTAGGCCCATTCTGGTTTGTTGCTCGCCCAATGTTCGGCTCTCCTCTGAGCACACAGTCACTGGAAAACATACCAGGATTCATGGCTGCTTAGAGCTCAGCGACAATCTACATATCTCAATTGCGGGGAATTGTATGTGTGAATACGGGAATTGGATAGAGCAGCTGTCCAGAGCTTCAGTCCCGCTTCCGCTCTCGCAATTGGCCAACGTCTCTCTCGGGTTACAGCGCTCTTCCAGGTCTCCAGCTTTGAATGAAAGAATGCCTCGTCTCAGGCACAGGATGAGATGCAGATGAGGCTCTTCCTGGCGGCTGATAAGGCGCTCCTCCCCGTCCTCCAGCACCTCTGCTGCGGACTCTCATGCTTCTGAAAGAACTTCTCGAGCTGCCAGAGGTCGTATCCTTCATTTTGGGCAATGGTATCCCACCCCTCCGCACGCTCCAGCCCATTCTCAAACGAGGCACTTCACCTTCCTAAGTGCGCTCAATTTCCCTTGAATTACTGCCTCTGTTACTATTGTTTTCCATGAGTCCCCTCAAGATGAGGCTCCCAATTCAGGAAGGAGGGCTGGAAATGTTGGGGTATGACTGATATAAGGCAGAATGCTGACGGAGTGCATGAGCAGGACATGGACATCACCCAGGAAGACGCTAGTCAAGGAAATGAGATGAATATTGATATTGATCTGAAGCAGCATGAGCAGCAAACTGATACTCAGGACCCTGGAACTGAAAATGCACAACACCAAACTCAACCGAGAGAAGGAAAGCGCACCCCAGCTGCTGAGAAAGTTATTCACTCTACAGAGGACCTGTATACAACTGATGGTGAACCAGATGATATATGGTGTAGGGTCGTGGAAGAGGAACCAGACGAGTAGTGCCTCCACTGTTGCTGGTTTTTGCTATGGCTCTGTCTACTTTTTGAAAATGTTTATGTTTGTCCTTCTGGTTTTTGTCAAGTCTCATAGGTTTTTTCTTTCTAGAACAAGATGCATCCCCTATGTGGGATTTTTTTGCTGGAAAACCTTCTGCACTGGTTTCCCTCTTGGAGGGCAGTGCTCAACAATGAATTTTTGCTTAAAAGGCCTCAACCTAAGGCCTGGTCCTGGATAATTCCTGCTGTAAATATTTTTTTTTTTGTTGATTAATAGATTAGGCTTATTTAGAAAAAAAAAACAATAGGTTTTGAAGTATTTGGGATTTTATTTAATAATCTATTGAATATGGAGTTGAAGTCTTTGAACTTTTCACCTAAATTTATTTTAATATTGGAAAGAGCATTGATCAAAGAAGCAACAGTTCTATCATCTACAAATTTCGTGAGAAAAAAATGTTCAAAAGATGCCCAATTAGCAATAGATCCTGCTGGAAGAGAAAAATACCAGGATCCTGCAGATCCTTGCAAAGTATATGGAAATAATCTAACTACAACATATTCATGAATTATTCCATTTAAGTTCATAGCTAACATAAAATTATTGATGTGTTCTTCAGCAGGAAGACCATCATCAGGATTATATTTGGGTAACCATTTTTCTAGATGATCTGGAAGAGCATTAGGATTTGCTATTAGCATAGCACCAGGTTTTGTCCAAGTTTGAGTAGCCATAATGGGATTTGGATTTTGCGAAGATGTAGAAGTAGATCTAGAAGTAGAGGTGATGAAAGAAGAACTTACAACTGGAATAGTACTACTTGTGACAAAGCTGATTGTCTGAGTGGAAGAGATGGAATGTATAGAAGATGTAGATGGATTAGAAGAGTATGAAGGAATAACAGGAGGGATATCTGATGTGACTTCACTTGTGTCTGATATTGATCTGTATATTTGAGAAACTTTTTTGCGATGAGTTTCTAAAGGAAACTCAAAAGGATGAATTCCAAGCTTCTCACTTCTAGCTCAAGTTAGAATACCGGTATCTATAAATAGAGAAGTAACACTTTATTTAGATGTTTCTCGATTAACAATATTTTCAGCAAAAATAGATATTCCTTCTAAATGTTGAATTAAATACTATACTTCGAGGATTCGAGAATGAATTATGAAGTAGATGGGTAATGTGAAATTTCAGGGGACGAAAGAAAGGTTTCTACTACTTCTGATTTTTGAATTGGTGATTCAGATCATGATCGGGAAATGGTTGAACACTTTTGAGGAGATAGACTCTTATGAGGGATCTGAATTTTAGATTTATCTGCCACTCATAGTCATGCCCTCCTTCTAGCACCAAAAATGTTGAGGCCTCAGAAATCCATGGCAACAACAAAGGGGGATAACCACCCAGTCCGGACCTTAAAGCAACAACTTTTCTGTTTGGGGTAGTGGCTCCGACTGGAGGTGTTGGGACCAGTTTCCTATTTTTGGTGTTTGTGTGATGATTTGTGAGATTTCTACCAAAAAATTTTAAAAAATGATGAATGACTAAAAACTAAACAAATTTACTTCTAAATTCAAGACTTTAAAATAAAATTATTCTATCTCAGGTAAAGTATCTCAAATTTGATTTAGGAAGATAACTATCTAATCTGTTTTGAAATCATTACAGATTAAATAGAATTATAACTGTGTAGAATAATTCCTTTTCAAAATATTAATTAATCAAAAAGTGTATGATAGACATATCGCATTTATGTAATGACCATATATAAAATAACTAATTTATGCCTGTATACTGTATTATTAATGAAACAGATACTTCAGAAATAAATAATTAATTCTACATATGATTCATGAAAGTTGTGTTAATCATTAATATTCAAAATTGTAATAACATACATGATATTAGTACCAATTGTTTGTCGTCATGTTGATAAGATCAATGATCAAAGCTCATATTCAATTATTCAATCAAAAAGCCAAGCCAAAGTGAATCAACGTTGATCAAGAAGATGATTTATATAACTGAATAAGGGTTTTTTCCATTCTTTCATCAAGACACTTACAAACCTGCTTGCAACTTAAGCGTTCTTTGCAAATGTTCTTAATAAAATTCAGGACCCTTCTCTAAATGCATGAGAAGGGTTTAAATACTAAAATTAACTACTTAACTAAATTAAATACTTTACAAAGATATAAAGGAGGTTTCAAACAACCTCTATCTATAAAACCTATCTTGAACTATAATATAGGAAATTAAAAAAACTGACAATCTTGATTTAAGGATCCTTCTTCTTCTACTAAATGCGGTCACGTAACCTGCAAATATCTAGCATAGTCTTGAGCTGAGGTGGTTGAGATATTCGTGAGCGAATCTGATCCTTGAATATAAAATTTGAAATTATTATTATGACCTTTGGGCTGGTTCTATGATTAATTGATGTGTTTATTGTTGATGATATAGTTTGATCAGAAAATTCAAAGAATTTTCTTGATCAAAATTGTCAATTTTCTTGATCATTTCTTCTTACTGATCTTCTTGTTGAATCCATATTGACTCTACTTCTTTGATCATTGAAAACACATCAGACGTGTTTTCTTTCAAAAGTCCTATTTTGAATAATTGATCACACAAATGATGTATAATTTCATTTGATTTACTAGATGTTTTATCTACTGATTTTTCTTCTCTGGAAATTTGTGTCTTCCACTCTGTAAGAAATAATTCCTTATGAAATTTATCTACTTGAGGTAGATTAGCCTTCTTTCTAGCATCTAAATCTTGCCATTGAATATATTCTTCAATTTCACACTGAATTTTTTCACATTCAAGCTTTTGGATGGTGATTTGTTGAATCATTATTTTATTTGAATCATAGTAAGAATCAATCATGGCTGCTTGATAACAAAATACCTTTTGTTGTTCTTTAAACATGGCATTTATATCAAGTGCTTCTTTAACTAATATTTCTGAGTATGATTTCTTTTGTAATTCTGCTATAGTCTTCTCCATGTGTACCTATTTCTCTTCAAGCTGTGCATGATGTTCTAGCTTAAGCCTCTCAATATATTTAAGGAACTGCTCTGAATTCATTTTGATCTGTTTTGTAGTCTTAACCTTCTCTGCATCCAATAAATGTTCCAACTCTTATATCCTGTAATCCCTCTTCCTTAACAAAGTTTTAACTTGAGTTGCTTTGTCTAAAATGGCTGTAGCATAAGCTCCTGCACACTGAGATAACTGAGTTAAATGTTCAGTATGATCTTAAAGTGAATTATTCCAAATAACATCAATTGATTCATCTGTAGATTTAAGATTTTCATCAACTCTTTTCCTTTTATTTCTTTTCACTACATCTTTATGGCTATGACTATAGAAGATATCTAATAAAGGAATGTCTTCTATTTGAAAAATTATTTGATCTACTAAAAAAGCTGGAAGGATTTCTTTGTTTTGAGTTGCTGGAACTGTTTGCAAAGGACTAACAATCTGAACTATCTTTCGAGAAGGCTCAAGATTTTGGAAATTTGTTATTTGATCAGTGATAGCCTTTTCTTTGGGGGTGTTTATTTCTTGGGAAAAATATTCCCATTCATTTGAAAGGTATTTTCCTTCATATGACTTGGACTGATCTGTTTTGCTTTGATCCTTTTGAACTTCTCCTGAATTCAATTCAGTGTCATTTTTCTTTGACTTTTCATGCAACTCTAATTCATGAATAACCTGATCAATTTCCAAATTCATTTTTATGACTTCAGACTCATCCTCATATTTGTCAGATTTTTGTTGAGATTGATCATATTCATTTTCAAAATTATCTTTAATTTCATCATCAATGCTAACTCTTGGAGTATTATTTTCATCTTCCATTGTAAATAAATTTAAAGGGACATTTTTCAGTCTCTCATTCTGTATTCTTGAAAGGCTTGAATATCTTGTTGACTTGATTCATTTGAAACACTTTTAATAACATCTGAAAAAAAGTCAACTCCTTGAAAGAATTAATCAAATAGATCTTCTTCCTTGACAAAAGGCTTTGTCTTAATTCTTCCCATAAAATTTTTAACTTCATGATCAGGATCATACAATTCCCTAGGAATAAATGAAACATTTAATATCTTCACATTAGGCACTTCATTGTATGTGTGACCAATGTTGGCCAGAGCAAAAAAACCACACTATACAAGAAAAGAAGGCCAAATTTCCTTTTTGTCATCTTTCAATTGTTTAGTAACACCATTAACAAGCTGATAAGTGATCTCTCTCCCGAACAACTTGTCTAGAACGTATTATGGCAGAACATGTGGAAGAGAAGAGCTTCCAAATACTCGTACATATGTAAATTTCTGTTCAGCAAACAATCGAGCTGTAGGAACAATATCCCTACTGACTTCTTTGGAAACCTTAGGGATATTTTCATTAAAAATCATTTGATACATTGGCATCATAACTCCATAATAGACTTTATAAAAATGTAGGTGGTATTTAGAATCCCAAATTTCTTTGTGATAAATATGGATTGGGGCAGGTTCTTTCAAAGTCAATTTCCAACCCATAGTTGGAAATGTAGAATGAAAACAAATGGCATCCATAACATAGGCAGACATAAAAAAGGGTGAGTTTTCTTGAGACGAAGCATTTTTCTTATTCCTATGCTCAGTAATGTGTTTAAATAAGTAATGGATAATAGATATTTCCAATTCAAAATGGATGAGTTGATGATTATGTCAATCAAGGAAACCCAGACTCTAGCAAACCTAATACTATCTCGTTTATCGAGTAACCTAAATAACATACCAACAGCATAGAAAATAGGTAGCAGGATCTGTGCAACGGGGTACATACCAGACTTATCTTGCTTTAGCTTTCCTTCGTTGTCCTTCCATTCTTGAATGACTTTGATCAGATCTGGGTGCTTAGCTTTAAACCTTTGCACATATACACTGTCATACCTCTGTTCTGGAGATGGTAAATGATACATAATTGCCAAGTCTTCAGCTTTAAAAGAGCCCATGACTTCTCCTCTGGAATCCTTAAACACTCTATCTTCAATATTCAAATTCTCGATTGCCCATTTGATCATATCTATGTAAGGCATGAATTTTGGCCTTGATGGTATCTGATGAATAAATGAAAATGCAACATCAAACAAGGTTGCGTTGGAAGTGGAATAAGTGTCTGTTTTATGTATATTCGTTATCACCTTTGACCCTTCATCTTCAAAAATTTTATACATAGATTCCCATGATGTAATGCCATAATATTTGTGACAAACAATATCAGAAAACAATGAAGGCATTTCTGTATCTTCTGTATATGATGCTCGAGACACTTCTTTTCCTTTCTTACTCATTTCAGAATCTTTTGATTCAATAACTACTTTCCTAAAAGTAAAACAAAATATATCATATAACAGAAACTGTGAAGAGATGTTTTACACAAAACTATCATTTCAATCAGTCATGTATTCGTAATTCCTTCATTATTTCAAAATTAAATTCTAGGCATGGCTTCGCGTGGCTTCACATGCAATACTTATCCTTTGATTAAATCCATTAACATCAGATTTCAATTTGAAATGACATAAGTCACTTTTCACATGATGGAAACAATAAATGCGCAAATCACTATTATATCTTATACTTTTCGTGATTGTTTCTTATCAATTGTGAAATGCACCAATCGCAGATCACAATTTTTAAGAAATACATTGAAGTTTTAAATCATAATCCAGGCGCTGTGCGATTTGCGAAAGCTTAAAAGTGGATGTGATGCGAAATAGATTATATATTTGATTTCATTCGCCTTGTCGGGTTCGTGGTGATTGCAACTTTTATTGTTTTGTTCTAATCTTTGACTAAATCAAGTGCGATGCGAAAAAATAGAGTAAGGACTTTTTAAGAGGGCGCGTTTCGCAATTCTCAAGATTTATAGATTCTTCTTTGAAAGTGATATGTGATAATAAATGCGTTTTGAGATAAATTTATTTCCTAAGTGTCTTTTAGAAGGAACCTTTAAAAGGATTTTTTCCTAATTATCCCTAAAGGGTCCCTATTTATGAAAATAAATGTTGGGTAGTTGTATAGCACAACAATATCATAGAAATAACTAGCTAAATATCATCCAAATATATGCAACCATACACCTCTCACCCAAGAAACATATTCAAAAACCCTTTTTTTAACAGTGTTTTCTTGTCACTTGAATCAACACTAATCAACAATATAAAATTAGCATCACAATACCATTTTCAAATGACCATATTATTTTTACTAACATATTGCTATTGTCTTATCATCATTTCTTTTCCTTTGCAACTTTTCCTTGTATCACAATAATATCTACAACATAACTATCTTGAAAAAATTCTATCATCAAGAATCAGAAAGTATATGTAACCAACAAGGATGTGTAACACACTCAAAATAAAATATGCCGTAAATCACATCCATTTTCATCCTATTTTGTTGCTCCTTTTCCATAACAATATATTCAAAATCATCAACATGCAATCATATCAATCATTCAATAACACATATGAAAGAAAACTCTAACAATATGTATGCCTTCACCTATAAGGCATAGAAATACTTCTATCAACACAAGAATTACATAAAAAAAAAATGGTCAATTATGCATACATTTTAATTTGGTGTTGCTTTACCCTACTATTAAAAAAATACATATCTCTACCAAGATCATCTTCTCACACACATATGGTGACCACACTTCTTACTGTTTCTTTATTATAATAAACCAAATCTGAATACTGTATGAGAAAATAACATAGAAAGCATTTCATCACTATATAATCTCCCTTTGCAACACAAGTATTAACATAAGAAATCATAGAATGTGATGAAAACATAAGTAAGAAACCTCTAACATGAAGTTCCTTCGCCTATGATAAGCATGACATATGAAGCATACCATGAACATAGCATCTGAAAAATGAGTTCCAACACCTTGCACCAAACCATACCTTGCTTATCCTCCTTTTCCATCAGTGAAACAATGCCAACAATGATTACTGATGATTAATGATGTAATGGAAATGGAAGGGATATATCTATCCCTACATGCCAAGCACAAGAAAAATGCACCTAATGTTGAGTGGATGTTGCAATAAAAATGCCACCCTATACTGTAAAAAACATCCAAAAAGGGTATATACCTATGGTTAAATCTCATAATAAAAGAAATAAAACATGGATTGAGTAAGATCAAGACCATATATTTTTTACTTTTTTAGGTATATAATTTTTTTGGAATTTTCTCATATATGATGCAATATCATGGTCTAGTGCTCTTACTGATGACTTCAAATGATTTTATTATTTCCATGGTTTATAACCTTAATGTGATGAATTCCATCCAAGAAATAGTTAGCTAAGGAATCAACCAATGTATTAGAGCCTCTAGGAATAAGAATGTAGGAAGTGGTATCAAAATTTCATTCCAATATATTTAACCTCAAATAATGACAAAACAATTTAAGGTTCCTTATATAATATACATTGTTTAGCTAAGATACTATAACTTGGGAGTAAATTTTAACTACCTAGTGATGAATTCCAAGGTAAATTTCCTTGGAAAAGAGTTCAATGATGGAATTATATTCAACCACATTGTGGGTTGTAGAGATTAGAAAAATTCTCCTTTAATTCATGAGTTCATTAGTGGGTGAAAAGAGAACCCAAGCAGTGGAAGCAAGGTTTCGAGTATTATAGTTAGAACCATCGGCAAAACCCACATCATGCAGGGAGTTGACACCAACCAATCAACCACGTATAAGAAAACACTTAAGGTGACGTAAGCATATGGAAAATCAGAAAAGGAAAACACACAACACCCAAACCTATATACAATATACACATGCATACGAGAGTATACTAGGTTACATTGAGTTATCTGAACTATCAAAAAAAATGCAAGGATGTATGAACTCATATGTTGTTTTCAGTACAATATGGAACACCATGTTTGGTCCATGCAAGCGATAATCGAGTTTCCTAATTCCTAAACTTTGATGATTCCAAGAAAAAATCAGGACCATATTATTTTCAAGACAAACCTCATGACATAAATAATGAGTAATATTGTGATTTTGTACAACTCCTTGAAAATGAATGCCAATACATACAATGGGTACAAGTCACTCATAAATGGGATGATGTTGGTTGTAAAACTCATTGACAAGTTAAGTATTACAAACAAAATACTTGCATTGGTCGAAGGGTGGCACTTCAATGGATGTCATGGACAATTCCCCTTAGCGAGTTCAACACTTAGTTTTCAAATATTCACCAATTCCTATTTTGGGATAATAGAGGCATCAAAAGGAATATTATCCCTAGGGAAAGAAAATGGATCCACGACCTCCAAGACGAAAACTTTGAGAATCAACCTCATTATCAAAGGTATGACATGGAAAAGGAAGAGAGATGCCCCATGTGGGAAAATAATATAATTAGGCTCCTTATTGGGATGGGGATTTTGAACAAAATTAAGAATATCTAATTGGAAAACTATAGAAGAAATATGTTCCACTAAAAGTTGTGTACACTCACTATACACATTTACTTCCAAAGGAGAATGATATACCCTAGGATCATGTGATTGGTGGGATCCAACAGTGAATATAGTGATCATATGAATGAAAGCCATAGAAGTAGAAGGAATTCTAGGTGGGGTTATCGGAAATATATCATAAAGTGACAAGGTTTTAAATAGGACCACACAAATTATGTTATAAAATGGAAGGTTATATCCAATAAAATGCATAATAGTTCCCATAGTGGTATACATTTTCGTTGACACACAATAACACTGATGATTAATTGTGATGATATTACTTTTGTGGTGAAATTTATGAACATGGAATATTGATGAGATTATAAGATTCATAGCATAGAACCAAATAAATCAAAGGACCATATTAGAATCTAATGGTGTCAACAAATGCTACATTTATTATAACAATATTCTTCGTTGTCTTGATGGAAGATCTTAAAATAATACCTTGAGGCACAAAGGCATGTCCATCGAAGGCTTGAAGTGTGGTATTTTACTTAATGAATACTAGATAATAATGGACTTTTCTACTCAAAGGGGTCGTAATATAGGTGGAAGATCCTTCATCGAAAATAATGTAGCACACATCATAATTGAAGTTGTGCATGGAGATATGAAATGTGACATGACATGATAGTCTAAAATGATTGGAATCAATATTAAATGTTACCAAATTTTAATCAAATGGATAAACCCCTTAAACAATTTTTCAACAAATATCTACATTGCATAGGAAAACTTTGCAAAACTTGCAATACATACCACAAGGAAATTCAAGAAATATTGAAAAATAATAGAGAATCGAATAACCATCACATAATTTTTTTGTTTTGACATATGAAGAACATTCTTAGCTAGCTGAAACACTAGCTCGAAAGGCTTATCTAGCATGAGAGTTCCATTAAGAACATTGTAGATGATTACATCCGTAGAAGTATAACTCGACTCTACAGGGGCATAAGATTTAGATTTCATATATAAATTAACTTATTCATTTCACAAAATGATAGTTGCATTACCTCTAGAAAAGTGTTGTCGTCCCATGCCCCCGGGAGGCAGCGGAGGAAGTTACGCAACCATTTTTTGAGATTGTGCGGGAAAGAGATGTGTCAAAAAACTAGTGGTTCATTAGCATCTGTTTGAAAATGAAAGTGATGAATATCATTTATTCTGAATAATTTGTGAGTTAAGTTATTTCCTTAAAAAATATTTCAAGGGAATTTTTTCATTCTACATTAGTCATTTTTTCCTCCACCTTGATTGGGATGGGATTGTTGAGTCTCTTGAGAAATTTTAGAATTGTTTTTCTATTTTCCTTTATTTTTTTTTCCATTATGTTACTTAGAATTTTTTGGTTGCATGGTCTCAACCATATGAATATTAGTGGTTTGGTCAAAATATGTGGCTTGTTAAGAACTAGGCATTATTTTCATCATTTGTGAAGTGATGTTAAGTTTACCGAAGTGAGTAACTTACTAGCTCACATCATCAAAAGAGATTGAACTAATTACATCATTATAATTTGATCAAAATTTAGATCTTTGTGGTTCAATAGAACGACCGAGAGCATTACGTATGAAATTATGATGTAATATAAAGTACTCAAATGTGAATAAATCATGTTAAGATGTTGGGCACATAAAATGGATTACTCCGTAGTATATTCCCTTGCGATAGTGACATATTTGGATATAGTTTGTAGCAATGATCACGTAAATGAATATTTGCGAAATTGGTCATGGATTATTGTCTTAATAAATTTATTTATTTCCCCACTCATGAATGTGATAAAATATATTAGTGGAGTTATCCTTCTTAATGGTACACATGATATTAGTACCAACCTCTTACTGTAAAGATAAATAAAAGTGATCCAAGAATGTTTGCACCAAGGAATCATACTCATTATAAGATATTTTACCAACTCACTATAATATTTTGTGTAATAGTCCGGCATGGTTCTTCGGAAGAGATGAATCCTCAAATAATCACTCAACAAGGAATTAACATAAAACCATAGATGATAGTTGTTGATATGTGTGGCTGGGTTCTCTCCTAGATTTCCATAATACTTGGGAATGTCAGATGGAAATTTTGTGGGAATTTGAGTATGCCTAGGACCATGGCATATGGGATTATTGGTTAAATTATACAAGCTTATAAAATAAATAGATTCTAGAAATGGAAGCTAGTGTTGATTAAATCGATCTAAAAGTAGAGAAGGACACCCACACAAACCTTGTGACTCCCCCTTAGAAAAGTGCACAGGAGAAGAGAGTTTACCTAAGGGTTGATTTCCACTACAGTATTAAGGCCCTACCTTATCAATCATAATGAAAGTATGGATTTACCTAGATACAACCAAAGTCCCTTAACTATGGTTATTTGTTGGGTTATACCAAACATTCAAAGGAATGTCTCCCAATGAAAAAGTGCCACTATATGTTATAAAAATTATGGGCATGACGTCGCTTGTGTAGATATTTCTCCCTGGTAAATTATCCCTCCAAAGGATTTAACACCTCTATAGAGTTGCATTCATGTGAACACAATGATACTCAAAGGAATAGAGGTCCCCCATAAAAAATAGTATTTCCCCAAGACCCACTAGGCACAAAAATATATCCCACAATCAAGTTCACTAAAGATATATAACCTATACTAGATATCTTGAACATATGAATAGAAAAATTAGATAAAAATCACCCAAATATTATGGGCTGACTCATATTTTCACCCATTGAAAACACAAATCTTGGCATAGTGAAGGAAATAAGAAAACTAGAAATACATGTTGTTGTTACAATATTGATTGCTGGGATGCCCCATTGGAAGGAGAGAGGTGTAGTAAAACTTGAGGTTGTGTGCCCTATAACACTAATCAATGGTAAAGAAGAAATAAAAATGACACTCTAGATGTGGATGGCAATAGATGGCACATTTCCACATGGTTGAATCAACACTCTCCCCAGATATCAATAGATAGAAAAAGGGAACGGAATATAATAGATTCACATTAAATTATACAATTATGGGGTCAAGAAGGTTAGTTACATGTTCTTTTATGTGTGGCAGTGAAATTTCATCTACAGCTTCAATTGTGACCAAGTCTTCCCCCCAAGAACCAAGGTTCTCCCCCCAACTTGAGTTTGATATAACTCCTTTGATGTTGTAGCTATCTTATCTATTAAAGGTGGTGGATCTTCCTTTATGAGAAATATTTGGTAGTCTTTTATAATGGAAGCTAATTTTTTAATCCATTGTGAATATATGTATATTATTTAATTAATTAATTCTAGACACCATTATGCCAACTAGCCTATGATGAAATAACATGCACTATAAAAATTTTAAGAGATTCAAAATGAAAAACAACAAGAAAATATACCTCATAATATCTAATATTCTCGAGGAGATGAAGTTACAAGGGAGTTTGTACTGATGAAGGACTCAAGAAGTAGTTTCCTAAAATTCCATACATCATCCTTAACTTGTACAAGTAACCTTGAAGGGGATGAGAATCACCCTCTAGGATCACTGATATGGTTATTGACATCTAGCTCAGGTACCATGGGGAATTCTCACATACATTCATGTAGTTAATATCCGTAGATGATATCCCATTATGGTACAGCTTAACAATCAAATGACTAGAGGGACATGTGTGAACGAAATCATATTCATAGGTGGGATAACTAAGCCCAAGACCTAGAGAGATATTTTTTAAATCGATTCATATGCCACTCAAAAATATCCCCTTGTGGAACACAAAAAATAGACATCAGTAGCTTGACAGCAGGAATTCCGCTCCACATGTTCCCAATGAAATTGTACAGTGGAATCCTCCGCGAGAGAATATTTCTAGCAAGTGTATGATGTGGAAAGATATTTATAATCATCAATAGATATAGATTTAGTTTTATGGCCTTGAAGGCTTTCCTCTCCAAATATTCCTCCAATTATCTATAACCCTAGGATACTATTGGATTTCTACAACCAACAATGTATAAACAATTTTATTAATGGTCTATTTTAAGATATATGTTACTCAAGGATAGAGAGTAAAATGAAGATGGTGTGAAAATAATCAATACCAATATTAATGAAAATTAAATAAAGTGTAATTCATATTTCCAATTCAATGAAAAATATGTAATAAAGGGTAGAGGATGTATGTTCCTTTTCCCAAGTGACAAATAAAGCCTCACATTAACTCCCATTGATTACTCCAAAATTCACCAAATTCATAAAATAACGTATCTACTAAACAACTTACATTAGAAAAGTAAACACTCTAAAATAATTCCAAAGTAAGAGCACCAACAAACTCTCAAAATCTCAAAAATAAGGATTGGAGAATGAAAAACATGAACTATGGCTTATCACACTTAGATAAACAAGAAGTTGAAATTGAAAGAAAGTTTCAATTCATGGTTAAATGCTTGTAGAAAATAAGCATGGACCTAAAATTACATACATACAAAAACAATCCAAAAACAAATAGAAGGGATGAAGACCTAGAAGTTTATTTTTAATGTTCCAATAAGAGAAATACATAGAGTCTATGTATGTCAAATCAAGCTCATAATGTCATAAAAATAATGAAAAGATATATCACCAAACTAGGAAATCAATGGAAACCATCACACACAAATTAGAACAAGGTGAAAGATGTAACCAAATCTCCTGAAAGAGAGCATCCAAATGAAATATGATTCATATATGATCACTGACTTATACAAAATTATAGCCCTAGGTTTTCAAATTAGATCTTAGCAAAGAAAAAAAATCAACAATAAATAAATAAATAGTAATAAGAAAAAATATAAAATGCAATTTGTTACTGAATTTATCTCATAAACATATAAGTTTACATGTTAAAAGAAAATTAATAAAAATTTTGATCTCATGGTTTCAGTATGATGTAAAACATAGGTCCCTATTAAACGATATCACAGAAAGAGAATTGTGTCGATTTCATGAAAAATCAGAAAATAAGTTGATTTTCAATTCGAAATTCCTTCCTCATTTGAGTAGCATTTTAGACAACCATTTTTTTCCATTTCACTTATATTCAAACAAGAATTCTTATTTTGAGTGTTTTCACTCAAATTTTGTACAAAAATACATAGAATTCAATTTAGAACCCATGACATGTTTCATTTTTGTTTTGTTTTAAATAAGTTTTAAGACAACTTTAGACCTAAAAAATATGGGACATTCAATCAACACAAAATTAATTCTTAAATAATAAAAATAAGGGATAGAGAAAATAGATTGTAATCAATACAAAATTATTCATAAATTAACCAAGCCTAGGGATAAAGAAAAGAGGAAGAGAACATTCCCACTAAGGATTTCTCCTAAGAAAAGTTCTCAATTTTTTTATCTATAAATATTCTTAGAAGGTTAGGAGATATTTATCTGTGGATAATTCCATCAAATCCATTAGATAATGTGTAATGGAAATCAAGAGAAACTATCTAAATCTAGTACATCAACAACTTTTCATTCCACATAGAGGGAGTGAAAAGGCTTATATATATATATATATATATATATATATATATATATATATATATATATATATATATATATATATATATCACCACACTAGAAACCATAACAACACTCAAATGAAATTCAAGCATAAGAGAACATAAAATATGAAGAGAAATACACATTTTTCATTCATAATATAAGAAGTACAATATATTTTATACCTTCAAATTGTTGGAAATGTTGTCACTGATGGCAAAGGAGATGGAAAAGGAGACAAAATAGAAGCAAAGAGAGAAAAAGAGGCAGCAAGATGTAGAGAGGGTTGAGGAGCAGAAAAAGAAACAAGGCAGTAAAAGAATAAGATGCAGAAATAGAGTACAAAGTACAGTGATACAATAAAACAGTCATGCACAAGATAGAGGCTGCAGAGACAGAGATGTGAGATGAAATGGTTGAGCAGCAGAGAAAGGTTGCAGAGAGTACAGTGAAACAAAGACAGAGAATAACAGAGGCGGAGACAGAGAATACAGAGGCAGAGTTGTTAACAAACCAATAGTGAAATGAACACAGGAGACATGGAACCATGCAGAAAGGGAGGAACTGAAGAGAAAAATAACAGTGGGATTATGTGTATATGGGTTAATGCACAATCTGTAAATTAAATGAAGAATGGAGGTCAAATAAACAATTGAAGCGAAATTATTAAATACCAGAACCATGAGTCAAGAACGGAACCATGAGGAATAGTGAAGGAAGTTTCGGTGGAAGAAACAACCTGTATCGCACTACCCTTGAGTGTTAAGCTGATTTCACCTTTTTGAATGTGATCTATGTTGTTGATGGCCACATGTCCTAAAGTGGTTTTCAAATACAAATTTTTTCACGTAATTTTAGAGAATGATGTGACAAGAATATAAGTTGTGCGATATTGCGCGTCGTCCGTCAAATGGGGGGCCAAAGCTCAGATGAAGCACTAGAGTAGATTGATCGTCCGATCAAAAGAGAAGTTGCGGGGAAGAGAATCGAGGTTGTTGGACCTACATTCATTGCTGTGGGGCCAAATAATTATTTGAAGTTCAGTGTATTATGTGTATTACAAAATCTATTAAACAGGCAGAAGGTAAGTTACATGCCTATGAATGTAATACATTATGAAGTGTTGGGTTAATGTTATAAGCCATGGTTGAAAGGTTATAAATGCTTCCATGTTTAATTAAAGGCATCAAATCCATTATTATAACGTCAAGTGATAAGGTCAGGAATATGCAAGTGTTTTAATATATCAGGTTGAAACCTTTGAGAGCGGGTTAAGAAGGTTCTGCGTCAGGTTAATACATTTGACATAATAAAAAAAGGAAGGGGTTCAATATAATATGAGCGTTGTATTAAATGGGGACGAAGATTATAAGACAAGGCATATAAAACATTTTATATGTGGATATAAGTTGTGGTGGGCACAGTTGAAGTATCGTGTTAATTGTTAGTGACTAACCATTGGAGAAAATGCTGAATGGTTGATATGTTTATATATATTAAATGTGGACCCCGACTATGTTGTGGATTAACGAAGAGGTAACCTAAACTTTAGATAGTGCATTATATCATTATAAACAAGGAGAGTTAAAATAAATCTGGAGCCCAAAAGGTTATATTACTACATATATTAGTGTTGGGTTTAAGTCTGAGTCAAAGACTTAATATAATGTTGATGGAGGATATTATATGTGTAGTGTGGGACCCCATACATAAAAATTTCGAGAATCTTAACCCAAGCTGAAGGATACATAAAGGCTGACGTGGAAAAGTATATATATATATATATAGATATATGTAGTGATTTATATACAAGGGACCATAGCTATAATATAAAGCATATTTATTATATGCTTGTGCACAAGATTAAAAGACCAAAAGGCTCCATTGTTTGGATTTTAAAGCAAACAATGTATTATAAGGTGGGACCCTCATGAATCACATCAGAGAAAATATTAACAGTGAAACTTGTTAATAAAATTTCCGGTGGTGATTGTAGACCCGATATGTTATAAATGGTGACTCTCATATTTGATTCAGTTCCAGAGTAAAGTGCAGCACAGTGAACCATCGCATCGGAGGTAAAAGAATGGCGAACATGTTGATAGTTCTGATTGCAATTAAGTGATTGGATGATAGCCGTTTGATTTGCTGAAGGATGGATAGCGGATATGAATCGATTGACTATATGGTGGGGCCTTTGCTAATTGCATCGGCGGAAATGAAATAACCAAAGCTGAAGAGTTAAACGATATTAATGCGATAAGTATATGTGTATATATATGAAACAAGAGATATATATTTACTCTTATCAGTGAACAGTAATCCATCACATCGGATGAAAGGAGCAGTGGCACAGTACCATTGAATGTTCTGATTGCGATCATCACATCGGGACCACCACAAAGGAAAATGTTGGGCAGTGAAAGAGGTATGAAATTATTGTACATTTACTCATTCTTTACCATAAATATACTCATGTTTTCCCTTTTAAAGGTAATTCATCATAGGAATTATAATAGAATTGGAAAGGTTTACGTTTAATACAAAAAGGTGACTAAAAGCTATTTTTTATTGACAAACAGGAATTTGGAGAGGTGAACAGCTATACCAAAGGAGTGGCTGAGAACAATCTAACTACTGCTCCATCAACATCGAATCATATCCAGCCAAAGGCAAGGAGATCTGAATGAATAGCCTAGAGAAGGCAGGAAGCAGCTCGGCCACAATCAGCATAAACAGAACGATGACTAAAACACAAGGGATTGTTGTTTAAACTTATCTTATTTCTTGATTGGTCCGTCGAAGGATTGATATATAGAACCACGTCCTTTAGGGACGGGGGACGGATCATTGTTGTTATTGGGAATCATTCGAAAGACTTTAAATTTTCTCTATTATATTAACTCTCTATTTGAGAGAAAACCTTTCTGTAAGACTCTCTGTTGGTTTAATACGAAGCACGCGTTTCATTTACTTTCTGTAATTCTGAATTAGCCCAGCGATATTTCACTGGCGCTAAGGGCCCGGCTCTAGTGAAACTAATTCGCTCTTTGTATTCTATTCTTTATTTACTATTATGTGGAGTGCATTTCATGTTTGAATTGATTTACTGTTGATCAGATCAAATACAGAGTCAATGTTGTTCCATTTCTTTACATAAGCATAATTCACTATTCTATTATTTCGCTGCACTGACTTGTATCTGATTCGAACTGTTGTTCCTTTAGTTTGTAATCTGTTGTAATCATGGTTGTGTGTTGAGAAGCTGTCGACAGAATTGAAGCATAGGAATTTAGTGCTTTGAGTGTGTTAGAGTTGTAATTGCTATTCAATTTCCATTGTTGTTCCATTTCTGTTTGTTATAATTACACGGTGATGTTCCTTTTTAAATTGCGTTTTATTAATGTTGCTTTCATTGAATTTGATTTTGTTTCAATTACTTTAAGATCTCCAACTGTAGAGGATAGAGGCTCTAGCTTCCAAATTCCCATATTGGTCATCTTGCATCGATTTCGAAGGGAAAGAGTTACTGCTACTGCATCGCTGATCGATGTTCTGCAAAGATTAAAGTAGTTTTATCTTTCCATTCATGTCACTATAATTAGGTTTCTTTTCAAGCATTGGTTTTTTTATTTTATACTAGATCTTCATAGAATTTCTCTTATAAAATTGCAAGCCTCATAAAGAGTACACTCTTGGAATAAAAAGACACTCCCGGATTGATAATTAATGTGAGATAATTAGGCATTCAAAAGATACCTTCTCATGACTCGACATTTTGGCGTTGTTGCTGGGGAGAGTGTATGCCATCTTAAAATTGTAATGCACAGCTGATTTTCTTCTGCTTGCAAGGAATTGGGTATTAAAGACAGAAGGTAAGAACCTGCACACTGGGCAAGAAACACAGTTGCTCGCAGCCCGCTTTACAGCAGAAGTAAGTAAGCTTCTTTCTTTAGGTAGGAATTAAGGTTTTTTTTATTTGAATGAATAAATCAACTAAGCGAAACAAAATTCCTCCTAAAACTAAAAAACCTAAGGGATCGGTGACCCTTGGGCGCACGACCTTTATTGACGAAATCCTTAAAAAAACCGAATCTCAACCATTAGTGGGATTTAAAAGAACTACTTCTAGACAACCTAATAGTTCCCTTCAGGCTACAGAATTACCATCTGAAGCCTTCGCTGAGATACACAGTCAAATAGAGGGAATTGAGAAAGATTCCCAAGAAATTGAGAATCCTTGCATAAGTTTCCTTCAGGAAGGGAACTCCAGCAATCTTCGAGAAGGAGAAGGGGAAACGAGAGAAATAAAAAACTTGAAATCTCCTATTGAAACTGCCCAGACAATCAGCAGCCCAGATAAGGGAAGTGATGTTCAACTTATTCAGAACCAAGGTCTTCAATCACCTCAAACAGTAGGCCGACAAGAAAAAATTATTATCCCAAATAAAGGAAGTGTTGTCAAAACTATTCCTGCCCCTACTCATCAACCTAGAAATTCCCTGGAAATCCCAGAGGGATATTGGCATATCTTTGATCAAATGGCCCAGAACCAAAACCATAATCAGCAGAAGACCTCTACACTACAATATCCCATAGTAGATACTGCAGTTAATGCACCCATGAAAGCTATTCCTCTTCAACATATCCCTACATTTCACGGCTTAACATCAGAGGACCCAGATGCGTTTTTATTTGAGTTTGATGTGCTGTGTAGAGGCTACGATTATACCAACGATGCCCAAAAACTAAAAATATTCCCTTCTACATTAAAAGGGGCAACCCTACGATGGTTTATGGGATTAGGTGGAGGTGTCATAACTGATTGGGATCATATGAAAGCTGCATTTTTAAAGAAATATCAAGATTATTGCAAGTCTCAGGAATTAAAATATGAAATATTTCAAATGACAGCAAAACCAAGTGAGACCATGGAAGAGTATGTGGAACGATTCCAATACAATCTTCAGAGATCCCCTTATGCATTCACACCCTTACCTGAAAATGTTTTGAAAACTACATTAATTAGGGGAATGAAAGATCAGTGGGTTGAAACGTTGAACCTTATGGGAAAAGGTGATATATACCAGGAAAGTTATCCTGACATTGTTGATTTGTGTATCAGGTGTTCGAGGGGCAATACAAGGTTGAAATCAGCAGACCGTGATACAATTACAAGAGAAAATAAAACTTCTAATGAAGGTGTGACTCGTGCAGAGATTGGAAATCTGCTAGAAGACTTTAAGACAGACATACTTGGGACTCTAACAACACAGTTTGATATTATGCAAGCCAAACAGAAATAGGCAGAAGCAGAGCAGAACTTGGCAATATTCTGTCCCAGATGTAGAAAAAAGCATAGCCACAAAGAATTCTTGTTGGATGTGATTAAAGTCTATGCCATTTGCACAAAAGATCACCCTACAGAAGGATTTCCTTCGCTCCCTAGTCTAAAAGAAGTTTATAAGGAGGCAAAAGAAGAATCAGAAGTGGTATGTCTGCTTAACCAGCATCGACAATTGTAGCCACGACCATCAGGTATGCAAAATGATCCATTTTATTTTCAACCTCCTCAATATAATGGCCAACAATACAGTGGGATGTGGCAGAATCAACCATCTTTCCCTAATTGGTCACAATAGCCATTTCCCCCCACATCTTGGCCCAATCAAACAAATCAAAATAGCTGGCTTAATTTTCCTTTTTATCCACCATTCTAGCCTACACAATGGTCCCCTTCTACTTCTTAGCCCTGGTAGTCAAACTGGAAAAAACGTCCGAATCAGCCAACCGGATCAATTCCTCTATCTCAACCTACACTGCCAGCTCCTTACCCAAACCCCCAGACCAATTTAAGACCACAAGTCCCAGCCCAACCCAACCCAAACCCAAACAATAGGCCAGTTCAGTTTGTTGAAATCATGGAACCCCCAGAAGTAGAAACTGAACCGAGGGAGTGTAATGATCTTCAATTAAGTTCTGGGTGTATAATAGAAGCAAAGAGAAACAATGATGATCATATTGAAGATCCGTTACCTGTAGAACAAACAAAATAAAATGAGAAGGAAGTGCAACAACAAAAACAACAAAATTAACAACAACAAGTAACAACTTCCTCTCCACCATTCCCAGAACGATTAATTATACCTAGAACGTTAGAACAACCTAATTTTGATCTTCTGGGAGAATTAAAAAATTTATGTATAAAAATCCGCCTCCTCCAAGCTATTCAAGATATTCCTATATATGCAAAAACCATTAAGGAATTATGCATAAAGAATCCCAAGAGGAGAACAACAACAAATCCCACTATCCACATAGTCGATACTTTATCTGATATATTATCAGGAATGGAAACACCCATCAAATATGAAGACCCAGGGAATCCTATAGTGACTGTAGAGATCAATGGTCAATCATTTCCAAATGCCTTAGTTGATTTGGGGGCAGCAATCAACATTTTAACCACCACCACCTGTCAAAAACTTGGCATTACATCATTGGAACCAACAACAACCTTGTTGTAATTGGCTGACCGATTAGTATTCAAACTAGAAGGTATACTAAAAGATGTAATGGTATCTATAGATTGCTGGGAATACCCTGTTGACTTCCTGGTTATCAATCCAAAGAATTGACTAGATGGACATCCGTTAATTCTAGGTATACCTTGGTTGGCAACTGCTGAGGCCTATATTAGATGTCGACAAGGCAACATGACAATTACAAGGGGAAATTATGTTAATAATTTAGCCCTATATCCCCCAGCCCAGCCAAGTCTATCAATAATCACAACAAGAAAACCACCTACATCATACCTTATGGAAAATATGAGATCACCTCTAACCATAGAAAATGCTCTTGATTTTAAAGATCAAATAGAGGATGATATCATTAATAATTTTATTAATAAGTCACAAACCAGATCTCATTCGCAATGTCACATGATCAAAGCAACATTCAATAATAAAGAAGAAGAAGATCCTTTCAAAGACATTCCTGATCAAACAATATCTACTACTTCCATGAGTAATAGCAAGGTTGTAGAAATCAAACCGGGAAAAACTCTAAATATTAATAAGAATCTCACTACTAAACAAGAACAAAAATTGGTCCAACTATTACGAAAATACAAAGAAGCGTTTGCATGGGATTACCCTGACATGAAACGAATTGATCCTCAATTGTGTACTCACCACATTTACATTCAAAAATATGCAAGACCCATTCGCCAACCTAAAAGGAGACTAAATCCTCACCTTAAAGACATTGTCAAAGATGAATTACAAAAACTATTGGATGTTAATTTCATCTACCCAATATCTGATAGCAAGTGGGTCTCTCCATTAGTGGTAATACCAAAAAATAATGGGAAGTGGAGGATATGTGTAGATTACCGTGAAATTAATAAAGCAACACAAAAATACCACATTCCCCTTCTTTTCATTGACCAGGTATTAGACACATTGGCATGAAAGAAATTATTTTCTTTCCTTGATGGCTTTAGTGCGTACAATAAAATCCAGATTGCCCCTGAAGATCAGGACAAAACTACTTTTACCTGTCCATGGGGGACATTTGCCTACCGAGTTGTACCTTTTGGCCTATGCAATGCCCCTGCTACATTCCAAAGGGAAATTCTCAGCATTTTTACAGACCTAATAAATGAAGGCCTCGAAGTATATATGGATGATTTCACACCCTATGGGGATGAATTTGAGCCTGCATTGCAAAACCTAGAAAAATTACTACAAATATGTATTGACACTAGGCTCTGTTTAAGAAACAAAAAATGTCTTATTATGATGACCGAAGGAGTTATCTTAGGGCATTATATTTCAGCAGTTGGAATTCAAGTATACCTAGCTAAAATTCAAATACTCTTGTTAATTCCTACGCCTACTACACAAACAGAGGTACAAAGCCTTCTTGGATTTTCTGGTTATTATAGAAGATTTATAGAACATTATTCTCAAATAGCTGCACCTTTATATGCACTGACTGGAAATGTTGATTTCACTTGGACAGATAAATGTGACAATGCCTTTAATGATCTGAGGAAGCTCGTTTCAACAGCCCCGGTGCTGAGGGGCCCAAATTGGAATTTTACGTTCAAAATCTCATCTGATGCCTTAGACACGGCAATTGGGGAAGTACTTGGGCAGGAGGAAGACAAGAAGCCATATGCAATTTACTACATTAGCAAAAATCTATCCCCCGCTGAATTAAATTATACTGTGACTGAGAAACAATTTTTAGCTGTAGTTCATGCTATAAACAAATTTAGAAATTACATAACTGGGTATCCTGTAGTATTATATACTGATCACTCTGACATTAAATTCTTAGCAAATAAACCTGTTACAAACGGAAGAGTGACAAGATGGTTAATTTTACTGCAGGAATTTGATATCACAATCAGAGATCGACCTAGGAAAGAGAACGTTGTAGCTGACTTTTTGTCAAGAATGCCAAGGCCAATAGATATAGAAGCAGTTGAAGATCACTTTTTGGATGAAAATTTCTTCGCTGTTACTATCAGAACACCGTGGTATGCTGATATAGCGAACTATTTGGCAACAAGTAAATTACCCAAACATCTGTCCCTCAATGAACGTAAGCAAATAATACATCGCAGTACCCGTTTCTCCTGGATTGGAGGTTACCTATTTCATACAGGTGCAGATATGCAAATAACGAGATGCATTAGGGAGGATGAGGTATTTGACATCTTGAGAGCATGCCATGATGGATAGTGTGGCAGACATTTTGCAGATCGTAGAACTGCCCATAAAGTTTTACGAACAGGCTACTATTGGCCTACTATATTTAAAGATGCTAAAAAATTCCTACAAGCCTATGATAGCTGCCAGAGGGCAGGTCGACCTCGGCAGTCTGATGAAATGCCTCTAAATCCCCAACTAGTGATTGAACCATTTGAACGATGGGCCCTTGATTTCATTGGTCCTATTAACCCCCCATCAAACCAAAAAACATATATCCTAGTTGCAACTGAATACGTTACCAAATGGGTTGAGGCAGAACCCCTTTCAAAAGCTACAGAGGATTCTGTAATTCAGTTTCTTTTCCAAATTTTTGTGCGGTATGGCCTCCCAAGAGACATAATCAAAGACGGAGGGCCACAGTTCGTAGGTAAAAAATTAGCTGAAACATTGCAAAATTACCATATTCAGCACATAATTACAACTCCATATCACCCACAGGCCAATGGTCAAGTAGAGAGCACAAACAAAGTAATCGAATCTATATTAACAAAAACAGTTGCCTCTCATAGACGAGATTGGGCCTACAGATTTCCAGAAGCATTGTGGGCATATCGAACAACATGGAGACCTACCACAGGATATTCACCATACCAATTGGTATTTGGAAAGGAATCCAACTTTCCTATTGAATTCAAGATTCAAACATTAAGAACAACTCAAAAGGTAGGTCTGGATTTGAACGAAGCCCAGGCTAAAATACTGTAGAAAATTAACGAGCTGGATGAAATTAGGCTCACTGCTCTTCAGCACACATCATTAATCTAGCAACAAAGAGCCAAATGGCATGACTCCCATATCAAAGAAAATATCTTCCATGAAGGAGTTTGGGCACTCCTATATGATTCTAGGTTCCAGGATTTCCCAGGAAAACTCCAGACACGATGGTTCGGACCCTATGAAATACAGAAAGTGCATGATAATGGCACTGTTACATTAGTTACCATCGATGGATCTGGAAATTCCTTCAAGGTAAATGGGCATAGAGTACGATTATATCATAAACCACTTACCCGGGAATCCTTTTACCAACGGTTTCGGGAAGATTCTACAATGGAAATTCTTGCTGAAGGGGATAAATCCTCCTCGGCACCAGTTTGATAAATCACTTCTTTAAAAATAAAAATTGTATATAAATCATTTTTTTTTTCGCTTGTTGTTTTATGGAATTTGTTTTCAGAAATTTGATTTATATTACTTCTTTACTTTTTATCGTTTGTATCATGAAATTTTATTTCTTTGAAAGAGAAAAAAAAATTCTGTTCATTTCGTTGTTTTGCTGTTCCTTTCCAAAGGAACAGCATTATGTTGTTCCTTTTGAAAGGAACAGCAGTTCCGTAGAAGTATTTTCTTGTTGTTCCTTTCCAAAGGAACAACACTTCCGCAAATTTTTTTTATTGTTCCTTTCGAAAGGAACAACACTCTGCTGTTGCTTTTGAAAGGAACAATAGTTCTGCGGAGTTTTTTCTTGCTGTTCCTTTTGAAAGGAACAACAATTTCGCAGATTGTTTTTGTTGTTCCTTTTAAAAGGAACAACACTTTTTGTGCAGATTGTTTTTGTTTTAAACCAGCATATTGGATTTTTTATTATTTTTCTGAAGGCAAGTATATCATTTACATACAATCATACAAATTAAAGCTTACTGTAATCAACAAATCAAAAGATATCGTCATCTTTTCATGAAATTTTTTTAGTAATCATAAGAAAGAAAGAAAAAGGGGCATGATCAATAACATAACTTTGCTATCTTATTACCATCGAATTAATCCGATCGACTATCTTTATCATGATTGGTTCTTTCCCACATACTATAATTTTCTTTGATGTTTATCTATGGAATAAGAATAAGGGTATATTCCTTTCTATTGATATGTTCAGACTTCTTCCACCATCCCTACTCTTAAGGAGTGTTGAGCCATCCCTTATGTTTAACTGAGGAAACATGTTGTTTCTAAACGAAAGAAAAAAATATTTTTCATTAATAATGATTTTGCAGATGGAGGATAGGGGGTCTCACCAAGAGCCATCCTACTGTGATCATAGGGAAGGCAGTGACGTGGCATTCCCATTATGGCCACCAAACCAGGGAAATGGTCCAATAGACAAATTGAAAAATCAAGAAGTCCTTGGAACATGAGGTCTCATCATGAGTCGGCCTTCCCACCTTTCACTTCTTCCCAGTGAACGGCATTGTGATTTATCTATTCACCAAGCTAGCACAATGGCCTCCATCATGATAATCAATAAAAAGCACTTCCTCAACATACATAAAGGAAAATGGTTCTGTGGGTAAGAAAGCAACTCTGTCAAGGTTATGGACACCTGTGGGCAGCAGAGTTCTGCTGATGGTATTGGAGTCACACTTATACACATCAATAGTTATATTTAACCCTTTTTCCTATATCCTTATTTAATGTCAAAAGAAAATATGAACCCCTTACCTTTACCTCCGAACCTATTACACATGAAAATAATTATAAGTCGATCATATTAATCCAAAATGGTAAATAACGCAATTATACTTATGGTTATCATATGCTGTCCCTTTTCCTTGTATTTGAATCATTACAAAACGATTTTCTATTTATTAAAAAATTATTACATGCATTGATTTTAGTATTTGCTGCAATTTGATTGAACGTATAATAATTTCGACCGCTTTTTACTGTTGTACTGTTGTTGTGCCACACATGTTATTCTCAATTGACGGTAAAGGATGATCTTTCATTTATTCGGGGGGCGCAGATGTCTGCATGCAAATCAAACTCCAAGATTTCCTCGAACCAAATCCCTGTATTTTAGAAAATAACAAATTTTTGACGAACTGTGCTGTGCTATTCCATTATGAATACTGAGTGTTGAGAAACTAGCAGAGCGCAAAGATGGGAGGACGGCCAATTCACAGTGAACCTCAAGTGCTGATCATCTCTGATGCTACACGAGCAATTTTAGAAAGACTGGGATGGACTACATATTTCATGAGAATGCATCAACCCCATGAAGCAGTGGCCACTGAATTCTTACTGAACCTGCAGGAGGGATCCTCCATGGTTAGAGGGAGGTGGATAGTTATATCCGACAAAATAATTGCAGAAGTGTCTAGAATTCCCGCGCAAGGAACTATCTGGACTCAGAAGAATATTAGGATTCAGGAGGCCATAAAATTTTTTCAAGATGACGGACAGACGTTAGTCATCAAAGGTAGAGGAGTCCAACTAGCGTCACTAGGAGAGCCATGCACAGAGTTAGCCAAAATTGTGTAGGCTTAAATAACGTGCGACAGAAGGAAGGATGTGGTAAGACCTCGCCACCTTAAGCTGCTAGCTGTATTAAAACAGAAATGCACCATTAATTTGCCTGCATTTTTAAATTCTTTGTTGCATAATATTGATCGTAGTATAAGAAAATCCCAGCATGCAGATATGGTGGTCATCCACCATTGTTTAATTCATTTAATAGTGAGTAATAGCCTCGCCCAACAATAGACCAGGTGGGAAGAATTAATATTCTCTATTGATGGAGGGTTGGCTCTACCTGCTTTAAGACGAAAAAGGATGGTTGGCTCAATTGCTGAGCCTTCTACTCATAGACAGTTCCACTGATTAAAATGAATTAGAAGGATTATGGAAGAACTTATAGGCAGTAGCTAGCTCCTCGAATTACAGAGTTCAGAGGAGGAACAACCTCCAAAATTGGAGGGAGTAAGCCCTCGCACTGACGAGGAAGAGCAATTAGAGGAAGTAAGCCCTCAGAATGATGAGGATGAACAATTGGAAAGAGAAATTCGCTACTCGGATTAAGAAGAAAAAAGCCGCCAATCCAGTAGTGAAAAACAACTCTGTGCAGAGGAAAAAGGAATCGAAGGAAATTCTGAAGAAGAAGAAGTTGTGGGAGAAATTCGGTATTCAAATGAAGAGGAAGGAAGTTACCACACTGGTGCAAAGGATGAGGACAATCATAGCAGCAATAAGGATGAAACAGAGCTGCTCGAGAATGTTACCATAAGTCCTTTATAGGAAGATCAATTGGCCCAGATTTTGGCCAATATGAGTGATTATGCACGGCCGCATAGCTCCTTGGACCTCAATATAGATATTAATCAACTTCCATAACACTCTGCTATTAACAAAGAGATAGCCGCAGAAAATTTGGACGAAACAGCAAACCCTAGCAAAGCTAGGGTTGCTTCTCCTGAGAGGCGTGAACATGAGGAAGAGTACATTGAACCAATATCCCAACGTGAAAGCCCCCAGGAAAATGCAGAATCAACTGAGAATGTGATTACAGGATAATTGATCCAAGGGCATATGAATGTAGAAGAGGAGCCCCAAGGGGAAGAACAACAGAAGGATTTTACTGAAAACATGGCTGATATGGGCCAAAATTATGTTGAAAAAATGAGTGCAGATGGAGGAAAGACTGTTCCATTGATAAAGAATAAAGAAACAGCTGAGATTGAGAAGCTCCAAAAGGAGCGAATAAAGCTTCATAAATTAGTTGAACACCTCAGGTGGACTATTAGGGTTCTGAAAATGAAATACATGCCCAAGAAAACCCCTAAGAGAAGGAGCATTGACATCAAATGAAGCTCGAAAAAGAGAAGAATAATTGCTGGTAGGAACCCTCAACTTACAGAAGAAACCATACCTGAGCCTAATTATGAGGATGTGGAGCAAAAAATAGCTATTCCAACACAAGGTGTTCCAGAGGAACCGATTTCGAGTGAAAATAGGAAATCTAGCAGTCAGAACACTTTCAGTGAGCCAACTTTGCTCAGACTTCAGGACGAATTGACACAGGCCCAATTAGAAAGGCGGAGATTGGAGGAAGATACTGTTCCAAGAAAAAGATATCAGGAATTGCAGCAACGAATGAAAATTATTCATTAAGCAAATCTGAAGCTCATGAAAAATGATGGGAAGCAGAGGTAAAGGCTGATAAGGTAATGAGCCAACTAAAATTAGCCTACACTCGAATGGACTCTCTCTGCTCCTTGTATATTGATGTCTTAGCCTGTAGGTGCCCAGCCAAAAACTATGCTTTTTTTTATTAGAAAGATATTTACAATTAAAGATCAAGGTAGTTAGGGCAGGGAAATCCATAGAGCTAAAAACAATAGATGATTTGATATCATGCTGAAAACTTTATGGGATCAAAGTACAGTGCTTATTATGTGAGTTTTATTTGCATAATCTAATACTTGAAAATGACTGTGAATCAAACCCTAGCCCTTTTGTTGGAGATGTTCAGTTTCATGCATTCATTTCCTTGATTGTAAACCAATTAAAATGGCTCAAAGCTTATAATGCTTTTCAAAGACAGGAAAATGGTTTAGATCTATGGGTCAGAAGTGAACCTCAGAACCCACTTCAATTTTGGGCTAGACAGAAACGCTTGACGACAAGGGAATGCATTACCCAAATTCTGGGGCCTGTCCATAAATCAATCATTTTGAATGGAACAGATTATTTTTCATCCATTAGGAACCAAGCCTACATAGCAGCCAAAGACCCGTGGAGAACCTCGAATCAGAATGTGCAAAATAGGGAACCATTTAATTATAGAAACTTTGGGTTAGCTATAGACCATCTCATTGCCTATAGTCATCTTGTTTTAAAATAAGGACCATATTGGTTAGGATGTAGATTTCATAGCCCTATTGTATGGTACCCTGCTTCGGATTACAAAGCTATTTATAAACTTCCTAAAGGAGAGACAGAATATACTTTTGAGGAATTAGCTGCACACCATGGTTTTAGGCTTGTGAATGACAAACCTTACTCGGCTTATTGTTTGACTGCTCTCCATGTGAACTATAGTTTTCATGAGGGCATGAAAATGATTAAGCAGGGGGTATGTTAGGCAGTGAAAGAGGTATGAAATTATTGTACATTTACTCATTCATTACCATAAATATACTCCTGTTTTCCCTTTGAAAGGTAATTCATCATAGGAGTTATAATAGAATTGGAAAGGTTTACGTTTAATACAAAAAGGTGACTAAAATCTATTTTTGATTGACAAACAGGAATTCGGAGAGGTGAACAGCTGTACCAAAGGCGTGGCTGAGAACAATCTAACTACTGCTCCATCAGCATCGAATCATATCCAGCCAAAGGCAAGGAGATCTGAACGAATAGCCCAGAAAAGTTAAAAAGCAGCTTGGCCACAATCAGCATAAACAAAACGATGACTAAAACACAGAGGAACGAATCCCTCAGGATCTTTCGATCCTGAGGGATCACTGTTTAAACTTATCTTATTTCTTGATTGGTCCGTCGAAGGATTGCTATATAGAACCACGTCCTTTAGTGACGGGGGACGGATCGTTGTTGTTATTGGGAATCATTCGAAAGACTTTACATTTTCTCTGTTATATTAACTCTCTGTTTGAGAGAAAACCTTTCTGTAAGACTCTATGTTGGTTTAATACAAAGCACGCATTTCATTTACTTTCCGTAATTTTGAATTAGCCTAGTGGTATTTCACTGGCACTAAGGGCCCGGCTCGAGTGGAATTACTTCGCTCTTTGTATTCTATTCTTTATTTACTGTTGTGTGGAGTGTGTTTCATGTTTGAATTGATTTATTGTTGATCAAATCAAATATAGATTCACTACTGTTCTGTTTATTTACATAAGCATAATTCGTTGTTCTATTATTTCACTGCACTGACTTGTATCTGATTCGAACTGTTGTTCCTTTAGTCTGTAATTTTTTGTAATCATGGTTGTGTGGTGAGAAGATGTCAACAGAATTGAAGCATAGGAATTTAGTGCTTTGAGTGTGTTATAATTTTCATTGCTGTTCCATTTCTGTTTGTTATAATTACACGGTGTTGTTCCTTTTTAAATTTCATTTTGTTTAAGTTTCTTTCATTGAATTTGCTTTCGTTTCTATTACTTTAAGATCTCTAACTATAGAGGATAGAGGCTCTAGCTTCCAAATTCCCGGATTGGTCATCTTGCATCGATTTCTAAGGGAAATAGTTACTGCTACTGCATCCCTTATCGATGTTCTGCAAAGATTACAGTAGTTTTATCTTTCCATTCATGTCACTGAAATTAGGTTTCTTTTCAAGAATTGGTTTTTTTATTTTATACTACATCTTCATAGCATTGCTCTTAGACAATTGCAAGCCTCAGATAGAGTACACTCTTGGAATAAAAAGACGCTCCCGGATTGATAATTAATGTGAGATAATTAGGTGTTTAAAAGATACCTTCTTATGACTGGACAGAATCCATCGCATTGAAACAAGCCAACACAGTGGAACAGTTTAATAAATTTTGCGATTGCGATCAATTGCAATCGGAAAAATCTGGAGAATTCTCATCGCATCGAAGCATAAGAAAATTTCAGATGGTGGGCCCAAAAGGGAATTTTATGTATTAAAGGGTATTTTATTATTGCTCCAAAAGTTGATTTGTGTTACATAAAAAGGCCAGTTTATATGTAAAAAAATCTTTATTATTACGTCGAGAGTTGAATTGCATTATATAAAAAGTGCAGTTACATATATATAGCAATTACACCATGGTAGTGAGCAGGAGAGAAAGCAGAGCCGAAAAGGACAGACACAGTCACAGTAAAGAAAAACACACAGTGATCCAAAACTGAATGGGTTGATTTGTAATCCACATTGTAACTGAATGTATACGTTTTTTATTGGTTTATATTGTTTGTGATGCACTAGAAAGCCTCAGTAGGAAATAAAACTCCACTATAAAACTGAAAGCTGTATAAATTGCTGAGATTTTATGAATGAGCTAGATAAAGAAGTGAGGAGGCAGAAGGCAACGAGTCAGGGCTATTCACTTTGAATTCCTTGTGGAATACGAACTATTATGAGGAAAACCTTATAAATCATATCACATTGATATGCAGAAAGATGTTAGAGAATGCAGAGTATGAAGAATTGAGGTAGAGAAGATAAGGAAAAGGAGAAGTAGAAAGAGATGCTACAGAATAGAGCTAATATCTAAGGTAAATCATCAAATATTTTCTTTTGATTGAATGAGGAAGTTGGAGCTCTCCTATCAAGTTCAAGCTTGATAGATGTCAGTTGTAGCTGACTGAGGTTGGAGCCTCCTGTAGGTTGGTGCCTGTAGAAAATCAGTGGTGAGAGGGATTTGGAGCTTTCCTTTTCATCACAACAATAATAAGATGTGGTTTTCTCCCTTTATGTGTTTCCACTTATATCTGTTGTCTCTGTGTCTGTTGCCCATGTGTTGATATGTTCTATCCAATCTTCTTAATGTTTGCTGCTCTTATAATAAGTTTGGTGTAACATTATCTTAATACTTTCTGCTACATATTAAGAATGTTTGCATATTAAGTTGGTTATAAAGTTAAGTTGTAAATAAGCTTGATGAAAAGTTTTAAAAATCTCATGTATGTGTTAAACTGATTCACCCCCCCCCTTCTCAGTTTAACTAAGGATTCAACAATTGGTATAAGAGCCAAGTTCCTTTTGTACAAGTTTGACCACTGAAAGGAGATCCTAGATCCCCAGGATGGCTATTCAAGAAGGAAGTTAAACCAATAAATCCCCTTTATTTACCGGTGCTAATTATGTCTTCTAGAAAATCAGAATGAGAACATATATAATGTCTCTAGGAATAGAAGTTTGGGCTGCTGTGGAATTTGGATATGCCCCAAAGGAAAATGACTCGGAGAAAGAAGCTAAAAAATACTTTGTAGCTAATGCAAAATCCATGAATGCAATCTTAAATGGACTATGTGAAGCTGAATTTATCAAAGTAATGCACAACAAGACTGCCAAAGAAATGCGGGATACTCTTGAAAACATCCATGAGGGAAACAAAAATGTGAAGACAGCCAAAATTCAAGTATATAGAGCTCAGTTTGAAAATTTAAATATGAATGATGATGAAGATATTGGCAGCTTCTTCTTAAGAGTTTCAGAAATTATTAAAAATATGAAAGCTCTTGGATAAATATACTAGAATGTGTCATTGTACAAAAGATTCTAAGATCTCTTCCACCTAGTTTTAACCCCAAGGTTTCTGCCATATAAGAAACAGCTGATTGGGAAACCTTCACCATGAACCAGTTACCTGGAAATCTAACAGCCTATGAGATGAGGTTCCCACAAAAGAAGCCAAGTGTGAGGGAGGCAGCCTTTAAGACAGAGAAGAAGAAAGAAGAAAAGGAAGATATATGCTCTTGCTCTGACGAAGAAGAGGTCAAATTTGTCAAGAAACTGGATATAGGCTCAGGTAAATATAAAGGTAAACTTGCATTTAAATTCTTTAACTGTGGAAGAGTTGGACACTATGCTACTAAGTGTCCTCATAAGAAAATAGGGAATCAGGCTCAAGAATCAGAGAAAACTACATCAAAGAACTGGAATAAAGGAAAGAAATTCAATAGAAAATATTTCTATGCCCAACAAGATAGCAGTGCATCTGAAGACTCAGATAAATCCTCAAGTCAAGAAGGAACCTCTGAATTCATGTTGATGGCCATAAAAGAACTTGAAGGACTCCTTCTAGAAGATGAATAAGAAGGTGAAGTTGATCTTGAGGGGGAGCTAAGAAGTGCCCTAGAGGAGATTGACAGACTCAAACTGAAGTGCAGAAAATAGAAAGACATTCTCCTCAAGAATGTAAGAGAAGAAAAAAATTCAGAAGTCCTCACTCAGCTAAAAGTAGAGCTTGAAGAAGCTAAGAAGATAGAAGACATGTTACTTAAGAAAATCAAGGATAAAATTCAGGAACAAGAGAAGTTGGAAGAAGTAGTATGCCTGAGGAAGAAATTAGAAAATGCCCAAAGGAAAGTGTCTATAAATTCTTCTCAAATGACAAGCTCTGGTAAGTTGAATGAAATTCTGGATGCTCAAAGATCTCCTCTGATAAAAACTGGGATAGGCTATGAAGGAGAATCAAGTAAAGGCAAACAAAAGGAAAACAGTAATATTATTTTTGTAAAAGAAAATAAGGATGATGAAGAAGCTCAAGTGATTCCTACAAAAGAAGAAACATGTAATGAAGGAGACAGAAACCAAAAGGAACCTCTAATAACAAAGAATGAAATAAATACTCAGCCAACAGAAAAAGGCTCATATGCCCTTGAGTATGTCAAATTTGGAAGCCATCAAAGGAGATTCTTTCCTCCTATGAAAAATGCCACCTGTTATGCCTACCACAAGCTGGGACACATTGATGTATACTATCATACAAGGAGGATTAATTTAGACCAAAAAATGATGCAAATAGTGAAGAGATTATCTCAAGCAAACAAATGGAGAAGACAACCTTTCATCAGGTATGAAAACTATTTCTATGGATACTGTTTTTAATGTAAATAATTTGGCCATAAAATCATATAATGTAGAAAATATGGACAAAGACTGATGTTAAAAACCTCAAGGAGGTTTATGAATCATGAAAATTTTACTCATACTCATAATCTTGCTAAAAATATGATTAAATGTTGTTTATGTAATAAAATTTGACATATGCCTTCCAAATGTCCTCTCAGAGAATGTGGGTCATCATCTCAGAAAAGGCACCAAACAAAAGGATGCATGCAGTGGAAAAAGAAGGTGAATAAATGTGATCTAGCTCTAAAAGCTCAAGACCTGAAAAGCTAATGGTATTTGGACAGTGGTTGCTCAAAGCATATGATTCGAGATAGAAGCAATTTTATAAATTTTGATGAAAAGAAATCTAGAAATGTTACTTTTGGCAATGATAAATCAGGAAAAATCAAAGGAAAATGCTCAGTCAGCGTAGATAATGGCAGAGGAAAGGCCCAAGATGTACTATTTGTGGATGGGCTGAAAGTAAATTTGTTGAGTGTCAGTCAAATGTGTGATAAAGGCTGTGAAGTTCTTTTTAGAGCACAAGACTATGAAGTCAGATCAAGAACCACCAGAAAGACTCTGCTCAAAGGTGTTCGAACAGGGAGTAATGTCTACATAGTGAAAGAAAAGAATGAAGCATGCCATATTAGCAAACTTGAGGAGTCATGGTTATGGCATAGGATATTGGGACATCTTAACTTCGACCATATCATCAGACTGACCAAGAAGAAAGTTGTCAGAGATATGCCAGCAATAAAAAGGCCTTCAAATACCATATGCAAATCTTGCTAATTGGGAAAACAGACTTGGACATCCTTTAAGACCAAAGATGAGCTATCAACAAGTAGGCCAATTCATCTTGTAAACATGGACCTGTGTGGACCTTCAAGAACTAAAACACCAAGTGGAGAATCCTACTTCATGTTGATAATAGATGATTTATCAAGAATGACATGGGTTGCATTTCTCAAATATAAATTGGAAGCAATTGAGAAATTCAAGATATTCAATACATTGGAAGAAAATCAAACTAGATGCAAGCTAAAATGCATCGGATCAGACAGAAGAGGTGAATTCACAGACTATGAATTTGAAGACCTATGCAATGAACATGAGATAAAGCAACAATTTACTATTGCAGGGGCACCTCAACAGAATGGAGTGGTAGAGAGACAAAACAGGTTTGTACAACAAATTACCAGAGCCATGATGAAAGAAATTAACATTCCCCAAACCTTCTGGGCAGAATCAGTACACACATTTGTGCATATTATAAACAAAGCTCATTTAAGACCAAATAGTGACAAGACTCCTTATGAACTATGGCACGGTAAACCAGCATCAATCAAGCACTTTAGAGTCTTTGGAAGCAAGTGTTACATAAAGAATAATGATGAAAACCTAGGGAAGTTTGATGCAAGAGCAGATGAAGCAATATTTTTAGGATATGCATCCAAGAGTAAAGTTACAGGTGCTACAACAAGACTCTTTGAAAAATTGTAGAAAGCATCGACGTAAGATTTGATGAAGAACTACCAAACAAGACAAGAAGTACAGACTGCAACAGTCTTGCAGAAGATCATGAAGAAGAGAACTAAGATGATGATGAAACAAGCAAGAAAACAGAATATGCTGAACTGAGCTCGAAAGCCCCCTCAAGATACACTCAAAAGAACCATCCAAAAAATAAAGTCATTGGAGGCAAGAGTGTAGGAGTCCAAACAAGAAGACAACTACCTGAACAGACAGAAGAGTATACCTAGCTATGTTATCACAAATAAAGCCAAATAAGTTTGAAGAAGCCAGTAAGGACAAGTATTGGGTGAATGCTATGAATGAATAATTGGACCAAATTGAGAAGAAAAATACCTGCGAATTAGCTCCAAGACCCACTGATAAAAATGTCATAGGCTCAAAATGCGTATTCAAGAATAATATGAATGGACAAGGACAAGTAATCAGGAATAAAGCCAGAATTGTATGCAAGGAATATTCACAAATCGAAGGTGTTCATTATGATCAAACATTTTCCCTTGTAGCTAGAATGGAAGCTATCAGAATGTTTCTGGCCTTTGCATGCTACCATGACTTCAAGGTATATCAAATGAATGTGAAATCTGCCTTCCTGAATGGAGATCTAGAAGAAGAAGTCTACGTGGAACAACCAGAAGGATTCTCATTAACAGATAAATAAGACTATGTGTGCAGACTAAAGAAGGCTCTATATGGACTGAAATAAGCTTCTCGTGCTTGGTACTCAAGGCTGGATAATTACTTGCAAAAAAAAGGCTTTAAGAGAGGAGGAGTATACAACAATCTATACATAAAATCCCATGAAAATGAACTCCTGATTGTTGTAGTATATGTTGATGACATTATGTTTGGAAGCAACAAAGATGAGTTAGCAAAAGGATTTGCTAAAGATATGAAATTAGAGTTCGAGATTTCTATGATTGGAGAGCTCACCTTCTACTTAGGACTTCAAATTCAACAAAAGAACACAGGTAAATTCATCTCACAGGAAAAATACTTAAAAGAGATGTTGAAAAAGTTCAAAATGGAAGAATGAAAACCTGTGTCAACTCCCATGATCACTGGATGAAAGCTATGTGCTTATGTTGGATCTTCTGATATAGATCAAATACTTTACAGATCCATGATAGGAAGTCTGCTATACCTAACAGCATCTATACCAGACATTATGTTGGCAGTAGGACTTGTGGCTAGATATCAGGCAGCACCAAAGCAAAATCACCTTCTAGCAGTTAAAAGAATATTCAGATATCTACAAGGAACTGTACAGTATGGGCTATGGTATCCAAAAGGTAAGAGCTTCACTTTGACAACATATACAGATGTAGATTGGGCCAGCTATGTGGATGACAGGAGAAGCACAAGTGGAGGTGCATTCTACTTGGGAAAAAGTCTGGTGGCATAGCTAAGCAAGAAACAGACATCTATCTCTCTATCTACAGCAGAAGCAGAATACATAGTAGCAGCAGCATGTTGGACACAAGTCATGTGGATGAAACAAACCCTCCAAGACATGAAGGTAAGCATTGATGAACCTATCTCTATCAAATGTGATAATATAAGTGCAATAAGTATATCAAAAAATCCTGTACTTCATTCAAAGACTAAACACATCCCAATCAAGTACCATTTCCTAAGAGAACAAGTACCATAGAAGGTAGTGAAGTTGGAATATGTGCCAAAAAAAGAAAAAACATGGGATATATTCACAAAACCTCGCTAGAGAGCCATTCGAATATCTGAGGAAAAAACTAAGGGTAGTGTCTGCAGATACTACTTTCTGATAGGAAAAGAAAGCTTCATTGCAGGGGGAGAACAGAAAATAAGACATCATTCCAGGGGGAGATCAGTCAACAAAAAGAGTCAAAAAAAAAAATCCAGAGCAACTAAACAGAGCATGAAATAGGTCCTCAAGATCAGAGTAACATGGACGATATTTAAAAGTACACTGGGAAATGAGCAACCCTTTGCCATTGATATCAAAGGGGGAGAAAAAGAAAGCAATGGAAGAAAGGGTCCTAAAAGGCAAGCAGAGGAAGTGTATTGCCATCAATGCCAAAGGGGGAGACTGTTGGAAATGTTGTCATTGATGGCAAAGGAGATGGCAAAGGAGACAGCATAGAAGCAGAGAGAGAAAAACAGGCAGCAAGATGTAGAGAGGGTTCAGCAGTAGAAAAATAACCAAGGCAATAAAAGAAGAGGATGCAGATATAGAGTACAGAGTACAGAGACACATCAAAATAGTTATGCACAAGACAGAGGCTGCAGAGACAAAGAATACAGAGGTAGAGTCGTGAGATGAAAAGGCCGAGTCGCAAAGAAAGGTTGCAGAGAGTACAGTGAAACAGAGATAGAGAATAATAGAGGCGGAGATAGAGAATACAGAGGCAGAGCCGTTAACAAACCAATAGTGAAATGAACACAGGAGATGCAGAACCATGCAGAAAGGTTGAAACCAAATAGAAAAATAACAGTGGGATTATGTGTATATGGGTCAATGCACAATCTATATAATTAAATGAAGAATGGAGGTTAAATAAACAATTGAAGAAAAATTATTAAATACTAGAACCCTAAGTCAAGAACGAAACCATGATGAATAGTGAAGGTGGTTTCAGTGGAAGAAACAACATGTATCGCGTTGCCCTTGAGTGGTAAGCTGAATTCACCTTTTTGAATGTGATCTATGTAGCTGATGGCCATGTGTCCTAAAGTGGTTTTCGAATACAAATTTTTTCCCATAATTTTGCAGAATTATGTGGCGAGCATATAAGTTGTGCGATATTGCGCATCCTCCATCGTATGGGGGACCAAAGCTCAGTTGGAGCACGAGAGCAGATTGACCGTCTGATCAAAAGAGAAATTGTGGGGAAGAGAACCGAGGCTGTGGGACCTACATTCATTGCTATGGGGCCAAATAATTATGTGAAGTTCAGTGTATTAGGTGTATTGCAAAAGTTATTAAATAGGCGGAAGTTAAGTTACATGCTTGTGAATGCAATACATAATGAAGTGTTGTTTTAATGTTATAAGCCATGGTTGAAAGGTTATAAATGCTTGTGTGTTTAATTAAAGGCATCAAATCCATTGTTATAACGTTAAGTGATAAGGTCGGGAATATGCAAGTGTTTTATTTTATCAGGTTGAAACCTTAGAGAGCGGGTTAAGAAGGTTGTGCGTTGGGTTAATACACTTGACATAATAAACAGAGGGGTTCACTATAATATAAGCACTGTATTAAATGGGGACCAAGATTATAATACAAGGCATATAAAATAGTGTATATGTGGATATAAGTTGTGGTGGGCCCAGTTGAAGTATCGTGTTAATTGTTAGTGATTAAGCATTGGAGAAAATGCTGAATGGTTGATATGTGTATATATATTAAATGTGGACCCCGACTATGTTGTGGATTAACGAAGAGGTAACCCAAACTTTAGACAGTGCATTATATCATTATAAACAAGGCGAGTTAAAATAACTCTGGAGCCCGAAAGGTTATATTACTACATATATTAGTGTTGGGTTTAAGTCTGAGTCAAAGACTTAATATAATGTTGACGGAGGATATTATATGTGTAGTGTGGGACCCCCTACATAAAAATTTCGAGAATCTTAACCCAAGCTGAAGGATACATAAAGGCTGACGCGGCAAAGTATATATATATATATATATATATATATATATATGTATGTAGTGCTTTATATACAAGGGACCATAGCTAGAATATAAAGCATATGTATTATATGCTTGTGCGCAAGATTAAAAGACTAAAGGGCTCCATTGTTCGGCTTTTAAAGAAAATGGTGTATTATAAGGTGGAACCCTCACGAATCGCATCGGAGAAAATATTAATAGTGGAACTTGTTAATAAAAGTTTCGATGGTGATTGCCGACCTGATATGTTATAAACAGTGACTCTCATATTTGATTGAGTTCCAGAGTAAAGTGCAACACAGTGAACCATCGCATCGGAGGTGAAATAATGACGAACAAGTTGATAGTTCCGATTGCGATTGAGCGATTAGATGATAGCCGTTGGATTTGCTAAGGGATGGATGATGGATATGAATTGATTGACTATATGGTGGGGCCTTTTCTAATCACATTGACGGAAATGAAATAACCAAAGCTGAAGAGTAAAACGATATTAACGCGATATATGTGTATATATATGAAACAAGAGATATATATTTACTCTTATCAGTGAATAGTAATCCATCGCATAAGATGAAAGGAGCAGTGGCACAATACCATTGAAATTTCTAATCGCGATCATCGCATCAGGACCACTGCAAAGTAAGTCATCACATCGGAACAAGCCAACATAGTGGAACAGGTTAATAAAGTTTGCGATTGCGATCAATCGCAATCAGAAAACTCTGGAGAAGGCTCATCGCATTGGAGCATAAGAAAGTTTCAGATAGTGGGCCCGAAAGGGAATTTTATGTATTAAAGGGTCTTTTATTATTGCTCCTAGAGTTTATTTCTGTTACATAAAAAGGGCAGTTTATATGTTAAAAACACTTTATTATTACACTGAGAGTTGAATTGCATTATATAAAAAGTGCAGTTACATATATACAGCAGTTACACCACGACAGTGAACAGGAGAGAAAGCAGAGCCGAAAATGACAGACACAGTCACAGAAAAGACAAATGCACGATGATCTAAAGCTGAATCGGTTGATTTGTAATCCACATTTTAACTGAATGTACACGTTTTTGATTGGTTTATATTGTTTGTGATGCACTGGCAAGTCTCCGTAGGAAATAAAACTCCACTGTAAAACTAAAAGTTGTATAAATTGCTGAGATTTTCTGAATGAGCTGGATAAAGAAGTGAGAAGGTAGAAGGCAAAGAGTTAGGGCTATTCACTTTGAATTCCCTATGGAATACGAACTGTTATGAGGCAAACTGTAGAAAGCATATCACATTGATATACATAAAGAGGTTAGAGAATGCAGAGTATGAAGAATTGAGGCAAAGAAGATAAGAAAAAGGAGGAGTAGAAAGAGATGCTATAGAACAGAGCTGATATCTAAGGTAAATCAAAAATTATTTTCTTTTGATTGAATGAGGAAGTTGGAGCTTCCCTATCAAGTTGAAGCTTGATAGATGTCAGTTGTAGCTGACTGGGGTTCGAGCCTCCTGTATGTTGGTGCTTGCAGAAAATCAGTGGTGAGAGGCAGTTGGAGCTTGCCTTTGCATCACAACAATAATAAGATGTGGTTTTCTCCCTTTATGGGTTTCCACTTATATTTGTTGTCTCTGTGTGTGTTGCCTATGTGTTGATATGTTCTATCCAATCTGCTTAATGCTTGCTACTCTCATAATAATTTTGGTGTAACATTATCTTAACACTTGTTGCTACTTATTAAGACTGTTCACATATTAAGTTGGTTATAAAATTAAGTTGTAAATAACCTTGATGAAAAGTTTTAAAAAGCTCATAATGTTAAATGATTCCATACCACCTCCCCCACTTCCCTGTTGGTTGGATGCAGTTCCTTTCTATGACTAGTGAGGCCCTCTTTATGATCGCTAGTTACTTTCTCTTTTTCACTAATATATGGACTGGGTGTATCTAATGTGAAGGAAATTTTTTTACCATATCTATGCCAGCATAACTAACTCATCTATATTTTCTTTATGTCCCACCCCTCTTGAGAGGTTGTTAGTATATTGGACTTTCCTAGAACCTAGAGAGTGTAACAAATTTATTATCAAACAAGAACTATTAACTCAAAACTAGAACTCTAGCATAAAAAATTTCAAATAAATGAAAAAAAAGTTTCAAAACAAAAAATGTTCATTCTGCATCGACACTTTTTCTGGCGTAAATTTTCAACATTTTTTAAAAATGATAGTAAAAGGAATTTTTTTTGTAGAAAAACCACCCTAACAATGAAAACTATTGATGCTCGAATAATGACTTTTTGGGGCTAAATTTTCAAAAAAAAAATGTAGCAATAATGTTAAAGGTAGAGTATCACGAGTTGGAAAAACCCATAAAATTTCAGCAATTCTCATGCAAGACATAAAATATAGAATATCATGTCTCTTAAAAGCCTTTAAAATTCCAAAAATTTTCACCCATGATGTTAACTATAAAATAATTACAATTATTTTTAACCATAGCATTAAAGATAAAACATCGTGACTTAGAGAAACCTTAAAATGTTGACAAATCTTCAACCATGGAATTAAACAAAATATCATCACCACAAAAAATATAAGTATAGCTATTTTGAAATATTTGACTAAGAGAACTAGACACATTGCAAACAAAATTTAAAAATCAACCATTAAACTGACATGCATTGTAGATGGACTTGAGCTTTTGCAATGAAATATTAAAACTCAACCTTGAAATTGATGAACTCTCACGACATACTTAATCCATTAAAACAAAAACTTTAAAATCAACTATCAGATTCACACATAACGGGGTTAACTTTCTACTTGAGGATCAACAGGGACCCTACAGAAAATAAACTAAAGCATAATAATAGATAAAAATATAAAAATGAAAAATACAAAACAAAATAAAAATTAAAATATTGAAAAAAGTTAAATGTTAAAAATAAATAATCAGTAATAAATAAATAAAAAATATTAAAACATAAAAAAATAATTAAAAACATAAAAATTGAGAAAAACAAAAAACTCAAACATAAAAAAATATATACAAAATATCTTTGAGGAAAATCTCAAAATATGTTAGGCATTTTGAACCACTTACTATGGTTCATTATCATGAAAGAAATAAAAAAGCACCTATAATATATATTAAAATAAATATATCAAACTTAAAAATTGTTTAACAAAAAATAAAGGTAAAGAATACAAAATAATATATATATATATATATATATATATATATATATTATTCTCAAAAAATATATAATTTAAGGAAAACTTTTTATAGTAAAACAACAAATAGATAAAAGAAAGTCGAAAATTAGAAAAAAATGAAAAAAAAATTAAAATACAAATTAAAAACAATTAAAAAAAATCAATTAAAAGATAAATATTTAAATGACAAAGTTTAAATAATATTATAATTAAACAATATATTTGAGAAACATTTAATAAATAAATAAAATTAAAAAAAAAAATATTATACGAAAAAAACAAAAATTAAAATCATTTAAAAAAATTAAAAAATAACGAAAATAAAACAATTAATTTTCTTTTATATATAATTAATTAATTTTTCAAATAATGAGGACCCTCTTACCCCCACCTGGCTAGGGGTCGATTATAGGATTTGACACTTGGTTGGGTAGGGACCGAACAAGCCTCTATGTCGGACGTCATGCTATCACTTGGTCAGGGTTCGATTTGCAAGCCCGTTGTGTTATCCTTAAGGGAACCGTCAGGCCCCCGCATGGCTGGGTGCCTTAGGGTCAACTCAATGATAGTGGAGTCGTGTGTCGCCGCTCTGCTGGCCATGAGGCCGCCCTCGCATCCTCCTATTTTGTTTTTTTCAAGGTATGTTTTTTCTGTAAATGTGCAATTTCTTTGATGTTTTTTATTTTTTTATTTTTATTTTTTTTGTCTTTTTCTAAGAATTTTTGTTATTTTTATTATAATGTTTTATTTTATAATTTAAAAAAAAAAAATTATGTTTTTTTTTTATTAAATAATTTATTTTTTAAATTTAGTTGTATTTTTTATCTTTTTATCTTTTAATTTTAATTTTTAATTTTAAGGATATTTTTTTTTTATTGTTTTTATTGTTTGTTTTCATAAAAATGTTAATTTTCACTAAAAGGTCTTCAATTCGGACATAAAACATCTTAGAATAAAAATGAGGAGGAGAGTAAGAAAAATGGAATAATGGTTAAATAATAAACATTTCAAAACAATTATCCACACTTTTACAAAGTTTAAAGTGTAAAAAAATATCCATGTAAAAATGTAACACCCCAAATTTCTATGCTTTTTTAATTTGACATTTGGACAAACCCAAAGGGGAAGTGGACCCAAATGGAGAAATAATATGTGGATTTTATTGAAATATTTATTAATAAAATAAAGGAAATAATTATGTGTGCATTATGACTAGATTGAGATTGGAGGTCCTAAACTTTGATCCATCACGATATGGATAAGGTTAGACATTCCCAAAACCTTTCAGAGAATCTTGAAAGGAATCTTACTAAATTAGATTGGGAGAGAAAAAATAATTTCCCCAATGAAGAGGAAAGTAATTGGGAAGAGAAAAAAAAAACTGAAAAATTGGAAAAGACAACTTTAAAGTACCTCATTGAGGGAAGCCTAGGAAAAAACAGGAAGAAAACATCCTAGAATTTTTGGATGCAGAAATTAGAAACAAGCTTGGGGAAAGCACTACTTAAATGAGATGCTCCAGTATAGACAGGGGGTTGTCTATCACTAGAAGTAAAAGGTCTCAGCTGGAGGTTGAGTTAAGGAGATAAAACACTATGGTTGGGAGGAACTGGTCATAATATTTGGTATGCACATCAAACTAGCTTATTTCAGAAATTACTGAACTTCATCTATGTGTAAAATCCTGGCTAGACGAATGAGTATTCATATCTGAAAGAAACAACGAATGTACTTATGAAAGTAAATGTTTGAATATTATTAGTTAGTGAAATTTTGATAATTTTAAATATTCATTTCTTATACATCTAACAGATTTATAATACTAAAGTATTCGAAATCTGTATAGTTGTATGGGAGTCTTTAAAAAATAACCATTTGCCAAAATGTCTAAACCATAAGGTTTAAATCTGGAGATTATTGTATCACTGAGATAGGTAAAAATTTGTTAGTAATTGATACAACAGCAAAAAAATCAAAGTGAAATAATAATCCAGTTTAGTAAAACATGAAAAAATTGTGTTTTTATAGAAGAACATAATCTAAAACTAGAAATAAAGTATTGTACATCTACGTATAACCAGTTTAAAGTATAAATTTCGAGTTTGAATATATTAAATTCTATATTTTTGATCTATAAGGTTAGTGAGAAAATTTACAGTTATGCTACTACAGTCATTGCTTATCTCTTCTTGCTGAATACAAGGAAAAAGGTGACATTGTGAAATATGTTACATATGAAAAATATGAAATGATAGAGATGCATTTACGATTATAAGCCACTGTAAATTATTTCTATGTTAATGAAATTTCACTGCTATTATGCTTCTTATCAAACAATAATTGTAGCATTAACCCAAAAAGGCATTTGATGAAGAAGATTGAGAATTACCTAGTACAGTTGACAAAAGAGGAAATTATACTCTTACAATAAACAGAATTACAAAAGTGTCCTAATATAGCGGAAAGACATCATCATGTATTCTTCAAGCGGTACAAATAAAAATGTTCATTTATTATAAAAGTATTGTATTATATATCAGTAGAAATTAAGTAAGAAATAAAAATTAAGTAAGAGTTATTGTAGTTTGTATTAGGATGAAAAGAAAATTATGTGATATATATATATATATCAAAGAGTATTATACATGTTGTGTATAAAAACCCTATAACTTTATATCACACATAGGCCAAGAAGAATGATTAAAATTCAAACAGTCCTATGGGATTAATGTCCAATAAACTGAGTATCATTATTACAACATAAATGATGAAAAACCATTGATAGGAAAAAGAATTATCATATCTTTTAATAATGAAATTAAAATTCGAATAGTCGTTGGCCTATGATGTAGAAAACATCTAATGTAAGGCATTACCAACCTGTGCATGTAAAGGCAGGGTTAATTTAGATATCATCTTATGATGCCGAACTGTGAAATCAAAAACCAACTCCAAATACGGCCTAGGAGAAACCATACCTCCAGACAAAATTTTGTAAATGAGAGAATAGGAAAAAAAAAAGAGATTATGATATTTTATATATATTTATATGAAATTGAGTATCACAGAAATACAAAAATTTATACCTTACTTAGATTTTCCACGAAGAGTGAAATTTGTGAGTCAACAAAAAGGAAATCGCTTTATCAGTTAAAGAATGCATAAGTGTAATTAACGTATAAGGTTTTATTAAGCTAAACATGTATATTTACTGGGAGAGCTGTGAGGAAACGTTATATGATTGAACCCTTGGCAAAAATTGAGAAGAACAAATTTGCCGTGAATGTGAGTAAGTGGCATTGCAGGAAAGCCTGCGTATCTCTAAGGATAATGAGAAAGACTTGTTGTGCCACGAAGGGTAGTAGTATGAAGTCTTGGGCTCCCTACAGTCGCCAAGGTTATATACATATGGGTGATGGACCAAAGTCCAGTCTAATAGAACCAATAAAAGTATGCCATTTAACAGTAAACAAATTGAAACCAGAACTATGAATTTGATATTCTTCTCATACAAAATTAGAAATTCTATTCTGAGTTTCAATCAAATTTGAAATCCCAATTGCTTCATAGAATCGAGAATATTCAAGACGAGAATGAACACGTAGAAGACAATGAACCCCAGTTCAATTCCAATATGAAACGAGTTAGAATAAAATGCCACTGTGAAACAATGATCACCAAATAAAAAAAGCCAAGTTGAAAAAGGGGCGAGACGAAAACAAAAATCAGAGGTAGAGTTACACTTCCACACAGAGATATGAGCTGAGGGTAAGCAAATTTATAAGTTAACCAAACAAATAGACTTTACCATGGATATATAAGAATATATTGAGAGTATTCCTTTGATTTCAAACATATTTAAACCAGTAATTTTCATAACGAAGCTCTGGAAGCACAGTATCACATTTGAAAACTTACTGTGAGTTAACTGGCAAAGAGTTGTATGTGAAGGCCGACCGAAACTGGAGGGATTTTGCATTGTATCCCTAGAAATATTACATTTACAATAAATAGAGATAGCAAGAAAACCTCATGGAGAAAATCAAGCAGAGAAATGATAAGGCTTGAAATATCAAGTTTAATAGCAGTCTTGAAATCCAAAAAACCTAAGAAGATCTCACAGTTACATGTGGCATACATCTATCCATCCAATCTCATCTCAAGAATACTCTCGATTGAATTGACACGTATAATGGCTATTAAATGTCAAAACGTACTTGGGTAGCTGAAAAATTAAGACGAAAGACCGATCCGTGGTAGGGATCCATACGTTACATTTTCATGGCTCGATAAATCAAATTCATGAGCTGGATTTCAACCATGAAGGTACTGCCTCGGAGAACGAATAGATTCTTTCAATTAATAGATGTCAGTCAGTCATAAAATGTGTTGAAAATGCAACAAGATGATGGAACTTAGTGAAAATAATTCGCCTTCACTAACTGGGCCCGCAGGCTATTTTTGGCGCAAAGTCTATTTTTAGACTATGTTTTTTTTTAGACATATGGATCATGGTCTATGAGTTGCAGGATTCTATTTATGGATGATTGTTCAAGATGGTAAAAATAGATGGACCTCTATTTTTAGACATTGGGCGAAGTCTATTTTTAGTTTTTAGATAGCCAGTCTAAAAATAGATCAGTCGAATATTATTAGCCCTTAATAATATTTGGACTATAAACATTATCTTATCCTCTTGGAGCACTTCAGTTTGATGCTTGGATGTGGCACATGCAATTGATAGAAGGAAATACGCTTTTCCTAGGGGTTAGTTGAGCTATTGCATGGTCGACTACAGTTAGAACTCATGTGGCATAGTTTGGTGGAGTTGATGAGACAGTTGGTGGAGTTGTGTTCAGCTTAACTTAGTTGAACTAGTTGTATTTAGTTTAACTGATAAATACACTAGTGATGAGTGGTGTGAATTAATTATTAATTAATTCACTAATTATTAGCTCATAAATCAACTAAAGAATACATCAGTTAACTGCAATGCATGGACAGTTTAGTGGAGACCAGTGTTAGAGGTGGGTGAAAGGGTGAGTCTACTATCAATTGTGACTATAGCTGTGCATGAGATTTGCACACACATTGATTGAGATTGCCAATGAGGATTGTGTAGTACAAGCTAGTGGGATTCGAACTTGGATCTCATCATTATTCATCTTGGATTGCGCAGTAGAGGCAGACAGATAGGTGGAAGAGATTTGAACTTGTGACTTGTTCATATCTGAGCTATTTTGTGTGTAGCATGTGATATAGTGCTGAGAGCTGTGAGGAGCTTTGTGCTATGTATTGTTACATTTTCTCTATCATTATAATATATAGATAGTTGGGGGTTTCCAACAGTAAGCTTTCCCCATTACATATTGTGTTATATGTGTGCTTGATTATGTTTTAATGTGCGCATGCGACTGCTTCTATTTCCGCAAATTGATGATCAATTGTATAAGAGGTTATGTATTATGCATGAAGCTTAAATAGTGTGTAATCAGGATAATCTCGGTGAATAATTCAGCTATTATTCAAATTTCTACATGGTATCGGAGCGAAATTGATCATTGGATCTATTACAGTAATTACAAATTATTTCGGTAGACAGAGTCTGTAAGCGGGCCAGGTAGCCTCTGGATCCATCCTTTCTTTGAAAGGAGATATATCTAGTAAATGCCCCTATAGTCGATCTCTGTGCTAGAAATACTTTTTTCTCACAGATCAGAAGTGGTTGAGTTTTGAGCTGGTGGAATTCGAATTGCAGCAGTGTTTTCTTGGTGTCGAAGTCAAAATGTCTTTCAACGGATTGCGATTGGAGTATGCCCTTGAGGGCAGCTCGAATTATGTTGCATGGAAGGATAGGATGGAGGCAGTGTTAGATGACAATGGGCTGAAGGAGTTCATAGATGCTGAAGTCCCAAAGCCTACTAATGCTGCTCAAGTTGAGGCTTGGAAAAAGAAGACAAAAAAATGTCGAAGGATTCTGTTGGAGGGCATGAAGGATCACATTATATCCAGCCTGCATGGTAAAGCTTCTCCATACTTGATGTGGAAAGTGTTGACAGATTTATTCCAAAGCAAGAGTGACCAGAGGAAGTTGGCGCTCAAGGATAAACTCGGAAACATAAAGATGGAGAAAGGCGACAATATGCCCAAGTACCTCACGAAGTTCATCCAATGCAGGGATGAGCTGGGAAGTGTGTGGGTGACTGTAGATGATGAGGACTTGGTGAGCTTGGATCTCCTTGGTCTTCTGAATAGTTGGCACTCCTATTAGGACTCTGTCAATGGTCGAGAGAAATTGCCAGGATGGGAGCGACTTTGGTCGGATCTTGTGCAAGAGGAGATAAGGCAGAGTACCAGGGACGGATCTTCATCAAAGGCATCTGATCAAGAAAATTGTGCTTTGGCTGCCAAAGAAAATAAGGGGAAGAGCAAGAAATCTTCTCATTCCGGTGTGAAAGGCAAGAAGTAGGACATGTCCAAGGTGAAGTGTTGTCACTGTCACCAACACGGACATTATGCCACAAATTGTCCGCAAAAGAAGAAAAATAAGTAGGTTGCTGGATCTGCAGCGGGAGAGGCCTTAGCCTCGCAGTTTGAGCTATATTTTTCACTGATCGCATACTTGGTATCAAGTGTGATGGGTTTAGTTTGGTTCTTGGACAGTGGTGCGTCTTTTCACATGACTGGAGATCGAGATTTGTTTTCTGATATGGATGAGAAAGATCTTGGAGTGCACATCGAGATGGGAGATGATGGTAGATACAGTGCGACCGGTATCGGTACCATTTCCTTTGAGAGGGAGTCTGGTAAACCCTTCGTATTGAAATAAGTGATGCATGTTCCAGGATTGAAGAATAATCTTATCTCTGTGGTGATGTTAGAGGACAAGGGATATGATGTTGTCTTCAGCAAGGGAAAGGCTTTCCTGCGCAGTAAGACAACTAGAGAAACCCAGAAGATAGGGGATTGAGTCAAGAACCTTTATCAATTGAAAGTAGATGGATGTGCAGCAATGGCATGCAAGTCAGAAGGAGTGGTGAGCCGGGATGATGGCGAGTTGTGGCACCGGAGATTGGGCCACCTTCACCATGGAGCTTTGAAGATACTGCAGCAGATTTCTACTGGGCTTCCTAAGGGCACTCTTGTGTAGTCAGATCAGTGCAAGGGGTGTACCTTGGGAAAATTTGTGAAAGCCACCTTTCAAGAGAAGGATAGTCATGCCACGACGATCCTTGAGAGAATTCACACAGACGTGTGTGGACCTTTCTCAGTAGCTTCAACAGGAAAGCACAGGTACTATGTGATATTTGTTGATGATTATTCTCAGAAGTGCTAGATCTTATTCATGCAGAAGAAGAGCGAGACATACTCAAAGTGTTATGATTTCAAGGCGTTGGTTGAGAAGGAATCGAGGAAGCAGGTGAAGGCTCTTAGGAGCAACAATGGTGGTGAATTCATCTCTGGTAAATTCAAGGACTTTTGCAGCGCAGAAGGAATTCGAAGAGAGCTCATAGCACCTCATAACCCACAGCAGAACGGGGTTTCTGAGCGGAAGAATAGAACGATCGTGGGTGCTACACAGGCGATGTTGGCATGAGTACACCCGAGGAGGTGTTTTCTGGTAAGAAGCCTGATATTTCCCATTTGAGGATTTTTGGTTCACCTGTCTACATTCATGTGATAAAGGATGCTAGGAAGAAGTTGGAGCCGACCGCAGAGGTTGGGATATTTGTGGGGTACACTGATACACCTCACAACTATCATGTGTATTTTCCATACAGTCGCAAGACTGTTGTGCGACGGGATATCAAATTTCAGGAGGAGAAAGCCATGAAGTGTTCACTTGAGAGGGAGCCACACTTGCATGCAGATGAGGAGCTATTAGTTTCTAAGGATGAGCTTCAGGATGTGGATCAGCCACAAGATGAATTTCATGGAGTGGAAGAGACCACTCATGCAGCGCGAACCATCAGAGGGCGAAAGCGCACTACAGAAGCTGAGCGGCTGGCTCAAGATGCAGAGAAGGTTGTAGGACCACCTACAACATAGTGTAGATAGAGACAGTCATGAGACCGGTACATTGGATACATGGCTCTTGTGAGAAAATGTGTCATGACAGAGCCATCCTCTTTCGAGGAAGCTGTGGAGGACCCTGCATGTGTAGATGCCATGTTGGAAGAGTATGATTCGATTGTCAAAAACAGTGCATGGGAGATTATCTCGAGGCTGGAGGAGAAATCAGTGGTGGGTTCTTGATGGATCTACAAAGTGAAGCAGGCAGCTGACGAGAGTGTGGAGAAGTACAAGGCAATATTTGTTTCCCGAGGCTTCTCACAGATAGAGGGGATCGATTATGAGGAGACCTTTACACCTATCGCAAGGTATTCTTCCATACAGATGCTTCTTTCTCTCTCAGCGCAGATGGGGTGGCACATTCATCATATGGATGTGAAGACTACGTTCCTCAATAGACTCATTGAGGAGGAGGTGTACATATAGAAGCCCGAAGGTTTCGAGATCTTCAGCAGCGAGTCGCATGTGTGCAGACTTAAGAGAGTGTTGTATGGGTTGAAACAAGCACCTCGTGCTTGGTACACACGGATAGACAAGCTATTTTACCTGACTTGGATTCTCCAAAGTGATGGATGCAAACCTATACCGCATTGTGGTGGAGGGTAAGTTGTTGATCATTGTACTTTATGTAGATGATTTGATTCTGATGGGTGATGAGCTGTTGATACTTTCATGCAAGGAGGATCTTGCTAGAGAGTTTGAGATGAAGGACTTGGGCCTCCTTCATTATTTCCTGGGATTGGAAATTTGGAAGCGCAGTGATGGACTGTTTGTTTCTCAGGGTAAGTATGCCTGGGAAATACTGGAGAAGTTCAACATGTATGGCTACAAGCCTGTTGATACTCCTCTTCTTGGAGGTTGGAGGAAGGAGGATGCTACTTCAGCAGAGGTAGTGGATGCCACTTTTTATCGATAGTTGGTGGGGTCGCTTATGTATCTGGCCAATACACGACCCGATATATGCTATGCTATTAACCAGCTGTCACAAGCTATGGTTAAGCCTACCAAGCTCTTCTGGAAGGCAGGCAAGCATGTATTTCGTTATCTTAAAGGCACATCGGGATATGGATTGTGGTACAGACAGGAGGATGAGGTGAAGCTATGTGGCTTCACGGATGCAGATTGGGCAGGGATCCCAATGGATAGAAAGAGCACATCTAGAGGGATCTTCAGTATTGGGTCGACAACAGTTTCTTGGTACAGTAGGAAGCGGAGATCCGTGGCACTTAGTTCAGTAGAGGCCGAGTATATGGCAGTGAGTTTGGCTGCATGCGAGGCTATATGGATGAGGAAGATCTTGGTCGGGTTGTTCGGGTCACACTTGGAGCCTACTGTGATTTATTGTGATAACCATAGTTGCATTAAACTCTCGGCTAATCTAGTATTTCATGATAGATCCAAACACACCGACATCAAGTACCATCATATCAGAGATTGTGTGCAGCGGAGAATCATGTTACTTTCATACATTCCCACGGAGGATCAGGATGCTGATATCTTGATGAAGGCGCTCACCAGGAGAAAATTCGAATACCACAGAGGCAGGATAGGGGTTTCAGATAATCCATATCTTGTTGAGAGGGAGTGTTGAGAATGCAACAAGATGATGGATCTTAGTGAAAAGAAGTCACCTTCACTAAGTGGGCCCGCAGGCTATTTTTGGCGCAAAGTCTATTTTTAGACTATGTCTATTTTTAGACATATGGATCATGGTCTATGAGTTGCAGGATGCTATTTATGGATGATTGGTCGAGTTGGTAAAAATATATGGACCTATATTTTTAGACATTGGGCGGTTTCTATTTTTAGACTGCCGGGCTAAAAATAGAACAGTCAAATATTATTAACCCTTAATAATATTTAGACTATAAAAATTATCTTATCCTCTTGGAGCACTTCATTTTGATGCTTGGATGTGGCACATGCAGCTGACAGAAGGAAATACACTTTTCCTAAGGGTTAGTTGAGCTATTGCATGGTTGACTTCAGTTAGAACTCATGTGGCAGAGTTTGGTGGAGTTGATGAGACAGCTGGTGGAGTTGTGTTCGGTTTAACTTAGTTGAACTAGTTGTATTTAGTCTAACTGATAAATACACTAGTGATGAGTGGTGTGAATTAATTATTAATTAATTCACTAATTATTAACTCATAAATCAACTAAAGAATACATCAGTTAACTACAATGCATGGACAGTTCAGTGGAGATGAGTGTTAGAGGTGGGTGAAAGGGTGAGTCTACTATCAGTTGTGACTATAGCTGTGCATGAGATTTTCACACACATTGATTGATTTTTCCAATGAGGATTGCGCAATACAAGCCAGTGGGATTCAAATTTGGATCTCATCATTATTCATCTTGGATTGCGTAGTAGAGGCAGGCAGACAGGTGGAAGAGATTTGAACTTGTGACTTGTTCATATCTGAGCTAGTTTGTGTGTAGCATGTGATATAGTGCTGAGAGCTGTGAGGAGCTTTGTGCTATGTATTGTTACATGTTCTCTATCATTATAATATACAGATAGTTGGGGGTTTTCTGCTGTAAGCTTTCCCCATTACATACTGTGTTATATGTGTGCTTGATTATGTTTTAATGTGCGCATGCGACTGCTTCTATTTCCGCAAATTTATGATCAATTATAGAAGAGGTTATGTATTATGCATGAAGCTTAAATAGTGTGTAATCAGGATAATCTCGGTGAATAATTCAGCTACTATTCAAATTTCTACAAAATGGTAGTTTATACCTAGGGTTGAGTGTAGCGTGAGGTTGGAGGGTAGAATAGTAGGTGTGTAGATATATTACAATTGACAACACGTATATGTGGAAGCACATAAAAGGGTAAAAACAAACTTATATCAAATACAAATGTAAATCATGTTGGAAGGGGTCCTTATATGGAAAATTTAGTGTTAATAAAACATAATTGCAAGGTATAGAATTATAAAAAAAACGAGAACCACGTTGGAGAAAGGAGTTTTAAATAAAAAGGGGTATGATTAATAGTATTGACATTGAAATGTCATGATATGGATTTGAAAAGGTAATGTATTAATATTATATTTCAATTATACCAAAGGTCTAAGATATAATTGAAATGAATAAGACCATGCGTAAAGAGTATATGTGAATTTAAAATAATGATAGAAATTTTTTCTTTGAGGTGTAATACAAATGGTATCAAAGAATTAGTTGAAACATTGGGAAACTTATGTGCTCACATAGGAACTATATTCTACTGTAATTTTTTTGAATTTTTAAAAATATTACTGATGTTGTTTTACTGTATAGTGAAAAAGTATTGAAAAGTACAGCTGCGAACTATGACTAAAGAGGACGAACTGTATGTAGATCTGGGTGGTGGAGAAAACATGCCATATCTCAATTCTTCTTTGATGGCTATGTTGCATAGAATGCAACGAGATATGGCACAACTTAAAAGCCATAATTATAGGCTATCTTTAGCTAGTGAGGAGCAAGAAAATCTCATAAGGGAACTGATTCCGCGGAACAGCCAAGAAGGTGAAGGTTCCGGAAGGAAGAGAAAAGGAAGAGGCAATTCCTCCCATGAGTCTGAGGAAGATGACACCATGAGACAATAGTCTAGAAAGAAGAAGGAATTATAGGGTGAATTCCAGAAAATAAAACCTCCCTCCTATGATGGAGAGAAGGAGGAAGATGCGAAGGCATGGCTACTGAATATGATAAAGTATTTTCAAGTCTACAAATATGAAAGTACTTTAAGAGCTATATAGGCTATTTACTAGCTGCAAGGTAAGGCTACCTTGTGGTGGGAGGAAACAAAAATGGTTCATGCCATTGATGAGAAAACAGTGACATGGGAAGCCTTTCAAGTCAAGTTAAAAAATCAATATTTGAAAAAACGCTACTATGATGACAAGGAAAAAGAGTTTCATGAACTCAGAATGGGACAACTCACCATAGATGAGTTTTTCACCAAGTTCACAAATATGTTACGATATGTTCCTTATATCCATGAGGAGAAGGAAAAAGGTACAAAGATTTCTGAACTGTTTGCCTACTATGTACAAGGAGAAAATAGAGTTTGATAATCCAAAAAAAATGGATGAAGTGGTGAGGAATGCCATGTTATGCCACCAATAGTTTAGGGGAAAGAATGAGCAAGGAAGAGCTAGATAAAAAAAGTTGAATTCAAAGGAAAGAAAAAAAAAACTAGCTTATTTGAAAAACTTTGGAAGGAACCATCAGCGAAAGAAATTTAACAAAACAATTGAAAGTAAAATTGATCAATCGTAAATTGGTTCAAAACCAATAGATGGGAATAATAGGAAGGAAGGAACTATTAAAATGCAGGAGCCTTCGAAGTGTTGGGGTTGTGGAGAGCCTCATTTATAGAGGGACTGTCCATTTATAGAGGGACTGTCCACATCAAAATATTCAAACAGTGCAAGTATTGCGAGAGGCCACTATAGTAAATGATGTAGCAAGGAAAATTCACACCATCACTGCAGCCTTAGAAAAATGACAAGCAGAAAACAAGTCTACTATGGTCAGGATGGAAGGTATGATTGCTGACCAATCTGTTATAGCTTTAATAGATTCGGGTGCATCTCTGAGTTACACTAGTCTGCAAGTAGTAGAAAAATGTAAACTCAAAAAATAAAAGTTTCAGCAGTCTTGGTTGGTCCAGCTAGCCACTGGTACCAAATGAAAAATAACCCATAAATTGCCTCAAATGATCATGAAGCTGAATGATTACCAAACAAAGGTAAATTTAAATATTCTACCATTAGGTTCCTATGATGTACTGATAGGAACGGACTGGCTTGAAAAGCACAAAACCATGATGAATTGCTTAGAAAAAACATTGCATTGTATTAATATAGAGGCAGAACCAGTTATATTAAAAGTAAAACTGAAACCCATCTCTGTGAGACAGATCTCAGCTCTTTAATTAAAAGGAACTGCTAGAAAAGGGTATCAAGTGTATGAAGTGCATGTTGAAAAATTACGATAGCAATCAGAAGAAAACTTATTAGATACTTTACCACTGATAAGAGAATTTAAAGAAATATTTCTAGATGAGATTCCTCATCTTTCCCCCAAGACAAAAATCGATTTTACAATTGATTTAGTGCCTAGGGAAACTCCAGTTTCTAGAGCCCCTTATCGAATGAGCCCCCATGAACTAATAGAATTAAAAATGCAATTACAAGAATTGCTGGACAAAGGGTACATCAGAACAAGTGTATCTCCTTAGGGAGCACCGATGTTGTTTGTGTAAAAGAAGGATGGTACCTTCCGAATGTGTATTGACTATCGTCAACTAAACAAGTTGAATATCAAAAATAGATATCCATTACCCCGAATCGATGACCTCTTTGATCAATTTAGGGAAGCCTCTGTGTTTTCCAAGATTGATTTAAGGTCAGGCTATCACCAATTAATAATTAAAGAGGAAGATATCAGCAAAACAACATTTCGAACTCGGTATGGACACTACGAATTTGTATTCCTACCATTTAGGTTTACAAATGCACCTGCCACTTTTATGTGCTTAATGAATAGTGTCTTGAATAAGTACTTAGATAAATTTGTACTAGTATTTATCGACGACATTTTAATTTATTCAAAAAGTCAAGCAGAGCATAAAGAACACATAAGAATCATGTTGCAGACTCTTAAGGAGAATGAGCTGTATACCAAGTTTAGAAAATGTGAATTTTATAAGGATAAGATTCAAGATTCAACCTAGTCGACTTATATATATATATATACATACATGCACACACACACACACACACACACACACACACACACACACACATATATATATAAGTCGACTAGGTTGACTGATCAGAAATAAAGTCAAGCAAAATTTCCTCATGGGAAATCTTATAATAGTAGGAATACCCATAATTACTGAAGCTGTGATCGTAAACCAGAAAAAGAATGTAAATCATTAATGAGTAAATCAACGTTCAGAAAAATGTCTTGATAAGATTTCCATTTCCATGAGTGAAATAAAGAGGAGTTAGAAAGTTTAAAAGTATGGGGATATATATATATATATATATATATATATATATATATATATATATATATATATATATATACTTACGGAAGTGGATTATGTAGATGGGAATCCTATCCTTATAGATATGTGTATAATTTCCTAATGTTAAATATATATAGAAGCATATATAAGGAATAGAATGAGGGGTTAAATATTATTTATGTGGCATATAAATTATATTTGTCGTTGAAGTTAGGTTATTTAAAACCTGTTGAAAGGTATATGAGAATTCTACATAGATGAGTAACATGATTACAACTTTTGTATTATATCGTATGTTAAGAAATGGTTGTTTTAGTACAGTTAAATGAAATGCATGACTAGATATCATTAAAAGGTATAGTTATATATATATGAGAAATATATATGTGAAAAAGGTATAGTTATACATAGGTGAGAAATATATATATATATATATATATATATATATATATATATATATATATATCTGTGTGTGTGTGTGGGAAAGGTATAATTATACGTATCTAACATATAATTGTACTATAGATAATATCTTAGTATTCTTCTTAACCAATCATGAATTTGTGGTGTTGGTAAATCACAATTTTCAACACTTCGAGATATGATAATTAAACGGCTCTTAAGGAAAATAAAAAGATGAATAATATGTGAAAAAAAAAATGGTTGTGGATGAGAGGCATTATATAATTGAGTGGATACAAGTCACCTATAGACTATGGCGGATAGACTTGATGGTGCATGAATCAAGCAGTTGCAACTCATGCACAAGTTTAATGCTCAAGTATGAGTTTTTCCCAGGTTATTAATTATGATTTTTTTTATCAATTACAAAATAATTATGAAATTGAGAGAAAATAATTATGATAAATTACTCAATTAATGCTATTTTCTCCCTATCACATCTCATACCATCGTTCTATCACCCATAAGTAAAAACACTTAAAGAGGATGCATTCTAGACAAAATCTAAGGTATGTTGAACTAGGGTCTCATTCACAATAGTCGAGAGGAAAATAATGTTATAATGCCAAAGTTTGTGATAATGAAGAGTATTTTTATTACTAGCATTCCTCAAAAGAGAGTTACTACACCAACTAAGTCTATTGAAGGCTCATGGTGGACTCATGAAGAAAGTGAAGACTTAGAGTTTATGTAATCCTAAAAAGAAAATGAAATTTAAAAAATGGAGATAGTATGCTGAAAAAGGTGGATTGATTAGGTTCTAAAGGAAATCTTAAAAAATAAATGCAAAGGAAGATGCATGAAAATAAGTAAGAAAAACAAAAATCCACTCTTTCCATGGAAAATATTATGTTTGAGAGGATTTGTATTAGGTTCTAAAGGAAATCATAAAATATAAATGGAAAGGAAGATGCATGAAAATAAGGAAGAAAATATAAAATCCACTAATTCCATTGAAAATATTATGTTTGAGAGGATTTTATAAGGGGAGGTGGAGATCCAAGGAAGTAATGAACATAAGGAGAAGCATGATGGTGAGGATTAGGGAAAAATTTAGGGGTTAATATTTATAGGTTGGTTGATTTTTTACCCTTTTCAAAAAGGGGATTCATCAAAATTAATTTTTTCTAAAAATGATTTACCCAAATTTTATAGTATAAAGTTTAAGCACATTAAAAATTTCCATAATTTTATAAGTACTATATAAAATCATTAAAAAATTAGGTAAGTTTACAAAATTATTGCCAAGCATTTTATAGTTTTTATTAGATATAATTACTATTTTCCAAGGTTTCTAAACTTTAAATTAAATTTTAATCCTTATAATTTTTAGTGTTGATAATCAATCCTATATGGGAGTATACTATCACTATTGGAGAGAAAAAAATATTGAGTGTAAAAACCATAAGAATGAATTTTTAATCCAAGATCCACATCATTAAGACTTGAAGGCAACACCAAGAAAATACTACATTTTGAAAATTAACATGAGAATGGTAATGATCTTCTCACACAGATACTTTAGATAGAAGAATACTTTGATCTACTTCAATAGGCATCCTTAGAAAAGGTAAATATTGCATCATTATTTTTAGAACAAGCCTAACATGGATGGTATGAATGTCCTTGTAAAATAAAAAGGCCCATGTTATATATTGGTCCATTTTTGTAAAAGAATTGATACCCATTTATGGATATATTAAGATAAATATATTATTAAGTCAACTAGTCAATCTTCCATAAATGAGAGATAAAATTCAACAATTCGAAAGGACGAGCCTCATATTAAACAATTTTTTATAGAATAACATGTTAGACCTCTTTATGGGAGCTTTAAGATAATGAATCCAATAAGATTTTTATATCCTTCTACCCAAATACATAGAGCATGCTTTTATTCATGCATAAATGAAGTAAAAACATGGTCACTAGAAATCAATAGCTAATAAACTTAAGAAATATTATTATTCCTATGCTAAACCATCAAGGCCGAGTCCTCAAAAAATGGTTTAAATAAGATCAAGTGGACTAGGTTTCAACTACCCAAACATGTACACAATGCAATGAGAAGACATTATACTAAAACTTTGGAGAGGACCAAGATAAAAAATTTCAACTATCACAAGACCTAGAGCTAGTAAATTCTATTCCAATGATATCTTTTCATGCGTTGGTTGACATCAATTCTCCAAAAACCCTCAAGATAAAAGAATATATCAAAGAGAAAAAACTAGACTAGGAAGTACCCATAACTTCATCAATTACAAATTAGAAAAAAATCTCAATTGATTCATATATCTAGCACCATAGTTTCAACCAATTATTGTAATTGTTTAGGGATGTACAATAGTATGAAACTTTATATGGGGGAGAGTTTGATGGATAGTCAATGCTTGCAATAAAAATGGATAGTGTTGGTCTTGTATTATAGGTATGTGGTTATAGTCATGCGAACTGTGACCTTTAGTTTTAATTTTTCAATTTTCAAGATCTCTTCATAGACTTACCTTATAAGTGAAGAAAATTGAGCTTATAAGTATGCAATGGAAATACCCTAAATACCTTAATTAACGTATTGTTTACCAATTAAAACTCTCATACAAATTATATATATTATTTCTATTATAATTAGAATTTTCTTATACTTGAATTCTGTGGGTGATATTTATTTCTCAATTGGTTTAGTTGATTAGTGGAATACCTCTAATAATTTACAAGTTATATGTTATGACTATTATACATTAATATGAAAAATAGAAACATGTAAGAGAAAATACTATTTAGAGGGGTTGAGAAAATGCATGAATCAATTGGTTATGCTTATTAGTGGTAATGTGACTAGAGAAGCACAAGAGAGATAAATAGAAGGATTATAATTCATGAACTAGGCGTAGGAATGCATTAGGGCTAAGGATATAATCACATAACGATGTATTCTGAATTTTAGAGTTGAGAAAATACATTGTGGAATAGGCTAGTATTTCATGGAAATTCATGGAAATTTGACTAGTAATGAGTTTAGATTCAATAAATAGGAAAAAAAAATTGTGGAACCAAAGATGTTACAAGTGGTATCAAAGCCCTTGTTATGACACTAGGCCATAATGTGTGCTCACACTAGAGAAAATTTCTATTCTTTTAAATTATTTATTAAAATAATTTTTCACTAATGTTGACTTTTTTATACAATGAATTAGTACAGAACCATACAACTGCAAACCATGAGGGAAGGGGATGAATTGTATGTGGATCTAGGTGGTGAAGACAATCCATTAGATCCTAATGCTCTGTTGATGGCTATGATGCATAGGATCCACAGATGAATGATGCAACTGAAAGACCACAATGAAATGCTATCTCTAGCTAGGGAAGAGCTAGAAAGGCTAATCAGAGAATTGACCTCCCGGAATAGTCACGAAGGTGAAGGTTATGGGAAAAAGAGAAAGGGAACTACAAACTCCTCAGAAGATTTTAAGGAGGATGAAGTTGTTAGACAACAGTCTAGAAGTAACAAGGAACTACAGGGTGAATTCCAAAAATTCAAGCCTCCCTCCTATGATTGAAAGAAGGATGAATATATAGAATTTTGGCTTCTAAACATGGTAAAGTATTTTCAAGTGTGAGTGTGAAAGAAACTTGAAAGTCATTGGCTAGTTACAAATTTCAAGGTAAGGCTATCTTGTAGTGGTAGAACAAAAAAAGAAAGTGAGGAAAATGTCACTTAAAAGGATGTACAAAGTAAAATTAATAGTAGATATCTAAATGACTGATAATAGGATGAAAGACAAAGAGTTTCATGAGGTTAGGTTGGGACAACTTGCTATTGCTGAGCTGTCACCATACTAAAACAGCCTGCTTCATTAGATGCCTTATATACTAAGAATAAAAGACAAAGGTATGATGATTTTAAAAAATAACTACCTACTAGCTGGAAGGAGAGGGATGAGGAATTTTGTCTCCTGAAATTCAGAAACCATTGATCTGAAATCTACTAATTGTATGATAAATTTTACTTAATTGTATTAGGCAGAAGAGAGAATCATAAAAAAGTGTGGAGTGGAAGGACCATAGTTTGAGAAGGCTCTCCCTCAAAGTTCAAGGGCAGAGGAAATGAGAATAAAATGGAAGGAAAGAAAGCTGAAACAATGATCATGAGTAAATACTTCTAGAAACATAATTGGACCAAGAGAGTTATAGATAATTGAAAATTGCGGGAATTCTATCAGTAGAAGTATAAAATCTGTGTAGGAAAAAAAAGGGTAGAGACAATTTAAAAGAAATTTAAAGGTATGAATGATAAACAACATGTTCTGGTGGATGAATTTAGGTATAGTTTAGCAAAAGAAAGAAAAAATCTAGCAAGATGGAATTGGCTAATGAAGGGACATAGAAGTTACCCAAGGTTATGAAAATGTAAATAGGTATAAAGAACATGAGTTAAAGTTAAATGTTTCACCTTTCGATTCCTATGCAGTTTTGATAGGAATGGACTAGTTAGAAAAACCAAAAGACATACTAAATTGTTTATAGAAAACAATATAGGGTAGTTGTGTTGAGGGACAGACCAGTGATAACAGAAAGGAAAACTCAACCTAATATGAGTGAGGAAAATTTCAACACCTCAGTTGAAAAGGACAGTAACAGAAGGCTGACAAGTGTATGCTGCTGAATTAAGAAAGAAAATTGAAATAAGAACTGGAGAAACTTACCAATCATCCGAGAGAGTAAGGAGGTATTTCTAGATGAAAATCCTCATATACCCCCTAAAACAGAAGTTGATTTTTAAATTAAGTTAATACCATGAGCTATAGCAGTCTCTAGAGCCCTACAGGATGACTACCCCAAAAGTGTATGAGTTAAAATTGCAGCTATAATTTTTTTTGAATAGAGACTATGTAAGATCAAGTGTAGTCCCAAGGGGAGCACTGGTAATATTGGTCAAAAATAAATTTGGAACATGCAGAATAGGTATAGACTACTCAAAATTGAATAAACTAATGATCAAGCATAAATATCCTCTACTATAGGATTTTATGAAGTAACCCTAAGAATAAATTCCATAATATATAATAACTATGGAATGGATTCTTCTATAGGAGATTGTGCATGAGGTTTAGGCCTCTCAGAAGATACCGAGATAAACAATCCCGATAGCTATGAAAATAAAAGTATGCATGACTTATGATAGAAATAAAATGAAGACGATGATTAAGCTTGAGTTATATCCATAAACAAACAATGCTACTAAAGAAACGTGAGTAGGAAATACCAAATAATTCTCGACGATGATTTTGGAACAAGTCCCAACTCATGCTTGAAAGAAACCCTCAAATTACCATCAACCTGCAAATTGGATAGGAGGTATAAAATACTATTACAGTTCAAAAAGGGCGAGTAAATAAATAAAATTACTCGCTCAGAAAATAATAGAGTTCATACTTGTTTGAACCAAACACCGTAGTAAATATCGAGAGAAAAAACTCAACAAAGTCCTCTGAGGTAAAGGATCCATCTCCAACGAAAATTGAAATTTTTTTGCTGAATCCATGAAGCAACGAAATTTACAAATAGACCATTAAATGATAGATCAGAGTCGAAAGAGTCACAAAATAGACTTACCAACCTAAAAGAGTTTGTGTAAAACCTAAACTCAACTTCAAGAGAATTCTTGCCGTTCATGTGGAGTAAATCTAGAGAGTTCACGCGGATTGAAGGATCAACTCAGCAACTGACGAGCCATGTGACCAAGTACGAGGATTTAATTAATACCGATCTCGAGAAAGGTTTGGCTACAGGAGTTGGTATATCGAGGATACAGAAACTCAATCACATTAACCCCACTTAACTGTAAAATAAAGACGTGTTAAACCAAATAAGTGGGTTATGCATAAATTCTCCAATTTTTAATACCAATTTTGAGCAGCGAAAATGCCACGATGACCAGTTTGGAGCCGCGAAAACTCTAGAATCCAAATCTTTGATACCACATGTTGTGAAACCAGCTCAAAAAATAGAAGAAAAGAGATACCAATGCCTTAGAAATAAGTCACTTCGAGGGGGAAACCTCCAGTACATTACATGAATGAACAATTCTTGGATGATTCAAATTACAAAACCTCCTTTGTATATATAGGAGTCCATGGGGCCACAATGTAATCCTAGCTTACCTAAAAATAATAATTTAAGTGCACATTAACAACAATATGGGGGTTACAAGGGTACAATAATAATAATAAGGGGGTTACACTAACAACAATAAGCGACTATACTAGTAATATAGGGACCTAACATGCCCCTCTCCTTCAAAAAAGTGTTGTCCTCAACGTTTGAGTAGCTATGGGTGCTTCTGTATAAAATTTTCATCCTCCCATGTAGAATCTTCAGTGGGTAAGTTCTTCCACTTGATAAGATACTCTGAAATTGATTGATTCTGTAGCTGTCCAGTTCTTGTTTCCATGACCGCTTGAGGTTCCAATATTATTTTTCCTTCCTCACCAGGTTATGGAAATATTGTTTGAACTGGAAGATTTTCACCTATAACCTTCTTTAAGCTCGAAACATGGAAAATTGGATGCACTCGTGAAGAAGCAAGAAGCTCCAAGTTGTATGCCATAGTACTAATATTTTTCAACACCTTGTAAGGACCATAGTACTTTGGTGATAATTTATTATCTTTCTTAGCTTGCTTGAGGGAAATTTGTTTGTATTGTTGTAGCCGTAAAAATACCCAATCTCCTACATCAAAACTTCTCTCATTGTGATGTTGATCTGCCTGTTGTTTCATTTGATTTTGTGCCAAATTTAGGTTGTCCTTTAAGAGTTGGAGAAATTCTTGTTGATGCTCGATGTGATCCTCCACTGCTTGAACCTTTGAATTTTCTCTTAAATATTATGTGATGGATGGTGGATGAGATCCATAAAGTGCCATAAATGGGTTCATTTTTGCTATAGTATGGAAGGAAGTGTTATACCACCATTTAGCTAGAGGTAACCACTTGACCCATTATGTTTTTTTATCAGATACAAAACAACGAAGATATGCTTCTAAAAATTTATTTACTATATCAGTTTTACCATCGGATTGAGGATGATAAGATGAGCTATGAGCCAATTGAGTACCCAAACAAGAAAATAAATTTGTCCAAAAATTTCCAGTAAAAATGGGATCTCTGTCGCTCAAAATAACACTTGGGTTTCCATGTATCTTTTGAATTGTGTCCATAAATGTAGCAGCAACTGTACTTGCTTTAAATTGATGAGATAATGCACAAAAGTGTGCATACTTGGTAAGTCTATCAACTACCACCATGATGACACTCTTTCCTGTGGACATAGGTAAACCAATGATAAAATACATTGAAATCTCCTCCCAACATTGAATTGGAATGGATAAAGGTTGTAGAAGACCCGGGGTCTTAATTGTCTCAACTCTATTCTGCTGGAAAACCAAACATTCCACCACAAACTGTTGAATATCAGATTTAAGGCCATCCCAAAAAAAAATATTTCTTCACCCTGTGGTAAGTTTTTAAAAATCCTGAGTGTCCTCCCAAAGGAGAAGTGTGCAATTCCAAAAGAATATTTTGTTTTAGTTGGGAATTTTTACAAAGATATAAGTGATCTTTGTACCATAAGGAATCATTTTTCCAACTAAATGTATCAGATGTACTAGGATCTTGCTACAACTTTTGAATGAGTGTCCACACTTCTTCATCCTTCTTCCCTTCATCTCTTGTTTCGGTTATCCAATATGGTTGGATAATAGAAATGGCACAAAGCAATGCTTCCACCTCTTCATTCTTTCTTGAGAGTGCATCTGCAACAACATTTAGCTTCCCTTTTTTTTTATATTATTTTAAAGTCATAACCCAACATCTTTGTGACCCATTTTTGCTGCTCTTCTAAAGATAGTCTTTGTTCCAAGAAGTGTTTATACTATCATGATCAGTTTTTACCTTGAACTTTCTTCCCACTGGGTAAGTTCTCCATTTCTTTAGTACATGCAGTATTGCTAACATTTCCTTCTCATAAATAGGTTTCTGTAAATACTTTCCTTTGATTAGACGACTTTCAAAAGAAATGGGTCTTCCTTCTTGCATTAAAACAACACCAATTTCATTTCCCAAGGCATCACATTCCACAATAAAGGTTTTTGTGAAGTCTAGCGTAGCTAAGACTGGTGCTAGGAACATTACCTCTTTAAGATGTTCAAAGGCCTTAGTTGCTTCAGGAGTCCATGAAAATGCATCTTTCTTCAATAATGTTGTTAGAGGTGCTACTATTCTCCCATAATTCTTAACAAAATTTCGATAATACCTGTTAACCCGAGAAATCCTCGCATTTGCATTATGGTTGTGGGGATTTTCCATTCCTTAATGGCTTTAATTTTTTTAGGGTCTACCTTAACACCATCGTGAGATACAATATGACCCATATATTCCACCTCTTGTACTCCAAAGAAACATTTGGATGTTTTTTCATATAATTGTTTCTCCTGCAATAGTTTGAGCACCCTATCAACATGTTGGACACTATCCTTCCAAGACCTACTGTAGATTAGTATATCATCAAAAAATACTAAAACAAATTTTCTATGGAAGGGTTTGAAAATGGAATTCATCAACCCTTGAGATGTAGAGGGTGCATTGGTCAGGCCAAAAGGCATGACCAAAAATTCATAATGACCCTCATGAGTTTGAAATGTTGTTTTCAGAATATCTTTAGTCTTCATTCTAATTTGATGATACCCTGAACAAAGATCCAATTTGGTCAAATAAATTGCTCCATTTAATTCATCCAATAATTCATCAATCACAGGAATGGGAAATTTATCTTTAATGGTGAGCTTATTGAGCTCCCTATAATCCGGACACATGCACCATGATCCATCCTCCTTGTGTACCAATACTACAGAAGCAGAGAAAGAACTTTGACTAAGTTGAATTATACCCGCCTCTAACATTTCTGCAATCATACATTCAATTTCTCTCTTTTGGACATAAGGATATCTATAAGGCCTAATGTTTGGAGGAATACTTCCTGGAATCAAATTAATAGCCTAATCATGATCACGAATAGGTGGGAGTCCTTTTGGAGTTTCAAAAACCTTGGAATGATTGTCCAAGACCTTTTGGAGATCTGCAGAAATAGATGATTTTGATGTTGGAACTTATAGTTAGCATAATTGTGCAATTATGCCTCGCTATTCTTTCTTTATAATATTTGTCATGAAATTTGAGCTTATTTTCTTTCCTAGTTTCCCTGCAATACCTCGTAATTAAACTTCCTTTCCTTCTGAAAATAAATTCAAGAAAATTTGTTGAAAATTAAAAGCTACCGTCCCCAAAGATTGTAACCATTGTACTCCTAGTACAACATAAACACCTCTCATAGGAATGGAAAGCATTAGACTATTCAATACATATTCCCCCATGTTTAGCTTGATATTATGGCATTTTCCAGAGCAATTTATAGTTCCTTCATTTTCAACCATCACTTGACATTCTGGTGTTGGGGATAGGAAACAATTCAATTCCTTGTGTACCTTACAATCAATAAAATTGTGGGTACTACCTAAATCAATCAACACTATTACCTTTTTCTTCTTGATATGTCCTTCTATATTGAGAGCCTGAGGAGTGGTAATTCTTTCGAATGCATTACACGATATAGTCGGACTCATTTATTCCTCTTCTTGGGTTGGTTCCTAGTGTATATCCTCTTCTTGTTCATTTTCTTCTTCCTCCTCACAATCTATGTAAAATAATTTCTTCTCAGCACACTTATGACCTTTAGTGTATTTGGTATCGCAATTGTAGCAAAGCCCTTTTGCTCTTTTTTCATCCAATTGTTGTGGTGAAAAACTTGTAGGTTGTGGAAATCTAGGAGTAGCAACACTTCCCTCTTTTTAGAAGTGAGTGGTAGGCTTCATTCTCGCAATAATTTTACATTCAATGTTTCTTGCCAACCTGAATTCCTTCTCCAATGAATCAGGTTCCAAAACGCGAACTTCATGTTGGATGTTATCCTTTAAAGTACCTATCAAGAGATCAATCTTTTGCTCCTATGGAATATCAGTTACCCTTATATTCAATTTTTGTAAGTCCTTAATGTGCTCCCCCATTAAACCCTTTTTTTTGAGTTTTATCAGTTGGCCAAAGAAGGTGTTGCTCTTTGCATCCTCATAATGTGCTATCATTTCCTCCGTAAAAATTCACAAAGTGACAATTTTTTTACGGGAGTAAAGCCATCGATACCATAAAAAAGTATTTTTTTCTAAATTTAAAGTTGCAATGCGTACCTTTTGTTTGTTTTTCACATTATGGAGATCAAAATATTGCTCTATCTGTAGTATCCATGTTACAAGATCCTTTCCATCAAACTTCCTCATATCCATTTTTGGAATATGGTGGTTCTTCCCACCAACATTAGATTTTATGAAACCATGATTAACATTTATTTTGTTCTCATCATGAGTTTCCTCTACTATCTTTTCACCATTAGGAAACATTTCTTGTATCAACTTTTTCAAACCTTCCATGTTTTCTTTTAGATCATTTTTCATGTTTTCCATTTTAGATTCCATACCAACTTCCATGCCATCTATCTTAGATTCCATTCCATTCTTCAAACCATCCATCTTAGATTCCACGTCCTTCTTCAAACCATCCATCTTAGATTCCACGTCCTTCTTCAAACCATCCATCTTAGTTTCCATGCCTTTCTTCAAAACTTCCATGTGATTTTTTGTTTCTCTTTGCGAGAGCTAAATTTGTTGCGCTTGCTCTTGTAATTTTTATATTTCATGTTTTCGTTCTTCATATTCATGACTGATAGTAAAGCTTTCTAAAGTCTTAATGGGTGTTTAATTCTTTTTAGGGGCCATTTTAGAATCCAATACTGATATCTATTCTACAATATGCCCTTGGAATCAATTGAACTTGATTCTTCAAACAAGACTTATGCAATTCAGAAAATAAAATACACACCTTTTTCTTGATTTTGATGAGTTCGATATTGAAATTGAATTATCTCTATGATTGTGAATCCTCAATATCTAAAATTCATCCTTGTAGTAGCCCTTTGAAGCTTCTTTCAAATTCCATGGGTCTGATCTAATTTGGATTATTTAGTGAAAAATTATCTCCAATCTCCCACAATGACCCAATTTTGGACTCATTCAGTAGAGCGAACTTGTATGATTTGCCACGTGTCACTTCTTACTCTTTTGGCTTTCAAATTGATAGAAAAAAGAATATGGTCCGTGCACTTGTAGGCACTTTTTACAGCTTTCCAATCTGATGCTCAGAGAGAGAACTATGAATATTTTCCCGGGATCATCTCTTTCAGATGAAATTCAGAAGCCTCAAAAAGCCCTAACTTCCACAGATCCTATCTCCAAAAATGTTGTGAACCAATATTTGAAATTTTTTGAATATGTTCCTCACGATTTTGGTTTCTCACTTTAAACATTTCATCTTTTGAACCTTTGTAGAAAAAAAATTATTATAAAATTACCATGATGACATGTTTAGGTTAAATTTAGGAGCCTGCCAAATGACCTAACTTTCACAGATCATATCTCCGAAATTTTTTTGAACCAAGCTCTAAAATATTCTGACAATGCTACTCAAGATTTTGGATTCGCACTCTAAAAATTTTAGATTCTGAAACTTCAAAGAAAAAAATTTATAGCGAAAATGCCACGCTGACCTGTTTGGAGTAGCAAAACCCTAGAATCTCAAACCTCTGATACCAAATGTTGTGAAACCAGCTCCAAAAAGTGAAGAAAAGAGATATCAATGCCTTCGAAATAAGCAATGTCAAGGGGTAAACCTCCAATACATTACATGAATGAACAATTATTGGATGATTCAAATTACAAAACCTCCTTTCCATATATAGGAGTCCATGGGGCCACAATGTAATCCTAGCCGACCTAACAATAATAATTTAAGGGCACAATAATAACAATATGGGGGTTACAAGGGTACAATAATAGCAATAACGGGGTTACACTAACAACAATAAGGGACTATACTAGTAATATAGGGACCTAACATTCATGGAAAAAAAATTTGATACATATTGGATTATTGTATATTTCATCATTAATTTTCATGATTTTAGAGTGGAAAAGTGGAGGAATCTTCTCATAGCATTAATTTTACGAAAAAGTCCCATTTATTTGAATTAGGGTTTAAAATATTTTAGAATATATTAAACAACATATTTTTTGGATTGAAAGTTTTTTAATTAAGATCACACCCCTCATGATCTTCAATATCTATATAAATTTCCAATGCTATAAGAATCAACTCGATGGGAGTCCATATGGAAAAATTATGCCTTCATAAATTTAATTTGTGGGGGCTTGGGATACCATCGTCCCACCTACCAAAAGGATGGGGGTGGGAAACAACATTCCTTCATGATAAATTTAATATCTCTAATGGAAATTCATGTTGAACTCCATTTAGTCCATTCTACATTTGGTCGATATTTATTTCTCATTCACATCACCTATCAACTAGTTTCTCACTCTTGGGGTTCTCCAATGGGATAAGAATTTTACCATGGACTCGATTTTTCCATTCCTTTAAATTTCTCATTCTGACCTACCTACTAGATAGTGTAACCTACGATTAGGGACTCAAAGTAGTTTGACTCATGACATTCCATTGTCTTATTCCTCAATTATCTCATTAGGGGAAAATAAACCTCCCTAGTTGGAAAATTTCCAATTCAGGGGAGTTGCACTCTCTTGAGCTCCATGCTACTAGAGTGTATTTTATATTTTTTCTTTTGTTCATTCCATTCTGGATTCATATCCCTATTATAGAAAGGATATTTTGTAACTTCTCCTCTATTTGGGCCTTTCCGTTTCAAAAGTTTTTCTCTACACTCTATGAAGGTGATTCCAGGTGTAACCTTGCTAGTTATCTCTAAGTTATTTAACTTCCTTTATGATTTTAACCCCTCCCCTAGCCTTTTATCTCATTAATACCTAATTTTTATCCCCTCCCTATCCTCCTTTGCTAATATCTATTCTTAGCCTACTCATAAATAGTGGGATCTTCATCAGTGGAATTATTCTTAGATAAGTATGTTGGGCGTGGAGCCTGATTATCTTGTTGATTTTGTATCACAGTGTTGGAACCCTGTACCTTAATGGGGACGGCAACGTCGCTCATAATTAAACGCTACTTGGGGGGTCCAGGGGGGAAGTTGTAACTTCACGGAGCCCCCCCCTAGTAGGGGATTTCAGGGGCAGCACCCCCGAAGCTAAAAAAAGGTGTAAAATTGCCTTGTAAAAGTATAGTAATTTCTAGTCAATTTGGGCCGTTAATTAGGCGGATGATCTGACGGTAGAATTTATTTTTAGTTTAGGGTTTTTTGTGCTGGAAGGCACCCCCTCGCTTGTATAAGGGTATTTTATTACGGTTGTGTATGGTATGTGTATTCTCGGATCGAGAAACAAAGTGAGAGACTGTGAGAGAGAACAGAGGACATTACAGAAGATCTACTGTAGGTTATGTCTCTTCATTTTGCTGGATAATAGAAAGGAAGGACTGGTTGTTCAGGGTGGGTGTAGCCCAAACAAGGTGAACCACGTATATTTGTGTGTCTCTGGTTTTATGTGTTTTGTGTTCTTGTGTTTTCTGCATATTTTATGTGTTTCATTGCTTTGTAATATTTAATTTTATAACAACTGGTATCAGAGCCGAAGGTCTATTTGGCTGATAAACTCATAGGAAATAAGGGTTTCGTGGCTCGAGTGGGAGCAATGGTGGAAGATCATAAATTTAGGGTCGACAAATTTAATGGCCAAAAATTCCCGCTCTGGAAGATGTAGATGGAAGATTATCTGTATCACAAATATCTGTACCTACCATTGAGAGAAAAAACAAAGAAGCTGACATCTATGATAGACGCAGAATGGGATATTATCGATAGAAAGGCACTTGGAATAGTACGGTTGTGCCTCGCAGCATTGTTAGCCTTTAATATTTCGAAAGAAACAAAAACAAAGGGTTTGATTAAGGCATTCGAAAAACTATATGAAAAATCCTCGGCCTCAAACAAGGTATTTATTATGAAACATTTATTTAATATGAATATGTTGGAAGGTGGATCTGTTGTAGACCATTTAAGTGATTTTAATACAGTTACCAGTTAGTTAAGTACTTTAGGGGTAAAATTTGATGATGAAGTTAGAGCTCTGTTATTTCTGTGCTCACTGCTAGAAAGATGGAATGGTTTAGTTATGGCCATTAGTAACTCTGTCTCTCGATCTAGTACTTTAAAGTTTGATGATGTTGTTGGTGCTATCCTTAGCTACGAAATGCGATGGAAAAGCTCCGGTGAGACATCGGGTAATTCTTTGAGTGCAGAGTCTAGGGGAAGAAGAATGGAAAGAGGAAAGAGTTGGCGATATTTCAGTAAATCAAGGAAAGGCAGATCCAAGTCTAGATCTGGGATATTCTGCTGGAAATGCGATAAGAAAGGACACCTAAAGAAATACTGTAGATCTCAGAAGGTTAAATAAGGAGACACACAACAAGAAAACAATCATGAAGCAAATGTGATAGGTGATGTGTTACAATATTCTTTGATTATTTCTTTCGAAAATGTTACTGATTCTTGGGTTGTAGATTCAAGGGCTTCATTCCATGCCAAACCTGATAAGAAATATTTTCATGACTATGTTCAAGGAGATTTTGGACAAGTTAGTTTGGGTGATGATAAACCCTATAAAATTGTTGAAATGGGTAAAGTTCTTCTAAAACAAAAAAATGGAAACCAATGGCTACTAAAGGAGGTAAGTCATGTTCCAGATCTGAAGAAAAATATGATTTCAACAGGGCAGTTAGGCGGTGAAAGTTGTGTGACAACTTTCATGGATAAAACTTGGAAGGTCACCAAAGGGGCCCTGGTAATAGAAAAAGGCAAAAAGGTTGGTACATTGTATTTGTGCAATGGTATTTCTAAATATGTTAATGCTTTAACTTCCAAAGGAGCAGATGTATCATTATGGCATTATAGGCTCGGACACATGAGTCAGAAGGGGATGAAGATTCTTCACTTAAGAAATTTTTTTTCAGGTTTGAAGAATGTTGATTTGGATTTCTATGAGCATTTCATTTATGAAAACATAAGAGAGTCGGATTTCTCAGAGTTGGTAAAGAAAATAAGAGCGAAAAATTAGAGCTTGTGCATACAGATGTATGGGGACCTACTCAGGTATCATCTCTTGGTGGCTCTCATTATTATGTTACTTTTATTGATGATGGAACTAGAAAGACATGGATTTATTCTATTCAGAATAAATCTGATGTATCTGATACTTTCAAGAAATGGAAAGCTTTGGTTGAGATTGAGACAGGAAGGAAGTTGAAATGTCTTAGATTATACAATGAAGGTGAATATTGGAACAAAGAGTTTGATAGGTACTATTAAAAGCATGGAATTCACAAAGAGAAGACAGTTCCAAGAACACCACAATAAAATGGTGTGTTAGAAAGGATTAACAAAACAATCATGGAGCGTGCAAGGTGCATGAGATTACATGCAGGATTGCCTTTGCAATTTTGGGCAGATGCTGTAGATACTATTGTTTGTCTAATAAACAGAGGGCCTTCAAGTTCCTTGGATGGTGGTATTCCAAAGGAAGAATATACAGGTAAAAAGATAAAATACTCTTTTTTAAAGCCTTTTGGTTGTGAGGCCTTTGTCCATATTAATAAAGAAAACAAAACCAAGCTTGAGGAAAAAACAAATAAATGTACCTTTATTGGATATGGTGTTAATGATTTTGGTTATCGCTTATATGATTATGAAAATCACAAGATCATTAGGAGCAGAGATGTAATATTGAATGAAAGGGTATTGTATAAGAATCAGTTGCATGAAAAGAAACAGGAAAAAGAAAACAAAGAATACCCAGTTCTTGATGAGATCACAGAAAAGGTAAAGGTGCCTAAAAATAATAATAATCAAGATCCACAACAACAACAACTACCACAGCAGCAACAGGCACCTCAAACACCTAAAAGCGGTGTTAGAAGATCTACCAAGATAAGTAGACCGCCTGAAAAATACTCTCCATTATATTATTTATTGTTGACTGATTCTGGTGAACCTAAATGTTATGAAGAAGCAATGCAGGTTGAAAGCAGGAAGAAGTGGGAGCTATCCATGGAAGAAGAGATGGAATCTTGAATGCATAACCAAACTTGGGACTTAGTCAGGTTGCCTGCAGGTAAAACTACATTGCAGAATAAATGGGTTTACAGGCTGAAGGAAGAAGATGGAGGAAAACAGAGGTACAAAGCTAGACTTGTGGTGAAGGGGTTTGCACAGAAGAAAGGTATTGATTTTGATGAAATATTTTCTCCTGTTCTAAAGATGGCTTCAATCAGAACTATTTTAAGTCTTGTAGCAGTGAAAGATTTACATCTTGAATAGTTAGATGTAAATACAACATTTCTCCATGGAGATTTGGAGGAAGAGATCTATATGGAGCAACCAGAAGGATATGAGGTCAAAGGGAAAGAAAAATTAGTGTGCAGGTTAAAGAAGAGCTTGTATGGCTTCAAACAAGCTCCAAGGTAGTGGTATCTAAAATTTGACAAGTTTTTGTCTGAACAAGGTTATACTAGATGTCACTCTGATCATTGTGTTTATTTGAGAAGGCAAAATGATGGCAACTATATTATATTGTTATTGTATGTTGATGACATGCTTATTGCAGGGTCTAACATGCAAGAAATAAATGTGCTCAAAATAAAATTGGCAAATTCATTTGCAATCAAGGATTTGGGAGCTGCAAAACAAATCCTTGGTATGAGAATAACAAGAGACATGAAAAAACACAAATTAACACTGTCTCAGAATGAGTACATACAAAAGGTGTTGAAAAGATTTAATATGCAGAATGCAAAACCAGTTAGTACACCTTTTGCTAGCCATTTCAAACTTAGTAAGGAGATGTGCCCCAAGACCCATGAAGAAATGGAGTATATGTCTAAAGTTCCATATGCATCAGTAGTTGGAAGCTTAATGTATGGAATGGTCTGCACAAGGCCCGGTATTGCATATGTATTGGGAGTTGTAAGCAGGTACATGAAAAATCCAAGAAAAGAACATTGGATGGTAGTAAAATGGATTCTCAGATATTTGAGAGGTACCACAAATCAAGTGTTATGATTTGGTTGTTCAAACATTTCTCTACAGGGATATGTTGGTGCAGATATGGTAGGTGACAGAGATAACAAGAGGAGAACTACAGGATATGTATTTACTATATATGGAACAACTGTCAGTTGGGTTTCAAAAATCTAGAGTGTTGTTGCATTTTCAACAATAGAAGTAGAGTATGTTGTTGCTATAGAGGCTAGTAAGGAAATGATTTGGTTACAAAGGTTTATGGATGAATTGGGTAAGAAGCATGATATGGGCACGTTATGCAGTGATATCCAAAGTTCCATTCATCTTGCAAAGAATTCAGCATTTCATTCCAGGACTAAAAACATATAGCTCGAGTACCATTTCATATGGTCAGTATTGGAAGATGGACAGTTGAAGCTAGAAAAGATACACACTAGCCAGAATCTTGTAGATATGCTAAAAAAATTTGTAACCAGGGAGAAACTGAGAATATGCTCAGTTTCAATTGGTCTTCGATGATGATGATGAAGATGAGAAACAACTAGGTCCAAAGAGGAGTCATTGTCCAACAAATGAAGCAGAGGTGGAGTTGCTACAATCAGTCTCCAAGTGGGAGATTTTTGGGTGAGGAGCCTGATTATCTTTCTTATTTTGTATCACAGTGTCGAACCCCTGTACCTTAATGGGGGCGGCCACCCATAATTAAACGCTTCCTAGGGGGTCTAGGAGGGCGGCTGCCCAAACTAGGTGAACCATGTATATCTGTGTCTCTCTGGTTTTATGTGTTTTGTGTGCTTGCGTTTTCCACATATTTTATGTGTTTCATTGCTCTGTAATATTTAATTTTCTGACAAAGTTTTCAAAAAAAAATTTCTATTGCTCTCTTCTAGTCTTTGTCTACTAATTTTTTTGTTTTGTGGTGAGTGATGTCCTTTAGCTATCATTATTTTAGCGTTCACGCTATTCTCCATGCACTTATGATGTGGAACTCTCCTCATAATTTTGCTACATATTTTTCTACATATATGATGACTAGCTTGTTTCCTTCTCTGACCCATCCCCCATGGCTTGTTAGCAAGAATGTGTATGTAGGGAAGTGGCATATTATCAAGGGTGGTCCTAAACGGGCAAAAAACACATGCATCACCACCTAGAGGAAGTCACCTCATTTATATGACCTCATGTCGGGGCCCATTTAGGAAGAACTAACCCATGCTGAGGGAGATGACTCCTATGGCAGTATTCACCTCTCAAGCATGGATTTTCTTCCTTAGCTGGAATATTGGGCATTAAATAGTAGGATGAGTACCCTATAGGATGAGTACCCCAAAAGTGCAAGATTTAAAACTATAGCTATAATTTTTTTTGAATAGAGACTATGTAAGACCAAGTGTATTCACAAGGGGAGCACTGGTAATATTGGTCAAAAATAAATTTGGAACATGTAGAATAGGTATAGACTACTCAAAACTAAATAAACTAATGATCAAGCATAAATATCCTCTACTATAGGATTTTATGAAGTAACCCTAAGAATAAATTCCATAATATATAATGACTATGGAATGGATTCTTCTGTAGGATATTGTGCGTGAGGTTTAGGTTTCTCAGAAAAAATTGAGATAAACAAACCCGATAGATGTAAAAATAAAAATATGCATGACTTAGGATAGAAATAAAATGGAGACGATGATTAATCCTAAGTTATAGCCATGAACAAGCAATGCTACTTGAGAAGCATGAGTGGGGAATAAGAAATAATTCACGACAATGACGCTGGAAGAAGTCCCAACTCATCCTTGAACAAAACCCTCAAATTACAGTCAACCTGCAATTTGGAGAGGAGGGTTAAAATGCTATTACAGTTCAAAAAGGGTGGGTAAATAAATAAAATTTATCTCTGAGAAAAAAATAGAGTTCGTACACATTTGAACCAAACACCCTAGTAAATTCGGAGAGGGAAACCTCAACAAAGGCCTCCGAGGTAAAATATCCATCTCCAACGAAAATAAAAAATTTGTGGCTGAAGTCGTGAAGCAACGAAATTTACAAACAAACCATTAAACCAAAGAGCAGAGTCAAAAGGGTCATAGAGTAGACTTAACAACCTAAAAGAGTTGGTGTAAAACCTAAAGTCAAGTTAAAGAGAATCCTCACTATTGACGTGATGTAATTTTGTAGAGTTCATGTGGATTGAAGGGTCACCTCAGCAATTCACGATCCATGTGACTGAGTATGGTGATTTAACTAATACCGATCCCGATAAAGGTTCGGCTACAGGAGTTGGTATATCGAGGATACAGAAACTCAATCGCATTAACACCACTTAACCATAAAATAAAGGTGTGTTAAACAAAATATAGTGGGTTATGCATAGATTCTTCAATTGTGAATATGAAGAAGGAGTTAGATAAACAAATTAGCTGTAAAAAGGGGTCAATTGGGAAGTCCACATTCCTAAAATGCATTTAATATTGATGACGTGGTTAATATATGTCACAAAATTTCATATATGAAACTAGTTTAGTGTATTGATATCATGTGACAGACATGCAGTGGGTGCAAAAGGGGTCAAACCAAAGTTAGAACTTGAAAAGTGGATGTGTAAATATTAAATGAATTCAATATGATAGGTAATATCGATTTTCATACATATGATGGCTAAGAGGAATAATGAAATTGATTCTAAGGTTTAAGCCATGCGGTCGAAATGTAAAGGTCCATGAAAGAAAATAAATATGGGAATGACATACCCCTTTTAATTTTATTGTGGTATTTAGAGAGATATTTCCTAACATATGGTTGGTTAGTTCAATGTATGTGTGCTGGTGGAAGTAGAATTAGATAACTAATAATTAACATGGAAAAGATTAGGGTGGATAATAGTAAAAAGGGGGATTCCACTATCTAACTATAGTTCCATGAAATAAAATAAAAAATGAGGTTTATATATATATATATATATATATATATCAAGTATGAATTGAAATTATAAGCTGGAAATTTAGTTTCAAGTGCATAGGACCCCAGATAACCAGAGGTATGAATACACCTAAACCTAGTTAAACAAACTGTAATTAACAAGAAATGTTAATTGAGAATTGATTGCCCATTACTATGTAGCGTAAGGTGACAAATTGTCGGAAGTTGTTGGGGGTAATGATTTCAGATTCAATAAATAGGAAAAAAATTTGTGGAACTGGAGATGTTACATTCTTTTACTAAAATAATTGACAACTAGATAGGTTGTATATTGGCACAAGGTGGACTACCACTACTATCACTATAATATTAGGTATATTTCATGATATGAATTAAAATAAGAAACCTAAAATGATAAGCCACATGGATGAGTTTGGATGTGGAGAAGAAGCGTATCCCTAGAATAATAAGGATATCCATGAAATGGTTTCCAATAATTCATATTATAAAAAATAAGAAAGAAATATATTAAATTTGATGATCAAATATGATGGTCCTTATTAGAGGTTGTTAGAAATGGAATAAAAATTCCACTTCATGTGATAATGAAGATAATGTATATGGTATAAATGTTTCGTTTATGGTTTAGATATTGTCTATATGTTTAAGGATGGCATGTTTAATACAAGAGGTGGTAAGCTAAATAAGAAATGGTGTAATATAGCTGTGAATAAAGATACTAGATCTAGAGGTAATTTTTATGGTTGTATTTTGAATATGTTGTAAAAAATATCCACCAATATCCACTAATATTGAAAAAGAGCTAGTGAAGATAGTAGTGGGATGATTATTTCCTAAATTAGAACTAAGATCTATCTTAGTGTAGCTAAGCTAAGATATGGTGCAAATATATTTTTCATAGGAAATTTCATGTTGTGGAATAAAAATGATGTAACTACCTTCATGGAAAACCTTTTTTATACATATTGGATCATTGTATATTTCATCATTCATTTTGATGATTTTAGATTGGAAAAGGTGGAAGAATCTTCTCATAGCATCAGTTTTACGAACAAGTCCCATTTATGTGAATTAGGGTTTGAAATATTTTAGAAGATATTAAACAACATATTTTTTGGATTGAAAGTTTGTTAATTAAGGTCACACCCCTCAAGTTGTTCAATATCTATATAAATTTCCAATGCTATAAGAATCAACTCGATGGGATTCCATATGCAAAAATTATGCCATCACAAATTTAATTTTTGTGGGGGTGGGATACCATCGTCCCGCCTAACAAAAGGATTGGGGGCGGGGCAACAACATTCCCCCATGATAAATTTAATTTATTTAATGGAACTCCATTCATTCCATTGTACATTTGGTCGATATTTATTTCTCATTTGTTTCACCTATCAACAAGGTTCTCACTCGTGGGGTTCTCCAATGGGATAACAATTTTACCATGGACTCATTTTTTCCATTCATTTCAATGTCTCACTCTGACCTACCTACTATATAGTGTAACCTGTGAGTAGGGAGTCAAAGTAGTTTGACTCATGACATTCCATTGCTTTATTATTAAATTCTCTCATTAGGGGAAGATAATCCTCCCTAGTTGGAAAATTTCCAATTCAGTGGAGTTGCACTCTCTTGAGCTCTATGCTACTAGAGTGTATTTTCCATTTTTTATTTTTTTCATTCCATTTTGGATTCATCTCCCTATTATAGAATGGATATTTTTGTACCTTCTCTGCTCGAACCTTTCTCTTTCCAAAGTTTTTCTCCGCACTCTATAAAAGTAATTCCAGGTGTTTCCTTGCTAGTTATCTATAACTTCTTTAGCTTCCTTTATAATTTTACCCCCTCCCCCAGCCTTTGCTCTCATTTATACCTCATTGTTCTCCCCTCCCTATCCTCCTTTCCTAATCTCTATGCTCAGCCTACTCATAAATCATGGGACCTTTGTTAGTGGAATTATTCTTGGATAAGTATTCATATAAAATTTTCTATCACTCTCTTCTAGTCTTCCTCTACTAATTTTTTTGTTCATGGTGTGCAATGTCCTTTGGCTATCATTACTTTGAATTTAACCCTATTCTCCATGCACTTATGACGTGGAACTCTCCTTATAATTTTGCTACCTATTTTGCTACATATATGATGACTGGCTTGTTTCCTTCTCTGACCCATCCCCCATGGCTTGTTAGCAAGACTGTGTATGTAGGGAAGTGGAGTATTATCAAGGGTGCCCCTAAATGGGAAAAAACCACATGCATCACCACTTAGAGGAATTCACCTCATTTCTATGACCTCATGTCGGGGCCCATCTAGGAAGAACTAATCCATGCTGAGGGAGATGGCTCCTATGGCAGACTTCACCTCTGAAGCATGGATGTTCCTCCTCAGTTGGAATATTCGGAATTAAATAGTAGGATAAATTTTGACAAATTTAATCAATATATGAAAATATTTTATATTTACTTTCACATGAAGTTTCCCTTGGAAATAATTCCATTGTACCGGCAAGAGAATCACCAACACAACTATTCCCTTGAGCATATGCACCATCAAATGAAGGACCTTGACTCACTGCATGGATGTTCTTCCTCAGCTGGAATATTGGGCATTCAATAGTAGTACAAATTTTGACCAATTTAATCAATATATGGAAAAATTTGATATTTACTTTCATATGAAGATTCCCTTGGCAATAATTCCATTGTACCCGCAAGAGCATCACCAACACAACTATTCCCTTGAGCATATGCACCATAAACTGAAGGACCTTGACTCACTAATGGAGCACATATAGCAACATCTTAGAGCACCTCCCTTAGTGGGGGCACTACTAGAGACAACAAATATCCCTTCTATGTTGTTGTTGTGAACTTTGTTCTTTCCTTTCAAGTTTATGTCGTGATCCTGTTATATTTGTACCTTGCTTCTACTATTTACTTTAATGGCCAATTAGGTCATCTATTCATTTTTTTCTATTAAATTTTGACTATCCTAATACTCATCTATCTTGTACCTTTCTAGGGAGAGTAAATGTTTTTGTTTAATCAGACCTCCGTAGAGAAAAATTAAGTTAACACTTTTCGATACTATTTTGTAATACATAATTTTTTTTAAAGACAATTTAATAAAAAAAAATTATATATATTAAATTTATCTATTTATATTTTTTAAAAATAATAATCATTTACATTTATTATAAATTTAGATATTTTAAAATTATCAAAAATTACTGACAATTTTATACTCTTACATATTAATCTACTAAACAATATAGATAGAGTAATATTTAAATAACCTCACATATTTTATTCTTTGATTAATATAAAACTTGAAAACAAACACCAAATTTCATCATTTCAATATGTTATTGATGTAGGAGCATCAAGGGAAATTTTCATTTTTTATTATGTAATAAAGGGGGGTGTGACATTTTAATTGTTTTATTAATTAATTTGTTATTTTAAAATAAAATAGGAGATAATTTAGAAAAGTGAGGATTTTGTAAATATTCTTTTATTAATTAAAAGGATATGAGAGAAAATAGAATTAAGTAGAAAAATTAGGCAGTAGGAATGCTATGTACGGGACTTAGTTGAGTCCACACCTAAAATGTATTTAAATTACATTTAGTTGAGGATTAGGTGGAGAGATTTTTGGAGTGAATTAATTCCATTATTTATCTATAAATAAGAGTGGTTTTTGTGAGGAGAACACACTTGAATAGTTGAAGAGCTAAGGGGAGTGAGGGAGGAGTGGTTTAATGGGCAAAGAGCCAAGAGGCCACCCAATGTAATATATGGCCACAGAATTTTAATGTAGTTATGTTGAGTTGATTTGTATGGATCTTTTTCGCTTTCATGTTAATGAAGTTAGATGTTTTCTACGATTTTATTATAGAAAATTTCAGTATTTTATGATTTTAGGAAGGAGTTGCATTCTTATATGCAGGATCTGCTTTCTAGTAGAATCCCTGCATCATTTTTGGTATCACAGTGGGAAGACTCTTTGGAAAATGAAGATGTTTGTTTTCTAAATAAAATTAGATTTCCAATATATCTTATATGCAGATGTGAGATGTTACAGGGGACAGTCATAGAGATGAATGAGACAGCATTTTGTGGAGGATTTGCGTCGAGCAGTGGAACGATTTGCCTACGATTGAAGAGTATGTGGCAGTCTTAAATTCCTGAGTTGCATAGTTCTGGAATGCACGCAGGGAAATAACTTTGTGTTGAGTTTTGGTTCACACGAAAGGCTGAGTTATAAGAGCACGGTTGTGCGAAGGCTTGGGGTTGTAAGTCTTGATTCGTAAGTTCGATTTGAGCATTTCAGAGCATAAGAATGTAAATTATGTTTTCGCTGGGTACATATGTTATTTTCTACGTAGAGAGAACCTACATATCTGTCTTCTTTTGGGTGCACACATTTTATGTTTGCTTGGTCCTACACAGATTGCAGATATAGGAGATTGAAGGTGTAGCGATGCAGGTAGCCGGTACAAGGATGGATTGACAGCATTTTGTTTTGTGTGGGGTTTACAAATCACCGTATTGTTGTGTGCACCTATAGCCATTTGAAGGAGCGCCGTAGGAGGAAAAACTCTGCGTACGCCTGGAACATACTCAAGGGAGGAATGCTGTGTGAATTTGGTTCATACGGTGGAAACTTTAGCTGCTTTCTTTATGAAAATCATGGTGGTGAACGAGCGGAATTGAATGGTATTCTGTCAGCGTATTAACCAGTGTGAACAGTGGCACGAACTGTCAACTACATGAGAGGTAACGCTTTGGTTGTTGTTTGATCATACACCATGTAGAATTGTGTGCCAATGAATGTTAGAACACTGATTTATTGCATGATGGTCAACGTGAATGTTGCTATGGTAATAAGCTAAAGTTTGCCATCGATTGTACTATATGGGCGATGTAAAAAATAAAATCGATATAGATATAGCATCGATTTCCCTTGTGATGGTCAACATAAAGTTGGACTTTGTATTATGAAGATCAATGAAAAAATCGATATAGTTGTAATCATCGATTTTACTGTGAGAATCAAGTTCGATATGAGGTTTTGGTTGGTTGTTGTGGGAATGAAATCTCAAGGGCGCAAAGTTCACTGTTTATTTTGAGAAAATAAAAAATTGGAACGATTGATGCAGTTGATGGTCGATATCAACGTGGAGAAGCATTAATAAACAATTCAGTGGAAATTGAGTCACGCTGTGGGTGGAGAAACTGCTGTGTAAATTGATTTTTTTACACTACGTGTCTCATATGCAAACTATGAAATTGCCCAAACGCTGGCGCAGAGTACAGGTTTATAAACAAAGGAGTTGTGATAATTTTCCAAGTCCACGTGTAGTGTAGAGGTGGGATGTGGGTTAAATAAAGCAAATCGCATGGAGTTTCTTTCATTTTGGAACCTCGTTGTGATCGAATTCTTACACAATCGAGCTGTGCATTGATAGGTTCGATTGACTAGTGCTATTAAACGATTTGATTGCTTGTTGAGCAAAGGTATGAATCATACCCCTTTCTATACAGAACTGAATTAAATGAATTAAAAAACCGAAACTAGGAGTTACTGAATGAAATCGTAACTGAAGTGGAATCTTGAAGATCGAATATTGTTTCTTTTGTGAAACCGAAGTATTAAGGGGAATTGATAATGATTAAGTTTTGAAGAACGCAGTGTAAACCTTTGTCATTTGATATAATCGAATTAGTATGAGCGCCATGCAAATTTTCGGCTGATTTGGATATATTTCCCTATTACAGCAAGATTCTGATGGTACAAAAACTTTTTTTTTAGTGGATTTTCGCTCATGTTTCAGAGTGAGTGATCCAGTTGTGAAGTTTCAGACGTCGAGTCAGGGTTTGTAAGGTGACATTTCACATGCTACACAAGAAATCTGTTGCTTCAGTGATCAAATGGGGCAGTTGGAGCTATTGCTGGGTTCGAAATAAAACATGTTTGTGCTTATTATAGCGTTGGTGCGAATGCCGAAGGAATGGTAAGTATGTTTGTATTTACCGTAGCAGAGTCTTATTACGTTGAATAAATGGGGCATAGATCGAGGATGTAAAATTTTGTGTGGGCTAATGTTATTTTAAAGGATTTGTGACATTGGAATGTGTAATTCCATACGGGTTGGTTGATTAAACAATGACAAGTTTGTTTGAGGAAAAAAACAAGGGTGCACCTAAATAATGGAAGCAAAGTCGATTTTTGAATTTTGGCATTTGGGCTTTACACAGTTTGAGTTTATGAATAAAGAAAATGGTTAGTTGACGAAAGGCTTCTATAAGACTCTTTTTTTAAAAGTTGTTCATAAAGTTTGAAGATTTCATGAAGTATGGTTATTAGGAAAATTGTAAAAGAAAGTGGAGCTTCCGCATATGAGAATTGGGTTAGAGCTAGATTTTTGGGATTGGATTGAAATTTGGGTTTAATGCATGGAAAAAGTGATTATTGGTTCATAGCCATAAAGTGAAAATTGAAGGAGAAAGCTTCCAATATGAAATGGCTTATTAAATTATGGTCCAATGATTTGATTATTTAAAAATAAGCTTCCGCACGTATTGTTGTAAATTGCCCAGATTGAAGTTTATGAAATCATATGAAATTGCTGGAATTGAAGTTTTATTTGGGCAAAATTTTTGAGATGAATTTTGTATATGGTAAGGTGTTGTTTGCAGAAATTTGTAGCAAGAGGTTGCCAGGGATTGGTCCCAAGACAAAGAGAAGCCAATCGCAGCAGGAAAGTTGCATGATAAGTGCGAAGAATTGCAGGGGAAGTGGCTTAAATGAAGTCCACACGTGAACAGATGCAGTTCACAAAGGAGGGCAACATGATTGTTGATAGTAATTTTCGGAGATCTGATGAAGAGTATGATCGGGAGAAGGATGAGATAACAATTCTCCTTGAATTGTTAATGAAGTTCTTGCGGGAAAATATGAGAAACCAGACACATGGTTGGACCATGAAAATGAAGGTGAAGTGGCATAAGCTACACGTAAGAAGGGAAAAGAAGGTAAACATACAGTTGATGGAGGAGCTGAGGAAGCTCGAACAGATGTTGAGTTGTGAAGAACTGAGAGAGGCTGAGTTAGAAATGGATGTTTCCATTTGTGGCCCGGAACATGGCAAAATTCTGGGTGAAGAGATCAGTGAGGAGGATCTCATGAACTATTGGGATAGTTCAGAGGCATCTGAAGAAGTGATGGCAAGAGAAACAGATGAGGCTATGAAGCCTTGCAATTTTTCTCATAGTTTATGTATGTTTGCAGGATGTGCGAAAGGCAGTGAACAGTCTGATAGAATTGTCACGAAGAAGAATGAAGTTCTTGAGGTAAAGTTTGGTAGAGAATTCCTTTCAGAGATGGAATGTGGTGATTGGTTACAACATGAAGAAATCACAAATGACTTCTTGGTTGGGATAAGACAGCAAGTCGAAGCTGTTATGGAACCGAAAGAAAGTGGAAATGCTGAAGGAAAATTCTAGGGAGGTAAACAAGTGTATTTTCTTAATGAGATTGCTGACAAAATTTTACAATGTAATGATGTTGAAACCAGGAAATTTCAGGAGGATTGCCAGAGGGAGAATGGAAGTAGTGATGAGGCGAAAGGGAAATCTACAGAACAACTAAATCAAATGAAGGATTCAGAACAACAAAGGGAGATGTCGACTGAAGTATTCAGTGAGATCACAAGGTCTTATGTGTTTAAGACTAATGATTTGTGTGTGATGACAGGTATATCACAGAGTGTCGAACAAACTTTGAAGTTTGTTAAGGAAGAAAATTTGAATCTAAAACTTGTTCAGAATGATGCTGAGATATCAAGATCTCAGACAAAGGAGTCTTTTGGAAATATTCGACAGAATATTGAAGCAGGGAAAGAAGGACCATCTAATGATTGGTCAACAGCAAGTGAAGGTATGGAAATTTGTGTAAAATTTTCGAGTTCTATTCCATTTGAGATTGTTCAGTTATATTGGAAGTTAGATCTTCAGAGGAGAGAGTTGGAAAGGTATAGGATCTATTTACAGGGAAAGTTGCTTAAAGACACAGAACAGGGAAACATTTTTCAAACAGATGATGTGGAGGAGGGACTAACTGATAGTCTGATAGAGGAATTGAATCAGCATACTGATGTGTTGATAAATGAGGGAATTTCAGAGCAGCATCGTGAAATGTTGCCAGCAGCGGAAGGGGCAATGAAGCCTTATGTTTTTTTTTTTCTAACAATTGTTTTGTGAGTACAGGTTTTATTGCAGATGCTGGAGAAAATCTATTAGACAGAGAAATTGAGCTGATGAGGCGGATTATGATGAAAGTATCCCAGAAGAGGCCAGCTACAGTAAAACAAAGAAGACGTAGCACGAGAAAGACAACAAAATATTGTGAGAGCACAGCTAGTGGGGCAATGCAGCATAAAGTGTGGAGACCTGGAGAAGAACAATAGATAGAAGCAGCGATGAGTGGGAAGTTGCAGCACAAGATATGGGATCTAGGCATACACAAATCCAAACACATGATTAGGCGATCATGATTAATTTCAACCTTGGGAGTCTGATGCAGGAGCATCAAGGGAAATTTTCATTTTTTATTATGTAATAAAGGGGGTTGTGACATTTTAATTGTTTTATTAATTAATTTGTTATTTTTAAATAAAATAGTAGATAATTTAGAAAAGTGAGGATTTTGTAAATATTCTTTTATTAATTAAAAGGATATGAGAGAAAATAGAATTAAGTAGCAAAATTAGGGAGAAGGAATGCTATGTACGGGACTTAGTTGAGTCCACACCTAAAATGTATTTAAATTAGATTTAGTTGAGGATTAGATAGAGAGATTTTTGGAGTGAATTAAATTCATTATTTATGTATAAATAAGAGTGGTTTTTGTGAGGAGAACACACTTGAATAGTTGAAGAGCTGAGGGCAGTGAGGGAGGAGTGGTTTAACGGGCAAAGAGCCAAGAGGCCACCCAATGTAATATCTAGCCACAGAATTTTAATGTAGTTATGTTGAGTTGATTTGTATGGCTCTTTTTCGCTTTCATGTTAATGAAGATAGATGTTTTCTACGATTTTATTATAGAAACTTTGAGTATTTTCTGATTTCAGGAAGGAGTTGTATTCTTATATGCAGGATCTGCTTTCTAGCAGAATCGCTGCATCAGTTAGGAAACCAATGCCCTCTTCATGTATAACCTTAACCTCACATATTACCAAGACATAAGAAAACTTTAATTCATATAAACTTTAACTTTAAAAAGCCTAAATTCTTTTCATATAAATATACTAAGAAAATAACTACTAAGTAAGCTTTATGAATTCAAGATAGTTTTATATATCATAATTTATTTTATTTTTATATGTAATAGTTTATTATAAATGATTCTTTTATATGAAATTACGGAAATATATATTTTAAAATAATAAATACTTTTATTTTATATAAATAGATAAAATATTTGTTTTACACATATATATTTTTATATTTTGTGTTTTGTATTAAAAAATTTGACCATTATGTCGAGTTTTTATAGTAATATGATACAAGATAGATTGCCACAACTAAAACCATTATTATTAAAAAAATGCAAGGTTACTATGAAAATACTAAAACTTTTATTATTTAAGGTTGAATACTTAGTGTTGTGCACACAAAATCAATTTCCCTAAATTCAATGATTGAATTTAGTTGTAAATATACAAACTAGTAAATGTTTCTCTGAGTTCATTCCTATTAAATTATAACAAATAATGATAGAAAATTAAATCTATACCTTTCAAATGAAATGCTTTAAGAATTTCTTCACTATCCTTTGATGCAACTCCTCAATGCTTACTACGCAGACCTGAAATCATTATAACAACGAAATATCCAATGCATATGATAAATAAATGACTCAATAAAATTTATAATAGTGACCAAAAAACTATTACCTAATATCATTATCAATGGAAAATTGAAGTAAATACACGAGACATAAACTCTGTTGAACACTAGAGTGTGAAAAAAACACACATTTATATTAATCTCAAGAATGAAGGATACATACAACCCTCGCCTTGAGCATGTATGTCTCCTTCAAATGATATCCCACTTTCTCTTTAGATTCCAAGACTTTATTTATTTTTTTAATTTTAATTTTTTTATAATATATATTTTTGTTAATTTTAATATTATTACTCTATGTTTTAATTCTTTTCCATTTTTTTTAATTTATCTTTTTTGGTTGGTTTTCAATATGGGTTTTCTTTTTTGGATTTTTATTTCTTATTTTTTAATAATTTTTGTCATTTTTTATTCTAAGGTTTTATTTTATTATTTAAAAATAAAATCATTTTATGTTTTTTTTAAAATTTATTTATTTATTTTTAAAATTTAGTTGTATATTTCATATTTTTATTTTTAGTTTTTTAATTTAAAGGAATTTGTTTTTATTTATTTTTTGAATTGTATGTTTTTATTTATTATTTTTATTTAAAATTTTATATGAGTGATTTTATTTCTCAAGAAATCATCACATTTCATCATTATAAAATTTATAAAAAAATATTAAAATATGTTATTTTTCTAACTTTTCCATAAAAAATGTTTTATTTAACATGTTATTTTTGGTTAGAAGGTCTTCAATTATGCATTTGTTTTTAATTAGATATCTATATGCAAAATCTGTATTTTTTGTTTAATTTTTTCTTTATTAAAAATACATTGCTAAGAAAAACACAAAACACATGTTTGGAAAACCCTGAAAAATAAACATCTTAAATGAAAAACAAGAAAAGACTAAGACGACTTGAATAATTGTTAAATAATAAACATTTTAAAAAAATTATTCACACTTAATACATTAGAAAGTTTAAAGTGTCAAAAATAGACCATGTAATATAAGGGGTTGATGTTGAATGAACATTTTTCAAAATTAGCATGAAAATCACTAAAATTTAAAAAAAAATGTTCATAATTGATACATAAGAAAATTTTAAGTATTAAAAATATGCTCCTAAAAAAAAGTGTATTCTAAATCAATAATTTTTTAAATTGGATGATGTTTTTGCTACCTCAAAAAAATGGATCTAGTTTCATTGGTAACTACTTTATGTATGTAGAAAAATATAGCCATGACAATCTAGAATTCATCATATGTGAATTGAGTCGATACAAGTCACGTATATATTGATGGAAAATAGACTTGATGGTGCATGAATCAAGCAATTTCAAGTCATGCACAAGTTTAATGCTTAAGTATGAGCTTTTCCCAAGTCATTAATCATGATTTTCTCTTATCAATTATGAAATTGTGAGAAAATAATTATGATAAATTAGTCAATTATGCCATTTTCTCCATATCACATCTCATACCATCCTTCTATAACCCATATAAGTAAAAACCACTTAAAGAGGATGCATTCTAGACAAAAGCTAAGGTAATTTGAAGTAGGGTCTAGTTCATAATAGTCGAGTGGAAAATAATGTTACAACGCCAAAATTGGTGATAATGAAGAGTATTTTTATTACTAATATTCCTCAAAAGAGAGTTACTACACCAACTAAATCTATTGAAGGCTCATGGTGGACTCATGAATAAAGTGAAGACTTAGAGCTTGTGTTATCTGAAATAGAAAATGAAGTTAATAAAATGGAGATAGTATGTTGAAAAGGATGGATTTATTAGGTTCTAAATAAAATATTAAAAGATAAATGGAAAGGAGGATGAATGAAAATAAGGAAGAAAAACAAAAATCCACTATTTCGATGGAAAATTTTATGTTTGAGAGGATTTGTATAAGGGGAGGTGGATATCCAAGAAAGTAATAAACATAAGGAGAAAGTAATAAACATAAGGAGAAGCATGATGGTGAGGATTAGGGAAAATTTTAGGGGTTAGTATTTAAAGGTTGGCTAATTTTCTACCCTTTTCAAAAAGAAGGATTCATCGATATTAACCTTTTCTAAAAATGATTTACCCAAATTTTACAGTATAAAGTTTAAACACATTAAAAATATCCATAATTTTATAACTATTATATGAAATAGTTAAAAATTAAGTACTTTTACAAAATTATTGCCAACCATTTTATAGTTTTTTTGTTAGATATAATTAAGATTTTCCAAGTTTTCTAAAATTTAAATTAAATTTTAATCCTTATAATTTTTAGTGTTGATAATCAATCCTATATGGGAGTATGCTATCACTATAGGAGAGAAAAAAATATTGAGTGGCAAAACCATAAGCATGAACTTTTAATCCAAGATCCACATCATTAAGACTTCAAGGCAACACCAAAATTACTACATTTTGAAAATTGACATGAGAATGGTAATGATCTTCTCACACAAGTACTTTCGATAGAAGAATACTTTGATCTACTTCGATAGGCATCCTTAAAAAAGTTAAATATTGCATCATTGTTTTTAGAACAAGACTATCATGATTGGTATGAATGACCTTCTAAAATAAAAAGGCTCATGTTATATTTTGGTATTATAAAATAATTGGAGGCCATTTATAGATATATTAAGATAGATATATTATTTATTCAATTAGTAAATCTTCCATAAATGAGAGAGCAAATTCAACAATTCCAAAGGACGAGCCTCATATTAAACAATTTTTTATAGGATAACATGTTATACCTCTTTATGGGGATTTAAAGGAAGGAGTAGAACAAGAGTTTTATATCCTTGTACCCAAATACATAGAGAATGCTTTTTTTCTTGCATCATTTGAAAGTAAAAACATGGTCACTAGAAAATCAATCAAATATTATTATCTCAATGCTAAACGAGCAAGGTTGACTCCTCAAAAAATGGTTGAAATAAGATCAAGTGGACTATGTTTCAACTAGCCAAGCATGTACAAAATGCAATGAGAAGACCTTCAACTACATAAACATTGGAGCGGACCAAGATAGAGAATTGGAAATATCACAAGACCTAGAGCTAGTAAATACTATTCCAATAACATCTTTTCATGCATTGGTTGACATCAATTCTCCACAAAACCTCAAGATAAAAGAATATATCAAAGAGAAAAAAAATATAGTAGGAAGTACCTGTAACTTCATCAATCACAAATTAGAAAAACTTCTCGATTGTTTCATATATCTAACACCATAGTTTCAACCCGTTATTGTAATTGTTTACAGATGTACCATAGTTTGAAGCCTTATATGGGGGATAATTTGATGGATAGTCAATGAATGCAATACAAATGGATAGTGTTGGTGTTGTATTATAGGTATGTGGTTATAGTCATGGGAATAGTGACCCTTAGCTTTCATTTTCAATTTTCAAGATCTCTTCATAAGAGTTTTAGTGGTTAGTAGGCTTAAGTGAAATTGATCTTATAAGTATCCAATGAAAATACTCTAAACACCTTAATTAATGTATTGTTTACAAATTAAAACTCTTATATAAATTATATATATTCTTTCTATAATTATACTTTTCTTAAATTTGAATTTTGTGGGTGATATTTATTTGTCAAATAGTTTAGTTGATTAGTGAAATACCTTTCATAATTTACAAGTTAGATGTTATGGCTATCATACCTTTATATGAAAAATAGAAACATATAAGAGATATGAATATTTAGAGGGGTTGAGAAAATACATCAATCAATTGGTTGTGCTTATTAGTGGTAATGTGACTAGACAAGCACAAGAGAGATAAATAGAAGGATTTTAATTCATCATTTAGGCGTAGGGATGCATTAGGGCTAAGGATATAATCAGATAACGATGTATTCTGAATTTCAGAGTTGAGAAAATGCATTATGGAATAGGCTAGTATTTCATGGCAATTTGACTAGTATTTCATGGTAATGTGTAATGGGACGTGAGAAGCACATAGATACAAATGGAACCACTTTGAATCATGACCTAGATGGACCTGGATGTAAGAGTGCAATAGGGTTATGGATGTGTTCAATGCGAAATTTGGAATACGCATGCTAGAGCTGAGCGAATTCAAGTCTCTCTGTTAGAGATAGCTATCGTTACCTGAAGTTTCCAAAATGAGGCAAAACAATTTCAGTCTCAGGTTCGTTGGTCAAGGTAAGAAGCCCTCGTTAACACTCCCTTGCAAAATATCATTTTGCAACGTCATGTTCCCCTACAAGTCTATGGAGCTTGCGGTATGTATGGATCGAATCAATTGAAAGTTCAGATTTATGGTATTAATTCCAAGAAGTTTAAGTGTGGTTTAGACGCTTGCTTTTGTTGGAAAACTACTCGAAAAAGTGTGACTAAATATTTTCGACAAATAGAGGCAAGAATCAGAGCTTGGAAACTGCAGTTATAAAAGCTATTTTGATATAAGCTCGACAAACGTATACCACACTTTTCGATATATTAGAATCGCACGCCATTTAACACTTCAAAACATAGAAATATAAAATAAAACAAAGCAAGTTGCAAAAAGAAAAACGACTTGTTAACTTAAATAATGGTGGGAAAAAAAATGCTCCATATTCACATATAAAGTGGCTAAATTAATGCACTTTAATGCTGTGCTGTAAATTTTGCAAAAACCAACCCTATGTTAATTTTTGGGACCAGAAAACTTAAGCCGTAAGTGGATGACCTATCTCACATCAAAGGTTCATGAAGTTTATCATAACCCATTCCCTTTACGTGGAAGGATTTACGTGTATGGTGGATAAAGGTTATAATATAACATATGCGCTAAATTAACTTAAGAAAAAAAAAACAACTATGGCACTGAATAAAAAATCCAAATGTCTATTTTACCAACATAAAGTATTCCAGTAGAACCGAACAAAAAAATCAGACCTAACCATTAGAGATTCGCTAGTTGTTAAAACTGAAATTAAGTTTGGTAGAGTAGGACAAAAGAATCAATCCTAACTATAAGCAATTAAGGTTTGGTAGATTAGGAGAAAAGAATCAATCCTAACCATAAGCAATTAACTATATTACACCACAACTCCATTTAACAGAAAGAGGCATTCGTAGATTCGAAAAAAAGAGTCAAACCTAACCATAAGCAATTAACTATATTATACCACAACTTTATTAAACAGAAAGAAGCGTTTATACAGAGCTTCGCCCTAATTAAAATATTGAAAACACGCGAATTATGTATTTGTAAAGCATGAGTCCATTGCACACATTCATTCCACGAGAAGTGAAAGAAGCATTTCTCCGAAAAGTGCAAGCCAAATCCAAAACAATTTTAAAAATAAATAATTGCACACATTCATTCCACGAGAAGTGAAAGAAGCATTTCTCCGAAAAGTGCAAGCCAAATCCAAAACAATTTTAAAAATAAATATTAACATAAAAAACGTTTCCATTAGCAGAGCTGCCTGTGCATCTATCTACCTTTAGACTGGTTATGTGGTTAGAATATTGTATACCTATACCTTGGGTATTTTTCATGCCTGGCTGTCTTTCGGCCAAACTTATACTTCCTTGCAATTTTTCCTCAAAGAAAGGTTTTAATTACAACCCAATACTATACTGGGCATTATATGTGAATTACAGCAAAATTTATGTCGATAACTACATTTCCTGGAAATGTTTTGAAAGGTGCAGAATACCCTTGTCTCTATTTCAGAGAGAACAGTTACAATTTAAACAATATTTTATATATTTATCAGCATTGATCACCCAGTAGTGTAACATTAAACATACAATATCAGAAATAACCAAACAAGTAACACAAGAAGGAATGGAAGAGTGGCTACTTTGGATGCGAAGTTTTAAATTAATACTTGGTACTGATAATGCGAAGAATCACAAAAACTTCCTTAGATTTGGAGATACCAATATCAGAAACAAAGTTTGCTTCAATATTCTGAAACATAATATATAAAAGGAATGCCTGACCTTACCTGCATGCCTGCTACCTACTTGTCTACTGTTTATTGCCTATGGATCTGTAAATAATCCGAAGCCAAAGCCCCTTACGTATGTATATACACAGCAAGAAGGCAAAGGAAATAAATGGGAGGAGAGGCCACCGAGACACTCCCTCACGGCCGATCCAGGAAAAAATCCCCCGCTGCGAAAACGCTGAACATCTGGAGTCATGCCTAGCCTGTTGCAGCAGGATGGACGATAGCACAGTGGAACCCATGGGGGAGCTTCTATTTCCGTTCATTTCTATGGGTTCGACGCACTGTTTCCTTTTGCGTTGAACGAAACCCCAACGATACAACAATTCGAACTCCGGTTTCGATGCTGCTCTCAGCAATGGGATGAGAAACCCTAGCGATGATGTTTGATTTATTTTCTCGTCTCAGGCCTTGTGCTAAAGTATTGCATCAAACCTCTTGGGCCTGAGAAACTCGGGTCTCTACATATCTTAAATAATGAATGCACCGAAGAACCGAGAGGCTGTAACCCTAAACCCTAAGATTTCGGGAATAATAAAAACAAAAAATACGAAAAGACATATGCCACGGAACATATCCACAGGTTACCATTACAGTCTCTACATATCTTAAAAAATGAATCCACAGAAGAACCGAAAGGCTGTAACCCTAAACTGAAACCCTAAACCCTAAGATTTCGGGAATAATAGAAACCAAAAAAAAAAAAGACATAGACCACCGAACAGATCCATAAAAACAGGTTACCATAACGTCCATATCCAGTAGACCCCACATGCATTCAACGCCATAGTTTTCTACAACTAATCGCACAGTGTAACAATCGCAATCGCGGCAGCATTTTCTGCTGAGCAAAAACAATGGAAATTAGGGTATGATTTTGTTAAAATTGGGTGGAAATCCAAATTGATTTTAAATATCTGAAACTTTTCTAATGACATTGAATTTATTTCCACCATTTAACATTCAAACATATATTTTTAAACTAAAAGTAACTGTCCTAAAAAAATTTGTGACCTCCATATACAACTAATGAAGTATCTGAATAAAATCAATATCCGAAAAACGGCAATCTATGTGCTGTATAAATTTGGATTCTTCCATTCTCTGACCGAACATACTCGTTTTCTGGTTGGAGAAGCCAAGGGGGCCGTTGGACGTTTGACAAGAACTGTTCCACGAATGTTTTCTCGTACCCGCAAAAGACCCGTTAAAATTCGGCCGTAATTTAGGTGATTTAAGGTTTAGTTTTTTGGTAAGCCACTTTATGTTCGAAGGGCTCCAAATCTCGGATTTATAAAATGATTTGTTTTGCAATATTATAACAATTTAGCTTAATCACGAGAAACGTAAGAGTTTATTTTAGGTAATAATCATATTTATATTAGGATTGGTCTAAAGAGGTGATGATTTTGTGGAATTTTGTGATTGCTTTTTTTTTTCTAAAAGCATGAAATTGGGAGTTTGAATTTTTTTTGGAAATGTATTTACAGTTTTTAAGGAACTTTTAGAACAATTAAAATTTTGAAAGAGAATAATTGTAACTTGAATTAAAAAAAAAATAGTTTTTTGAAATCATAGTTTGTTTTTCTGAAATTATCATTTATTTGGACAACCCTTTTATATCATATCTTATTTAAATTTATCTTAATTTTTAATCTCCTGAAAAGTCAAATATTTTCAGCACAAAATCTCATTTTAATATAAAAAATAATAAAAATATATTAATGTTAATTTTTTTTTTTTTTTAATGTAATTTAACATAATCAAATCGTTTTAATTAATATTTATAATTATTGTTTTCATTTTTTTAATTTTATTTTCCCTTTTATTTTTTATATAATTTAACTCAATCAAAATATTTAATCTATATAACCTTATACTACATAAAATAACAATACACCTTTTTTTCGGTATTATATTTTAGAAAGCCTACCAACACAAACGTTTTAAATAATAATTTATATTATAATTATTTATTTTACTCATAAAAACTGAAGTAATACATTCCTTTAAAATCACTTTATATGGGTAAGTTAAATATAATGATAATAGATTTTCTCGGACAATTAAGTTTAATATATGACGTAAAAAGGAACTTTAGGTGGATCTAGTATTCTTGATTTAATATAAATTTGGAGAAAAAATTTGGTAATAGGTTTTTTTTGGTAATAGGTTTTTTTTAAGGACCGATAATTTTGTTATTGTTGGATATCGGGTTCAACAGTTCTATGTGTCTTGCGGCATGGACTACCGCCTCTCGTGGATCCTAACGGGTTTTGGTCTAACAACAATCGTGATTCCAACAAGTGGTATCAGAGCAACACGTGTCAAGATCAAAACTCACCTGGCTGCGTTGGGGAGGAGATTGTTGGAAATTGGGTTCAACACTCCCCTTGTGTTTTGGGACATGGACTAACCACCTCTGGTCTAACGACAATCGTGGTTCCAAGATTTATATGATGTAAAAAGGAGTTTATAGTTGAGTTGGTGCTTAAGTGGATTTCATATTCTTGATTTAATATAAATTTAGAGAACAAAAGCTCTGCCTTTTTTTAGTAGCAAGTAGAGTTTGGGTTATTTTCTCTTTTATTAGATAAAAAAAAAGAACAAAAAATTATTAAATTAAAGTTAAAAAAAAAATATGAGAAATTATTTTAATTAATTAATTATATATAGGAAAATTTCTAATTGTGTCAGTTTTATAATGGTTTGATAAACGTTGATTATGACCACTACCATATATTTACATATACATACATACATACATACATACATACATACATATATATATATATATATATATATATATATATATACATACATACATATACATACATACATATATATACATACATATATATATATATATATAGATTCTCAAGAGTCACAAGTGCAATCCCCTCTCAAACCATTAGAATAACTATACAAACATATCATCATAGGCAACCATAAATACACTGTTCCTCTATGAGAAATATTGATACAATCATTATTATAGCCCATAACAATAACAATGAAAATTCATAACACACAACATAAGTATAAGTACATACGCTTATCTTTATAACTTTGTGATGGAAACGAAGGAAGAGACTTCAACTCTTTACCCAACCATATTTTAGTTATAGTGCAATATTTCTTATAGTTGATCGCCCTTCAACCAAATCATGGGGGCTTGAGTTAATGAACCTGCGACATAGCATGTGTTTTAGTGACATACTAAACAATACCCTTAATTTGACTACATATTGGAAAATACCTCTAAAAACCACTTTATTTAAGCCCCTACAAATATGAACCTAATACACCTTCTCAATTTCAAAAACCCCTACTTTCACTAGTTATTGTAGGAAGCCATTTTTTCATGAACATTTTTTATACCCCTTTATATTTTTTCATTAGTTTTGAGCTCCATTTTTTATACACAACATATAAAAATCCTTTACCACCAATTATATGCTAAACATATTATGAAATTTTTTCCTCAATATATATCACCCATTATGAGTGCACATGGTATGGTATTTGTAACACCCTCTTCCCACATCTAGCCAACCAAGTGACGAGTCGGGGTAAATAGGTGACCTTAAGAATGTGGGACTCATGGAAACATAACATAGAGACCCTGTACATTAGAAATAACACTCTGAGGAGGTAACCTAGCTATTCAAGCCTCTTACCCCTGGCTCACACTCACACTATGATCTCTTTTAGCCATAGCTGTAGGCACAACATTGCATGTGAGTGGCTAGGATGCAATAGTTGTACGCATAACACTGCATGAAAGTGGCCAAGCCTCAAATACTTAGTTTTGTGCCAGCGGGCAATATTTGAGCCACCTCTTAAGACCCAAAACGCAATGCTATTCTCAAAACCTCATTAAAAGTTTACATATGATAAATAACAACAAGACAGTAACATGGAGGAAATCACATCAATAATAACTTAATGGGACCCCTCCTAGCCATGGAAATGTTTTTGTCAGGGATGTCGCAAACAAGAAAGCTAGAGATATAAACAACATAATTGAGCATAATGGTCTGATAATTATCTAAGAATCTCTAAGAAGCATTGATACCATACAGATATTCTGTAATATAATCTATTTGATGAAGGATACATTATTCATTCATTTACAAATAAAAACATGGAAATATCCATACATGATCACTGATAAAATACATGCTTATAACCAGCATAGTAACAACATAAATACAGTGGCTAAAACAACATTATAATCGACATAATAACTAGTACAATTTCACATGAAATACCAAATTAATGAGCTCTTCATTATGGAATTTAAAAACCAACAAGAGATGGGACTTCCACATTCCACTCGACCATAGCTTTGCTGAGCCAAATATCTCTTCAAGAAATCACCCCCATACCATATTCCAAGCATGAATGTTGGATTAAAACTGAAACAACCAACCATGACATACCGAGGCTAAACCACCTCAACCTCATAAAATATAAATTAGGTTTTAGTGTGATATACACTCGATCACCAGGCCAACATGAGCAAATATATCACCATATTCTCTTCACCTAAACCATGAAGAATTTTCCTCTATCCTAGTCTCTCACGTTTTACCATGACCCATAGTCTGAATCATGGGTCACTGGGCCCTAAACTGAGATAGAATCTCCATGATTTACCGTACATCCCTACCTGAGATTCCTAGGCGTGAATGGAGAGAAACCCACCTCTTATTCTTTAATGAAATCCAAATCCAGTTTACTAGGCCCTAAACTGAGGCAGCACGTGAATAACTTCTATAATCATTCGTAGACCCACCTCACTCAGCTTTGAATCCATCCAGAAATCCAACTAAACAAAAACATGAGAACTCCACCAGACCATGCCTATTCATAAATGGAAAAATAGGCTCAAAACACTTTCAAACCTCGCAAAATCCCATGCAAATACAGAAAAGAACCACATATAATACCATCCATTATAGATCTAGCAAGGACAACATAGATGCAAATCGATACCTCCGAAGAATCCTATTGTAGCCCCTTCATTCTTTCTCCTCCTCTCTTGATTACTCCTTCCTACTTTCTTGCCTTACTTGGTCCAATCCAAAAATTCTCCTAGAAGCTCTAGGGTGAGAGAGAGAGAGAGAGAGAGAGAGATAATAATGACATAGCTCCACAAGTGTGAGAAAAATCTTGCCAACTGATACTCATAAGAATTTTTATAGATGAGGCCTCTATTTTCTTCAGTTTCCATTAGTTTCCTTCATTTTCCTCCTAACATGCAACCTTTGACATTTCATCTCCCTTTTATCCAAATTTCCATTATTTTCATAAACAAACTGTCTATTAATGCTTCATGCATTTCCAATTCATTTTCCATTTCCTTTTCCAATTTTCTTAACAAGAATAACTTAAATGAACACCCACTGGGATGTTTTTCCCATCATTCAGCTTGGAATACATGTCCCATCAATCATTGTTATTATTTTTTCATTTATTAACTTTTATTACATGGAACTTTCACCAGGGTTGATATAGAACCCTCCCCCTTTTTGGAACACCCTCCTTGATGTTCAATGATGCCTACAAACTAGCAAACCATTGAAAATAAAACATACTTCCTATAGAGATTTATAACATAGCTCGTTGCAGTATTTACAATGAATAACCTGCTTAAAAGAAAATAACATCATGACAATCATATCATGTAATGGAGCTTTATAACACAAATTGTTATTTTTTTTATAATAAGAACCACATATATACATATGCAGGTTTCCCCAACTAGAAAATAAAATTATATGATCCTTGTACCAAGAACAACAAAATACAAAGGGTCACACCTCCACCCTCAAAGTAGTACCAGAATTCATTTCTTTCCTAGGAAGTTCAAAATCCACACCAAAGTATAAGTTTGCACCAAATGTCCAATGCTACAATCCTAAACTACAATACCCTCACTAAAGAGTTACTAGCTCATCGTTCGAGGGTGCAATGCCAATGTGATCCTAATTCCATTTGGAAACTCTAATGGTGAAAAAAAATCCATCCACGACCTTCCTTGATCAATAGCTTAGTATTTATCTCAAAAGTGAAAGTGTTCAAAATGGATTGGAAACTGGATGACAGCGATCGGCTCGTTGCTAGGAATCCAACGCATCTCGTTTCATCAAAAATCGGCTTTGGATGAAGAGTTATATTGTGTTGATCATTGTTCAGAACATGAAAATTTAAAAAAAAATTACAAAATAGTGACAAGTTGATGACATGGCAGCCCAGTCAGCATGCAGGAAATATTCTTCAGTTTTTTCCGAGTGGAACTTTGATAAGTGTCACAACACGATTCACCACTTTGGTTTGAGAGTGATTTTATTTTAAGGATCTATTCCTAAGGTTGAATTCTATTTTTTTTTTAATGTGGGAGGATAGCCCAACCATGGACCGCCACATGTCCCCTATGGTGGACCCCCTCTACAAGATGAGGTTAGAATTTCATATATATTCCTAAGGAAAAACTATATGGTGGTTAAAATAGATTCTCAAGAGTCACAAGTGCAATCCACTCTCAAACCATTAGAATAACTATACAAACATCTCATCATAGGCAACCGTAAATACACCATTCCTTTATGAGAAATATTAATACAATCATTATTATACCCCATAAAAATAACATTGAAAATTCATAACACTCCACATAAGTACAAGTACATACACTTATCTTTATAAATTTTTGATGGAAACGAAGGAAGAGACTTCAACTCTTTACCCAACCATATTTTAGTTACAGTGCAATATTTGTTATAGTTGACCGCCCTTCAACCAAGTCATGGGGGCTTGAGTTAATGAACCTATGACATAGCATGTGTTTTAGTGACATACTAAACAATACTCTTAATTTGACTACATATTGGAAAATACCTCTAAAAACCACTTTATTTAAGCCCCTACAAATATGAACCTAATACACCTTCCCAATTTCATAAACCCCTACTTTCACTAGTTATTGTAGGAAGCCATTTTTTAATGAACCATTTTTATACCCCTTTATATTTTTTCATTAACTTTGAGCTCCATTTTTATACACAACATATAAAAACCATTTACCACCTATTATATGCTAAATATATTATGGAATTTTTTCCTCAATATATATCACCCATTATGAGTGCACATGGTATGGTATTAGTAATACCCTCTTCCCACATCTACCCAACCAATTGACCAGTCGGGGTAAATAGGTGACCTTAATAATGTGGGACTCATGGAAACATAACATAGAGACCCTGTACATCAGAAATAACACTCTGAGGAAGTAACCCAACTATTCAAGCCTCTTACCCCTCACTCACACTCACACTATGATCACTTTGAGCCATAGCCGTAGGCATAAAATTGCATGCCAGTGACTAGGATGCTATAGTTGTACACATAACACTACATGAAAGTGGCCAAGCCCCAAATACTTAGTTATGTGCCAGCGGCCCCAATATTTGAGCCACCTTTTAAGGCCCAAAACCCAATGCTCTTGTGAGAACCTAATTAAAAGTTTACAAATGATAAATAGCAACAAGACAATAACATGGAGGCAATCACATCAGTAACAACTCAATTGGACCTCTCCTAGCCATGGAAAAAAAAATTTCAAACATGTCATAAACATGAAATCTAGAGATATAAACAACAGAACTAAGCATAGTGGTCTCATAATTATCTGAGAATCTCTAAGAAGCATTGATCCCATAAATGATAATTTGTAATATAATCTATTTGAAAAATCATACATTATTGATTAATTTACAAATAAAAAGATGGAAATATCCATACATGATCACTGATAAAATACATGCTTATAACCAACATAATAACAACATAAATACAGTGGATACAAGAACATTATAATCCACATAATAACCAGTACAATTTCATACCAAATACCAAAGTAATGAACTCTTTATTATTGAATTGAAAAACCAACTGGAGATGGGACTTCCACATTCCACTAGACCATAGCTTTGCTGAACCAAATCTCTCTTCAAGAAATCGCCCCCATGCCTTATTCCAAGCATGAATGTTGGATTAAAACTGAAAGAACCAACCATGACATACGGAGGCTAAACCACCTCACCGTCATAAAATATAAATTAGGTTTTAGTGTGATATACACTCGATCACTAGGCCAACACAAGCAAAGATATCACCATATTCTCTTGACCTAAACCATGAGGAATTTTCCTCTATCCTAGTCTCTCACATTTTACCATGACCCATTGTCTGAATCGTGGGTCACTAGGCCCTAAACCGAGACAGACTCTCCATGATTTAATGTATATCCCAACTTGAGATTCCTATGCCTGAATGGAGAGTGAACCACCTCTTAGTCTTTACTGAAATCCAAATCTAGATTACTATGCCCTAAACTAAGGAAACACGTGAATGAGTTCTATCATCATTTGTAGACCCACCTCACTCAACTTCAAATCCATCCATAAATCCAGCTAAACAAAAACATGAGAACTCCACCAGACCGTGCATATCCAGAAATGGAAAGCTAGGCTAAAAACACTTCCAAACCTTGCAAAAACCCATGCAAATATAGAAAAGAACCACATATAATACCATCCATTCCAGATCTAGCAAGGAAAACATAGATGCAAGTCAATACCTCCGAAGAATCATGTTGTAGCTCCTTCATTATTGCTCCTCCTGTCTTTCTTACTCCTTCTTACTTCCTTGCCTTACTTGGTGCAATCCAAAAATGCTCCAAGAAGCTCTAGGGTGAGAGTGAGAGAGAGAATAATGACAGAAAAATGAAAAATCTTTCCAACTAATGAGAGAATAATGAAAAATATTTCCAACTAATCCTCATAAGCATTTTTATAGATGAGGTCTCTATTTTCTTCAGTTTCCATTATTTGCCTTAATTTTCCTCCTAACATACAACCTATGACATTTCATCTCCCTTTTCTCCAAATTTCCATTGTTTTCATAAACAAAATTTCAATTAATTCTTCATGCATTTCCAATTTATTTTCCATTTCCTTTTCCAATTTCCTTAACAATAATACCCAAAATGAACACCCACTAGGATATTTTTCCCATCATTGACCTTGGAGTAAATGTCCCATCAATCATTGGTATTATTTTTTCATTTATTAACTTTTATTACATGGAAATTTCATGAGGGTTGCTATAGAACCCTCCCCCTTGGGGGAACATCCTTTTCGATGTTCAATGACACCTACAAACTATAAAACTGTTGAAAATAAAACATACTTCCTATAGACATTTATAACATAGCTTGTTGCAATATTTACAATGAATAACCTGCTTAAAAAAAAAACATCATGATAATCATATTGTGTACTGGAGATTTATAACACAACTCCTTATGTTTTTCATAATAAGAACCACATATATACATATGCAGCTTTCCCCAACTAGAAAATAAAATTTTATGATGGTCGTATCAAGAACAATGAAATACATAGGGTCACACCTCCACCCTCAAAGTAGCACTAGAATTCACTTCCTTCCTAGGAAGTTCAGAATCCACAGCAAAGTCAAAGTTTGCATCCAATGTCCAATGCTACAACTGTACACTAAAATACCCTCACTGAAGAGTTACCAGCTCATTTTTTCAGGGTGCACTACCAATGTGATCCTATTCCATATGGAAACTCTAATGGTGAAAACAAATCCGTCCACGACCTTCCCTGATAAATAGCTTAGTATTTAGCTCAAAAATGAAGTTGTTTGGAATGGATTGGAAGCTAAATGATAGCAATATGCTCGTCACCAGGAATCCAATGCATCTCGTTTCCTCAAAAGTCGACTTTGCATGAATAAGTTATAGTGTGTTGATCGTTGTTCAGAACAAGCAAATTTTAAATTGCAGAACAGTGACAGGTTGATGACATGGCAGCCTATTCAGCATTCAGGGAATATTCTTTAGTTTTTTCCCAGTGGCACTATGAAAACTGTTACAACAGTATTTGTCAGTTTGGTTTGACGGTGAATTTTTTTTAAGGATATGATCCTAAGTTTGAATTCAATTTTTTTTTATGTGGGAGGACAACCCAACCAGCGAACACCTCGTGTCCCCTACGGTGGACCCCCTCTACAAGGTGAGGTTAGAATTTCATATATATTCCTAAGGAAAAAATATATGGTGGTCGAAATTTTAATGATGCCAAAAGGATTTGATTCAAGCACATTTTATTTAAATTTTGGATTATAATCCAAAGTCATATTGAGGAATATTTTATTTAAACTATGGGTTATATATATATATATATATATATATATATATATATATATATATATATATATATATATATATATATATATATGGTGGAAAATTCTTTTACCATAGTTCGCGTTATTAATCCATGCTCTGAATTTCATTAGCAGTTGGCATATATTATATATTACAAATTCCAAGGTTTTATTATATGGTTTTGAGAATATCATAAATAGTGGCAAAGTATATATGCGTGGGGGTCAGGTTCAAACCCTCGACCACCCTCGTGCCTCCACACACATTACCACCAAGCCATTCATTAGTCCTTATTATATAAGGTCGACAACATATATTTGAATTCAATGGAATCCAATGGCAGGGGTTTGGAGGGGGCCAACCCCCTCCCCCATATGAATTTGTTGCAACAACCGAGGGAAAGCAGAATGTTAAAAAGTGAGATTAAGGTTTCAATGTAGTGTTAATAACAATAAACAATATTAAATTATGCGCTAAGCCATATCTAATCCGGGATTAATTTAAATCTGTTCTTATAGCGCTAATCACACTTATCCTATTTTTAAATGTGTTTTATTTAATTAACTGTAGTTTTAAATAGCAGAGTTTTAGTGGATTGTTCTAAATTCTTCAGGATTTCCAAATTTGTCAGACTTATCTTGAGTCCTCTCGATATTTGGAGGAGGATTCTAGGGAAAAATAAATTTGACCATATCTTGAGCAATTTTCGACCAATTTTGGCTCATGAAGAGTCATTCTTGGGATATTGGCATGCTTTGAACACATTGGAAAAGCTTGTAGAGGTAGAGGAGCAATTCTACATGTTTTTTGTTACTTTTAATAATTTTGAGGCCAAGGGCCACCATGAAGGAAGTCCATGCCTAGATTAGCTGAAGGCCAAATTGAGTAAATGAATAGTCATTTCTGATATATTTCAACATTTTGAACTCATTGGAGTATGTTTAAGGAGCATTTGATGCATGTAAAAATCATTTTTTTCACTATTGGGCAAATATAGAGGCCCAAGCCATAGAAGTTGGACCAAGGAGATGTAGCGAGGAGGTGTGAACTCCTACATCAAAACTGTGTGTGAATGGATCAATTAAGATGGTTTGTTGTTCATTATGTTTTTGTTGTTCAACATTTTAAATTCATACTTTATGCTCTTGAATTCAATAATAAAAACTTAGCTAAATTACCTGTTTGACACACATAAAAAACAAGGAGACATGTACATCAAGCATAATATCAAAAAATAAATTATAAATCTGAAAAATGAAATTAGCACAAAAAAACTAACATTCATGCTTAGATCAAGTTGGTATGAGAGCTCGGTTGAAAGGCAAGGTTATTTTCTTGATATTTTTTTTTTCAGTTTTGTGCAAGTTTAATGGTTACAAATTTGTGATGTTGAGAAGCTTAAATTTGCAGAAAGGTGAAGGAAAATTTTTGGTTGTAAGTCCTGAGATTAGGACCAAAAGGAGGAGGGCTACACTAGCACCATCTTCACCCAAAGTTTCACTCATAGGTGCACTTGAGGCACCTCAATTTTTGTCTCAAGAACCTGAGATTGAGGAGTTACAATTTGTACACGAAGTTGAGTTAATTGAAGAGGTACAAGCATCAGAAGCTGAGCTTGAATCCATAGCCATCATGTCAGCTGTTAGAGAGACTCAAGCTCATTCTAATGAGGATGATGTCAAGAGATACTTCAATGACATAAAGAGGATGGTTAAAATTACGTTTGATGCATTTACTGTTGGGATGCTAGGAGAAGGTTCTAAGCCTCCACATGGAGAAGGAACTTTAGAAGATAAGAAGGATGAAACTAATATTTCAAAGGGCAGCCGAGGAAATCCACCTCCATCTCCAACATATTCATCATCCTTGTCATGTCTCCCAATATCACAAATTTTTTTATTTTTTTTCAGATAAAATTGCTAAGCTCTATCTGCAGAAGATTTGTTTTATTAGAACACATTTCTGCATACATATATTGTTCAGATATTAATATAACATTTGTGAAAATAGTATAGTATGCTAATTAAATATTAATCATAACCTTTTCACTTTTCCCAACTTCAAACTAAATGATAACACTTATACCTCAACGAGTTTGTCATTCAATCGATATAATATTAAGGTTATTCGAGTCAATCTTGTAGTACTATGATGAATGTATACACCCATGAATATTTGGTAGCTCGACTGCTCAGCCTTTCGTCCTTGTGTTAGGATATAGCAATTATGATGATAGTACAAATGAATAGGGTTTCATATTAAATTCTTATGCCACGTCGATGGACCTTCTTGTGATTGGTATTAGGGTAAACAATTTATTTTGTTATAAAAATTGAGGGCATGGTTATGAACCGCCATGGCTTGTGTCCTTGCTCGTTCGCCTTTCAATATCGTTTTTAATGATTCCAATTTCCTCAGAGATTATCATTAATTTCTACTACGGTGTTCTGAATGCGAATGTAACTTTACTCCAGAGTCATTAAAGGAGTCGTGCCCTTGTGGTATGCACGTATAATTCTGGATACAAACTTGTGTTATGAAAATCGTTTAATACTCTTAACCTGGTACACCATCGTTTCTGTTGGCGCTTTGCGGAGGTCCTTACCTCTGTGACTTTGTTTTATTGGGATGTCCATCGTGCTACACGTGGACGGCTCAGAACCTAAGCGTGTTAGGGTTTATCGTTACTATAAACTCGATCTATTTTGTCTGTGGCTTTCATTTTCTACGATGAGCAATTCTGCTCAAAGAAAACCGAGGTTTCCAGAGGTGTAATGGCGTTCCCGCACACCAGTATGCGACCATCGTTTCATGAACAAGAAATTAAACCGGTAAGTGAATTAATCCTACCTATTTTCCTTTATGTTCATGGTTAATTTCATCTCTGGTTTGGAAGAAACGATATATAATCTCATCCGAATTTTGATGAGTAGGTGGTTTATCTTCCTTATTTGAGTTCGTGTTTGCATGAAGGATTTCTATCAGGACTGCTTCAACGTTTAGGGTTGTGCAGCTGTCAGGTAGGATTGCGTTCCACCCAGATCAACGTGCTTATCGTTTTTATTTCTTAGTCGTTCTTCACAACAATTTATTCTTGCGAGGTAGGGAGATTCCTCTCACTCCGGAATGGGGAATTTTTGTTGTTTTTGGAATTTCTATCCAGCCTGGTTTTATTATTGTTTATCCCATCAACGAGATTTAACTCGACGTTGGTGTTATATGCATAGGTTCTGGGTTTGTGCCCGTGTTATTCTCTGGCATCGAATTTACAGTCACTCCAGAGGTAATATCTGGTGAAAATTTTATTTTCTGGAATGGTTATGAATTTACTCGACCTATACTCTTACTAATTTGTTTTCGCCTTCTTCAGGCATTCCATAGAAGAAATCGGTCATTCCTATGGGTGAGTGGAATCTGCGATTGTTATCGAAATCTCATACGATGTCACTGGTTAAATTTTTTTTTCATATAGATTAACTTGTTTCCAAATTGTTGTGGCAAGTACGCTCCTACCCCACGCAAAATTTCTTCGAGGGTCTCCTACCCATTCTTCCGCTCCAAGTCTCATAACCCTTTTTATTTTCCCATGGCACAGGTCGACGCCTACCTCTTGTCGGAATTCATGTTTGCCTTCGTTGTCTGTTCAGATAAATCCATAGATTTCTCATTAAAAATGTTACCATCTATTTTTTATTTATGGCCGAACTCAATTCTTTATGGTGCTGGACAATTTCCTAGAAAATCGATTTTGTAATAACATATTACACTGTGCGAGCCTATTTTTCTTATATCTGGCTTCAGTCTTTGATATGTCTATAGATGTAGATTTTCTCTAAATTTCTTAGTTCCATGGCTACGTTTCGCTTCACCACTGAGTTACTAAATGGTGATAGAGAAAGAAATGTAATTTCTCACGGTATTTATGCTTCTTGTTCTTCTGCATGGAATTTATATCACTACACATGAATTTTATTTGTTATAGAAATTTTTTGTTTTTATAATAGTAATGTTTGAACAGTATAGGAGAATTTTCCCCAACTACACAGAAGTTTATATTTCTAATAGTGGCGTATATATATATATATAGGTCAGAGATCTCTCGGTTCATAAGATTTCCATTTATGTAACAGTGATCATTTATAATGTTGTCATCTCTTCCATATGTATTTCATTGGACTACACGGAAAATCCTTTAGTTCGTCTAACAAATAAGGTGTATATAAATATTCGTAGCCATGTTCTAGATTTGGTACAGATGTATGGGATTATAAAGTTGTACATGCTCGTTTTACATTGCAGTCGTAGTTTAACATAGAATTCTATGCATACCTTTGATATCTAGTTATATGTTGTTCCTCTGTCAGGTGATACAGAACTGAGATTTACTTAATTCGTTATATCTCTGCTTTAGCTAAGTTTGTATAAAACAAACAATCTGTTTATAAAATTTTATTTCTCTTTTTGTTGACTATCGTAGCTGATGGTTAACAGATAGTCTGATTTTTGGGTCTTAGACGTATATTAATTCGATTCCATGCTTAGACATTGGAGGATATTATTTACTGCTCATATGATTGCATTATGGTATACTATTGAACTCTCATTGTTAACATAAGCTTATTAATTTACAAAAAGATTGAATTGTGAAGTATTTTAATCCCCAGATTTAGTTCACATACTCGTTAGAGATTTGGGAAAATTCCTCCTCATTTTTTTTTCTAGTCCCTATCACTAGACAAAGTTAAGAAGGATAAATTTTTGAGTCTATACATTTATGTAATAACCTTCAAGTTTCAGAAAACAATAAAATGAACTATAATTAGTTCCATCACAATCACCTATTCAACTATTAAATTTTTCTTATAAACTCCGTCAATTTATTTGGAGTAGACTAGGGTTAAATGATCTGTAGAGGAATATGTATCCACAGATTTAAACCAGCCTTGGTTTAGAAATTCTGTTGGATTCTACTCTACAGATTCTTATTCTACAACTATTTAGAATTAAGGAGGTGAATTCCTGATGATTAATTTTGTTAAAGGTAGCATTTAAAATACTAGTATCAAATCAACTTTTATATGTAGCCAATTCATACTATTAAGACGTAAACACATCAATAGTTTTTAAAACATACCAATCATGCAGTCAACCAACCTCCCAACCTTAGAGTGCTTTTTCTCTCCCAGAACTCACCCCCAAGCTGAGACCACCTCCTATATCAGATCAACCTCTAATCTGTTTAGGATCAGCTTATTTAAGCTATTTTTCCCCAAAGCCCGTTTCTAATTCTGCGTCCAGAATATCAGGATGCTTTTCTTCCTATTTGCCTACGCTTCCAATTTAGGGAATCTTTAAAGCTGTTTTATGCTTTTCCTCAGCCTTTCCAGCTTTTTACCTCTTCCCAACTACTTTCCTCATCATTGGGGAATTTTCAAATTTTTTCCTCAAAATATACTTTAGAAATAATTTCTTTCAAGGATTTTTGAAAGATTGTGGGAAATATTTTCTTGTCCATCCTCATGGATTTAGCAAGTGATCTCAAAATATCATTTTGGTCAATCTGCACAAAATCATTTTATTCATTTCCTCAACTTACATATTAATTTACATTCACAATTTATTTATCCTTTGGGGTCCACTCCCCTTAGGATTAAAGTTCAATTGTCTAACTTTAAAATTCAAACACATAATTGGGGGTGTTACAATCCTCGTCATCTCCACCAACATCATCTTTAACTTCCACCACAAAAACCACTCACCCTCACTCAAAAGCCACAAAATGAAAGACACCCTTACTCAAACTAGATGTTGAATTTGAGATTCCAATGTATAATGGCATGATAAATGCAAAAATATATCACAATTCGATACATAAATTGGAGGTGTACTGTAGGATTCAGAACCTTCATGAAGATGTCATAAAGACTCAATTGGCTTCTTTGAGGATGGAAGGATTTGCACATGTATGGTGGGAAGAAAGTACTCAAGGAGAGATTAAAAAATATGGTAAGATCTCTATGTCTTGGTCAAGTTTTATTTCTACCATTAAAATGAAATTCTATCCATTATCCTACATGCAAAAGGAAATTATGAATTGGAAAAAATTTTGACAATTGAAAGGGAAAAGTATGCAAGTTTATACTCATGAGTTTAGGAGAAGAGCTCTTATTTTTGGGTATTAATTTATATTCTCAAGAAACTTTTTTAAATCATTTCGGGGGTTTTCACAATTACCTTAGGCACACAATTTTCATGTTTAATCCCACAAACATATATGAAATTCTTTTTCAACCCACAAAATTAGAATAAAGAGGGAAAGAAAACATATATGAGAAGTGTGAAAGTGAGGGTAAACGAAAGGGAAAGTTTTATGCAAGAGGAAAAATAAATAGTTCTGTAGAAAGAGAGAAATAATAACTAACATGCAAAAACTATTCAAAGACTAGCCATGATGAAGACCATTGTTGGCAAATTCATCCAGAATTTAAGACAAACAAATTGAAAGCCAAAGAAAAGGGGAAAAATATTGCTATAGTTGAACATGACTCAGGGTCAGATTCAAGAGATGAAGCAAAGATTACATCCATAGGTTTGAAAGGAAAACATATAGCAAGCACTAGCTCTTCAAAATTTTCAAATGTCACTCATGATGACGATACAAGAATAGATCTTTTCCATATTAGAGTTGTCTCTAAACATACCGAGATTGATACACTTTTTGACAGTGGGTCACAAGCTCACTTGATTTTCGAAGACTTGGTTAAGGAGCTAGGCCTTGAAACTATTATACATACAAGATGATATCATTTGGTTTGGATATGCAAGAATGCAAACTTGCAGGTTACAAGGAAGTGCATACTAAGATTTGCCAGCAATTCAAACTTTCTTGATCAAGTTGAACTTGATGTGGTGCCACTTGAGATATCAGGTATTGTATTTGGAAGTCCTTATCTATATGATAAGAAATTAGTATTTCATCACCATGAGAACAAGTGTCACTTGTTTAAAGATGGTATTGAGTACATAGTTAGAGAGCATAAGAAGAATACACTTTTTTCTCTCATACCTGCAAGATAAATGAAGGGGATAATAAATGCAAGTCAGAATTCGACATTGTTAATGATCAAACAAAGAGATGTTTTGAATCAAACTTTTAAAAAATATTTTTATGCTTGTAATGAGATGTTTCAATATTATAAGAGGTTGTAATTTAAAGGAAGTGAAGAAGATGTAAAATATTTGTAGAAGTCAACATCAGTGTTGACTACTATTGGAAACAAGATGCCAGTGCAAGAGATTTCAATGGTCAAAGAGAAAGTCAAAAATCAGCTTGAAAAATAAAGCCTAGATTCCACAAATGTTTGTTTTTGGTTTCCATAAGGTACATGGAAATAGCGAAGATACTTGGTCAAGAGTTGACACAATTACTAAGAAAGATTAGCTAAGAATCACCACAGGGGGCCATATGAGAGCTTATTCATTGGGCCAATTCTTCAACACCCATTGTTTCTCTACATCAAGAGAACTTTTGAGTGCTCACAGAGTTCGTCAATGCATCTGCAAAATTACTCAAAGTGTCCACCTTTACCAGCAACACCCTTTTAGCCTCAACCATATCTCTAACAAAGTGATACTGAACATCAATGTGCTTTGTCTTTGAATGATAAGCAGGGTTCTTAGCCAAGAAAATTGCACTTTGGCTATCACAGTCTATCCTTATAGCTTGCTGTATGAACCTCATACTTGAAAACAATCTCTACAACCAAACTGCTTCCTTGCTTGCATGAGTGGCTGCTATATATTTTTCCTCTGTAGTTGAAAGAGCCACTATAGAGTATCTTTTACTCATCCAACTAACTTCGCCTCCAAATAGGCTAAACACATATCCACTTGTAGATCTTCTTTGGTCCAGATCTCTAGCCCAGTCTACATCAACAAAACCATGAATGTCCAACATTATTTCCAATCCTGGTCTTCGCTAGTAGCATAAGCCATAATCACTAGTGCCATGTAAATATCTAAAAAATCGGTTCACTGCTGTCCAATGCTCCTTCCCTGGGTTTGACATAAACCTGCTCAATACTCCCACTGCATGTGCAATGTCTTGTCTAGTACAGACCATTGCATACATCAGGCTACCCACTACACTTGCATATGGAACACGGGACATATCCTCCTCTTATTCTTGTGTCTTGGGACACTGTTCAGCACATAGCTTTGCACCTACAGGAATAGGAACATTCACTGGTTTACTATCCTGCATATTGAACCTTTGCAATATAGTCTCGTCATAATTCCTCTGGTTTAACCAAAGCTTTCTCTTTTGCCGGTCTCTCTTAATTTCTATGCCCAAAATATAATTTGCAGCACCAAGATCCTTTATGTCGAATTTGGAGAAGATTTGGGTCTTTAAATCTTGGATGATTTCTTTGTCATTTGCAATCAATAACATATCATCCACATACAAGACCAAATAAATAACACGGTCACCAATTAATTTAAAATAAACACAGTGATCCTCCTTCATTTTGGTGAAGCCAAGTCCCCGTATATAGGTATCAAATTTCTGTTACCACATCCTTGGTGACTGTTTTAACCAATATAGAGACTTCTTCAACCTGCATACCAGTTATTTCTTACCCGTCACCATAAAGCCTTCAGGTTGCTTCATGTAGATCTCCTCTTCTAGATCCCCGTGAAGAAATTTTGTCTTCACATCCATCTGTTCTATCTCAAAATCAAATGCAGCAGCAACAAATAAAAGGAATCTAATAGAAATAACTTTGGAAACAGGAGAAAAAATATCACCAAAATAAATTCCCGACACCTGGGAATAACCTTTTGCTACCAACTGAGCTTTGTATTTCTCCACCTTACCTTCTACATTCATCTTCTTCTTAAACAGCCATTTACTTCTGATGGGCTTCCTTCCAACCTGTAACTCCACCAAATCCCATGCCTCATTTTTGTGCAAGGATGCAATTTCATCAACCATGGCCTCCTTCGAGAGTTTTCCATCCTTTGAATCTACTACCTCCCTGATAGTTATAGGATCATCATCAGTTATAGTTAAGGCAAAACCTGAACAGAAAGCAGATGGACTATACCTTTCTAGTTGCCTTCTTTCCCGAACTGATCTTCTAAAAGCTGGGGTTTGTGGCTCTTCCTCTTCTGAATCTTCTTCTGTAGTAGAGTCTGATTCATCCTCCTTTAGCTCAAACTCTATCTTCTCAGGTTCCTTGGTATGATTTCATGTTTAACAACATATTTCACCTCTCTAAACACCACATCTAGGCTGTACACAACCTTCCTTATTTCTGGGTTCCAAAGCTTGTAACCTTTTAAACCATCCTTATACCCAATAAATATGCACATTTCAGATTTATTATCCAACTTGGTCCTTTTATCCTTTGAAAAATGTACATATGCATCACATCCAAGTACCCTTAGATGTCAAAGAGAGGGTTTCTTACCATTCCATACCTCATGTGGAGTCTTATCCTCCAACGCTGATGAAGGTGATCTGTTAACTAAGTAACATCCAGTCTCCACTGCCTCTGCCCAAAATTCTTGTCCTAACCCGGTACCACTGAGCATGCTTCTTACCTTTTCCATCAGCGTTCTGTTCATTATTTCTACAACTCAATTTTGGTGAGGTGTGTATGGATTATTCTTCTGCCGTGCTATACCACACTTCTTACAGAACTCTTCAAATCCCTTCTTACAGAACTCCCCACCATTATTTTTCCTCAGTGCCTTTATCTTCTTCTCTGTCTGGTTTTCCACGAGAGCCTTAAATTCTTTAAATTTCACAAAGACTTTAGATTTCTTCCTCAATAAATATATCCATGTATTCCTTGATAAGTCATCTATAAATGAAACATAGTACACAAACTTTCCTAGTGATGGAACTGACACAGGTCCAAACACATCACTGTGCACAAGTTCTAATATCTTGTTCACCCTCTTAGCACCAGAATGAAAACTAACCCGATTCTGATTCCCATATACACAATGTTCATAGAAATCAAAATCTAGAGAGAAATTAGACATACCTTCTACCATACCATTTCTATGTAGTATTCGAAGGCCCTTCTCTCCAATATGTCAAAGCCTTTCATGCCATATCATGGTCTTTTCTCCAGAGACAACTAGGCTTTCCGCTTGACTTTCAGGAACCACAGAACTGTTACACCCCTCAATAACTGTAACGTACCCCGATAACCTCGCAGGAAAAATGCATGGAGTTAGAAATTTTTTTCAACATTTACGAATGTGTAACCTTATAAATTTCTTTATATATTTCTGCATTAACCATTTAAATACCCATTATCATCACTTAGAGAAATATTTAGCAAAAATCATAGTGAGTTACACAACCATTAATTGTTCTTGTTGTAGCATATTAACTTAAATTTCCTGCTATAACTATGCATCGATCCCATGATCATTTTAATTCAATTAGTAGATCACCTAATTGATAATATCAACGTCATATCATGAAAGAAATTAACATCATAAAAACGACACAATTAACAATCACATAAATAGACACTGATATACCCTGGAAACCCCGTAGGGTGAAAACCAGCAAACGTTTAATTTTATTATTAAACGCTCGTGAGGTTTGTCACCCCTCACTCAATGGTTATAAGGGAGTCCATCCCTTGACCATTGTCATAAAATTTACATATAAAAATAATCTTAAATGAAACATAACTAGCTATAAGTTATTACAATCATCATGATACCATTTACCCACGAATCATCAATCTCTGTCTTTGTATTCAGACTGTTTCCTTCAGGGGATCATTGTGCAATTGGAACTACTAAACCTGCATGGACTAACAAATCTTTATCTTCCACAATGTTAAACTTGAAATTTCCTTTTCTCAAGTCATCCTTCTTTCCTGCCATTTCTGTCGTCAGCACACTTGATATCATGATTAGATAAAATATTATGAAACCAATAATCAATCTCTATTTGTGACACTTCAAAAAATATTTGTATGCATTTATAAAACATAACCACATTGACATTAGTTTCCTTATTTAACATCATTCCACATGCATTAGTAGCAAATAAATCAATATCAAGCATCCTCTTTCCACCAAACACTAATAAAATCTTGCATGCACTTTCCTATCATTTCCAAAAGAAAGCTAACATACTATATAATAATACTGTGCATGCAAATGCATAACAATATTTCAAGATACTATCCCAACAAGCAATTTCTCTTTTTGCCTACTCGTATGTTTTCTTTTCAATATGGATTAATGCAATAGATGTTATACTTACGCATGTGAATACATGTTCTTTTCCAAAAACATATTCTCCACCCAAGATCTATTCATAATGGTTACTATGTATAACAATGCCAACTCTATTTCAAACAAAGTTAACATACAAGTTATAGTTTTGTGCATGCAATAACATATCTTGTTCTTCCTGCATGTAAAACATATATTTCTTTCCAAAAGAAACCGAATAAATATTTCATGGAAAAATAAACACATTTCTTTTCCAAGGGTCAAACGCATATCACTTATCATTTCATGCATGCAAAGTGACATTTCCCTCTCATCCAAAATATATAACCAATAACTATGCATAATATTCTCCCAAGATAAAGCTAATACCATAGCTAATCCCTTTAGGTTGGACAAATACATATTATTTTTCCCAAAACAAGGCTAACACAATAAATATTTTGTGATTGCATCTTCCTTTTCTCTAGAAATCTAATACTCAAAACTATATTTATCCCATGCATAAAAGCATATATGTTTCTCTAAATAATCTTACATAATAAAGCATGTGATTACCCTTTTTCCTCTCCAAGAATAAAATCCAATAATGCATACAAGGATATATTTTTCTCTTCTATTCATTTTGAAGAGTTTTAACACAATAATTATTTCCTTGCATACAAGTATGTAATGTTCCAAATGGGAAAAAATAGTCTCTGTAGGGAATATCCTAAGATATTCCACTATGGAATCACAACAATATGGAATTACACCAATACATCTAAACCAGAGATAGACTGGCAGGGCATTTACTAGATGCATCACCTTCACAAGGAGGGGTGAAATCCAGAGGCTTCCTGGCCCATTCCAAACTCTGTCTATAGAAGAATGGTGGAACACAGCAAGTGTGGGAATGACACACTCATCTTAGAGTTTTCTGATCTTAGGAACCTTAGATCTATAGATCTAAACAATGGATCCAAAAGAGAAGTAAAAACCAACCAAGGAAGAAGCGCTAAATTCCACTCTCAGGAAAATTTGCAATAGGCTCAAGGAGGACATTGTATAAGCAAGCCAGTGTGAAAATAATGTAGAACGAGGCTGGGTTCCCTTATTTTAGGCTGTGTCAGACCTCAAGAAAAGTTTCAGCAAAAATAAATGAGTTTCGAGGTTTTAACAGCTCTCCCACAATCAACACTAGCTGAAAATCAGCTAAAGGAGAGAGTTGGTAAATAGAGAAACTGTCCTTTAGAAATTGCGCATTTTCTGCTGGAAGACACTAGAAATCAGCCATTAGACTCATGTTATAGTATGGCATCAAAAAAATCAGATCTGTAATCAAGTTCCTTTGTAGAAGCATTGGATTTACTTGAAGCAAGAGCAAGAATCCTTCAAAAATAATAGCAGAAACAATTGGAAAAGCTGCAGAAAGACTTGACAACATTTTATATGAGGAGCTTCAGCTGATATAGGTTAATATTCAGATCTACAACTGATATATGGCTGTAACATCAGATCCATACCAGATCTGGAACTACTCAGCCTTCTAAACAAGATCCCCCTGGGGTTTTATCAAAATAATGCATAAATAAGTGTAGATCTAGCTTTTAATACACTGAAATTTTTATTGCAAATAAATTCAATCATTATATAATCATGGTCCATATGCAAACAAAGATATTTTCAAAGGATATGGTTACTCATCTCTTGATGCATGCTTGAAATACTCTCTTCCTCTTCCTTGGCTCCATTCTCCATGTATTCTCCCATTTTTCTTCTTCTATTTCTCTCATGGGATTATAATAAAAAAATAGAATTAATTAAAATGGAATAGATTTTATAAATCATAAAAGTATTCCAACTTTTTTCTAAATCATAAAAGAATTCCATCTTTTCTAATTCATAAAAACATTCAAGCTTGTCTAAATCCTAAAAGTATTCCAGCTTTTTCTAAATCATAAAATAATTCCATATTTTCTAAATCATAAAAGCATTCCAGGTTTTCTAAATCACAAAAGCAATCCATAAAGCCTCCATAGATCTGATTTTTCCTAAATCAGAAAAGCATTCCATAAATCCCTCATGCTTTTATTTTTAAAGGTAGATTTTCTTTTTCCTTATGAGAAAAATATCACTTATCCATACTTTTCCAAATCTATTACTCATTATTTCTAAAACTCATAAAATATACCAACTTGGAAATATAATTTATTTCCATGGAAGAATATAAATTATTATAAATAAAATAATTAAGAAATAATTCTTCCAATATTCTTATAATCAACAATTACAAGAATATTCTTCAATTAATATCAATATAATAATTAATAATATTTAATTATTTAATAACCCTCATTTTATGAGAGTTTTTATGGTGGCTTATGCGAGGGATATTACAATACAGTGCTACCTTGTATCTTGTACAGAGTTCCAGTCCGAACTCCCCGCATTAATACCAGTGCTCCCCGAACCATCTTGCAGGCATCTTTCTCAAACACTTTTTTTACACCTGGATCATCCATCTTGCTTACAGAAATCAGATTTCTGGCCAATGCAGGAATATGCCGAACACCAATGAGTGTTCTAATCCTTCCAACTTGTAGCTTCAGCTTGACCTTTCCACGTCCGATGATTCTAGCCTTCCTATCATCCCCTAGGAAGACATCACCACCATGATATTTCTCATACTCGCAAAACCACTCCCTATGGGGAGTGAACTGAAAGGATGCACCCGAGTCAATCAATCATGACTCATGATCTCAATGTGTATTTGAAGAAGAAGCCAAATACACATCCCCACCTTCATCCGAGGTGGTTTTTGCCTTTGCAAAAGGAGCATCATCAGATCCATTTCCTTTCTCAGGAGCTTTAGATTTTCCATCCTTTTTGTAGTGCCCTTCCTTTCCACATTTCCAGCATACCTTTACAAAATTTCCAGGAGATTTAGATCTCCCACTTGAAACCTTATTTTTGTTTCTATTTTGGGACCTTCCTCATACAGATAAGGCATCTCCATTTTGAACCTCCATATTTCTCCCTATCATTTCCTCCAAAAACAAGGCTGAGACAATGTCATCAAAATTCAAGATAGTTGTATTGCTACCTATTGCAATAACTAGACTGTCCCAGAAGTCTGGTAGAGAAAAAAACAAAATGATGCACTTATCTTCATTTGATATTTTAATATCAACAGATGACAGCTGACTTATCACAGTCTTGAAGGTGTTCAGATGCTCTGTCACCGAGTCTCCATCCTTCATCCTCAGGTTATACAGCTTTTTCCACAAGATCAACTTATTCAGAAGAGACTTAGATTGGTACAAAGTCCCAAGTTTTTAAAACAAATTCTTCACCGTAGCTTCCCCAGATACATTCAACAGTACTAAATCTGAGACACACAATCGTATTGTGTTCTTAGCCTTTCGATCCAGTTTCTTCCAATCTTCATCTGAAATTGCTGTTGGTTTAGTACCTGGATCTACCGCGATCCACTGATCTTTATCCACCAGCAGTTCCTCCATCTTGAGCTTCCACAACTCAAAACTCTGACCATTAAATTTCTCGATCTCTATCTTTCCACCACTCGCCATCTTCTTTCACCGCAAGAATCGATCTCACAGATCTCCCACTGAATAGGGTCTACCTCAAGCCGAAGAAAAAAACCCTCAGTAGCAAAGACGTCCCCTTGAAGCCGAAACAACTCCGATACCAGATGTAGGTTTTAACCTTGAACAGAAATTATCTACACATGAATCTTATAACAGAAAATAAACAATAGCGAGAGCACAAAACATAAAATAGATAAACATAAAGATTTTCCCCTAGATCCCAAATCGGGACGACGAGCTTGATTTTCCATTATATTCCTTTTAGTGTTACAACACATATATATACATCCCGAAGAATTCATAAACCCCATTCCATTAACCCCGGATTAGAGCATAACCATAGTTCCCTTGACCGAATCTACAAAATACTAGGGGTCGAAAACCATCGTACCCCAAAACGATGTGCAAAATCATGCAAAAAACATGGGTGGGTCCACCTATGAGTGGGTCCGCACACCAAAAAAAAAAATTCCGGGGTGCTACCACCCCCGTGTGAACCCCCTGCTGTGCCCGACGCAACGTATAGTGCATGGGACTAGTCATGGAAAGAATATAACACATACCCAACAATTCCTTCTTCATTTGAATATCATTTTAGAGAACCTTTTTTTTTCCATTTCACTTATATTCCAAGAAGAAATCTTATTTTCAATGGATTCACTTAAATTTTGTGCAAAAATACATAGAATTCAATTTACAACCCATGACATGTTTCATTTTTTTTTTAAATAAGTTTTAAGACAGCTTTAGACCTAAAAAATATGGGACATTCAATCAACGCAAAATTAATTCATAAATAATACAAATAACGGATAGAGAAAATAGATTGGAATCAATACAAAATTATTCATAAATTAACCAAGCCTAGGGATATAGAAAAGAGGAATAAAACATTCCCACTAAGGATTTCTCCTGAGAACAGTTCTCAATTTCCTTATCTCTAAATATTCTTAGAAGGTTAGGAGATATTTCTCCATGGATAATTCCATCAAATCCATTAGATAATGTATAATGCAAATCAAGTGAAACTATCTAAATCTAGTACATCAACAATTTTTCATTCCACATAGAGAGGTAAAAACGCTCATATATATATATATATATATATATATATATATATATATATATATATATATATATATATATATATAACCATACTAGAAACCATAGCAATGCTCAAATGAAATTCATGCATAAGAGAACATAAAATATGAAGAGAAATACACATTTCCCTTTCATAAGATAAGAAGTATAATATATTTTATACCTTCAAATAGTGAGGCCCCCTTTTTGATCTCTAGTCACTTTCTCTATTTAACTAATATATGGACTGGGTGTATCTAATGGGGAGGAAAGGTTCTACCATATCCATGTGATTATAACTAGCTCATCTATATATTCTTTATATCCCACCCCTCTTGAGAGGGTGTTAGTATATTGGACTTTCCTATACTCTAGAGAATGTAACAAGTTATCAATCAAATGAGAACTATTAACTCAAAACTAAAATTCTAGCATAGAAACCTCCAAACAAACGAAAAAAAAAAACTTTCAAAACAAAAAATGTTCATTTTGCATCGACACTTTTTTCAGTGTAAATTTTCAACATTTTTTAAAAATAACAGTAAAAGGAATTTTTTTTTTGTGGCAAATCTATCGTAAAAATTAAAAGTATTGATGCTTGAATAATAAATTTTTTGGGGCAAAATTTTCAAAAAAAAAATAGCAATAATGTTAAAGGTAGAATATCATGACATCGAAAAACCCTTAAAATTTCGACAATTTTCATGAAAGACATTAAACATAGAATATCATGTCTCTTTAAAACCTTTAAAATTCCAACAATATTCGGCCATGATGTTAACTAAAAAATACTTATAACTATTTCTAACCATAGCATTAAAGATAAAATATAGTGACTTAGAAAAACCTTAAAATTTTGACAAATCTTCAACCATGGAATTAAAACCAAATATCATCACTACAAAAAATATAAGTAAAGCTATTTTGAAATCTTTGACTAAGACAACTAGACACATTGCAAACAAAATTGAAAAATCAACGATTAAATTGACATGCATCATAGATGAACTCGACCTTTTGCAATGAAATCTTAAAACTCAACCTTGAAATTGATGCACTCTCAGGACATACTTGATCCATTATAACGAAAGCTTTAAAATCAACTATCAGATTCACACATAATGTTGTCAAGTTGTTACTCGAAGATAAACAGGATCCTGCAAAAAGAAATTTAAAGCATAATAATAAATAAAAAAAAATAAAAATGAAAAGTAAAAAACAGAAAAAATAAAATATTCAAAAAAATAAAAGTAAAAAACAAATAATAACTAATAAATAAATATAAAATATTAAAACATCAAGAAATAATTAAAAACATAAAAATTGAAAAAAACAAAAAAATAAAACATAAAAAAAATATACAAAATATCTTTGAGGAAAATATCAAAATATCTAAGGCCTTCATAGCCACTTACTATGTTTCATTATCACGAAAGAAATAATATATATATATATATACACACACAGAGAGAGAGAGAGAGAGAGAGAGAGAGAGATATATATATATATATATATATATATATATATATATATATATATATATATATATATATAGATATATATATAACTAAGAAAATTAAAAAAAAAATATTCCAAAAAAAGAATTAAAATAAAATTTTTTTATAGTAAATCCACCAATAGAAAAAGGAAAATTGGAAATTAGAAAAATAAATAAATAAACAAAAAAAATTAAATATAAATTAAAAACAATTGAAAAAATCAATTCAAATAACAATATATAAATTATAAAGTTAAAATAATACTATAAACAAAAAAAATTAATAAATAAATTAAATTAAGCAAAAAAAAAAAAAAATTAAAATCTAAAATTAAAATAATTTTAAAAAAATTAAAAAATAATGAAAATAAAATAATTAAATTTATTTTATATATAATTAATTAATTTTTTAAATAACAATGAGCCTCTTCCCCCTGCTTGGCTAGGGATCGATTGGCTAGGGATCGATTCTAGAAATTGACCTCAGGTTGGCCAGGGGGCCTAGGATCGACGGGCCCAACTAATAGGCCTGTATGTGTGACGTCGTGCTATCACTTGTGTAACACCCCCAAGTTCTATGCTTTTCAAATGAGACATTTGAACAGAAATCCAAAGGGGGAGTGGACCCCAGTGGATGATTATTGTGTGGATGTGGTTAATTATTTAATTATGAAAAATAAATAAAATATTAAGTATGCACTATGACCAGATGAGAAATTGAGATCACATGCCTAATCCATGAGGTAATGGAAAAGGAAAAAGACTTTCCCCAAATCTTTCAAAAATCCTTGAAAGAAATTATTTCTAATTTAGATTTTTGAGGAAAAATCTAAATTTCCCCAATGAAGAGGAGTAGTTGGGAAGAGGTGAGAAAAAAGCTGGAAAAGCTGAGGAAAAGCTTAAAGCATCTTTAAAGAGTCCCAGAATGGGAAGCCTAGGCTAAACAGGAATAAAGCATCCTGAAATTCTGGACGCAGAATTGGAAACAGGCTTGGGGAAAGCACAGCTTAAATAAGCTGCTCCAGAACAGATTGAGGTTAGTCTGTTCTGGGGAAGGTCTTTGCTCGGGGGTGAATCCTGGGAGATAAAGAGGATTCTAAGGTTGGGAGGACTGGTCATAATAGAGGTGTGCATGCATAAATTTGGAGACATTTGTAAGTCTGTGTTAAATATATTCCTGTATGTTTGATGAAATTATGCTGTTCTAGTCCTTTATTCAATTTATGAAATTGTGATATTATATTCCTTTATGCAAATTATGAAATTGTGATGTTATAGTACATTATGGAATGTATGAATTGTTATGTTATGTTGCATTATGCAACTGTTAGATGGATTAATGGTTCAGTAACTTATGTAATTGCAACTACAGCTATTGACAGTAGAGACAAACGGTTGGGTGTAGAGATGAGTACATTGAAATAATTAGGTTTGAGATGATAGATCAATTGAGCAGCCAATATAATAACTGTGTATAGGTATAGATGGCTATCTTTTAAAGGAGTATTTAATTTCTGTATGTATAAACAGAAGATGTTAACAAACCAGTAACCATGAACATTAAGTTCCAAACAACTAAATCTATCATAACAATACTGATGGCACAGAATTCACTGTGACCAATAGCAGAAAGTAGGGAACAACAACCCTCAGCTGTGTTACAATGGAAAGAATTGTAAAAATTAGAATTTACAGTATTCTATTAAATGTAATGGTACACATATGGAGGTAGCAGTTGAATCCTAACTAAGTACGAGGATCTAACACTAGGGATTCTAAACTATCCAGTTCAGTATTCTCTCCCTCCCTTGGAGTGAAGCAAGAGGAGTTGTTTCCTAGTTTCCATGGAACAGCTGAATCTGTACCATAGTGTCATACATGTTGAATGGTTATAACAGACAAATAAGGGGGGTAAAAGCCTATTGCAAAATCTATTGTGTAATAACAGTTTGTGTGAGGGAAGATTGTAAGCATGTGTAAAATACCATGAACAGAGCATCTGGTTACCATCCATAGAACTACTGGAAAAGTAGTGGAGCAATGGTGGTGAACTGCGTAGAGATAGATGTATGCGAGGAGGCATACATCTATACTTCGATGCTGAAACTTTAAAATATTGAAAATATTAGCAGGCCGACAAACTGGGAAGTTTGATTAAGGGCCTAGTGATCATTCTGCACAGAAAACCTGAGACATACAAGGTAAAATATGTAGATATATAAGTCTACTATATGAACTGAGAAGGGGGAAGGTTAAGCCCAAAAATCCTCATGGAAATTTCATTCTGTAACACTGTATAACGAAAGGAATCTAAACCTCCGGATACGTCCGTACTGGTCGTACAGATAAAACAAAAATTGTTATCGACGCATAAAGCGGAGAATATAAAGTTAGGTTATATGGGTAGCACTCATCATAGGGGTGATGAATATAGACATATTATGAATATAGACCTTAAGAGAGACCTGTTGAATCTCATTCGGAGTAAAATGAACCAATTATCGAAGAGGAGTTAAGAAATGTAGGAGGAGTAACCATGAGGTATAACGGATGTTATTAACTAATAACATAATCCCATGAAAAAAAAAAAAATGGGTTTGGGAGACGTGACAAATGGTATCGGAGCTAAAGTTCAAACATTGGGCGAGATATGTGCTCACAAGGAAATGGTTAATTGTTATAAAATTTATGAATATTAAAAACATTGATATGGGAGTAGTATGAGGAGGCTCATAAACCAGAATGGTTAAACCTATAATAGGCTTATAATGACATAATTAGCTATTGTCCTACTATCACCATTATGTAAAAGCAATTGCAGTGTGCATAAAGTTAAGATACTGAAACCATCTTAATACAGAAGAAAAGATCAATGTTGAAGTTACTTAGTCTTTATGGAAAGCGAAATATTTTCTTACTTATGTAGACACAAGGTAACAGCATATATACTTGAGTATATTAAAATGATATTGTAGCAGAATTGAGGTAAAGAAAGTAAAGACACTTGCATAAGAAACTTAAAATTTCTCTAGATAATGAATTTCTGCTATTCTATATGAGACTTATAGCATTCATAGTAATTACAGAGTATATGATAGTCATAGCAAGTATGGAATATATAGATCTCCTATATATATATATATGGTAGTCATAGCAAGTCTACATATATATATGAAGCTAGAATACCAGCTTAAACCAAGGTCTAAATGTTAATCATATAACTTAATGGTAGACCAGAAAATAAAGTATTGTTTTGATCTCTGTAGACACCGGGGATCTGATGTGCTTAGGTATATGATAGAGAATACATATAACAGGATTAAAGTTCCATTGGGAAAAATTATATATATATATATATATATATATATATATATATATATATATATATATAAGAAAATAAGAGCAGTAGCATTGGACATTGAAGAAATCCCTATGATATATGATTATTATGACAGTAATAAGTGTATCTATCGCATTGAAAAAAAAAATCATATATAAATCTTTGGAACCAGTACTATATTAAATGATTTAAATTATTGTGAAAGTCTCCTAGTCATGTACTATAGATTGCATATAAGCAACTGGACCATATAAATTAGAAACAAAGACTTTATAATACTTATTTCTACAAAACAAAGTATTGAAGCAATACTATTTAAGTTACTCCATATTTAAAACCTACTATAGTGCATTTGTATGCCGAAAGCATTTTTTTACCTTTTTAATTATTAGGGCAAAAGAATGAATTCATGGGTAAAGTTTAATTAACCATAAAATATCAAATGAAGACATATAGGGGTAACTACGTGGCATTAAACTCATTTAACCCATTTTGATAAAAAGGATACAAAAAGCATCTACAAGTATACATAGAAATAAACACTTATATGTTAACCTGCAATTATAAATCGATATGGTGATATGAGGCATCGCCACGCGCTGGATATGAAAGATAGAAATCTGTGATTTTATAATCATTGCTATGCGATATTTGATATGGGAACTACTTAGATCCAAAATCTTAAATTATTAAACTATGCGGAAATCAAAATATTGAAACCAAAACCTTAAAATGATACGATTAATCATTATATGATACGATTTTAAAATGAAATTTCAATGGAATATGTATAAAACCTGACCCAAAAGGGTCTGCGCCGAGAGCTATAGGTTGATACTCGTAGATAAACAACATTTAAACCATGTATTAGAAATCGACCAAAGGGTCAGCGCCGAAAGTTAAGATGTTAACGCGTGTAAATAATTACATTCAAAATGGTAGCTGTCGGGAAAAACGTGGATATGAAGTTGGATATTAATATATGTTTAAATAAAAACTTGAAAAAGGAGTAGCTGTCGGACACCACAGACCTGCGTTAAACAAACAAGCAGTAAATTATATGATGACCGGTCGTTAAATGGTAAGCGCGTTCACGGCATTAAGTCTCTGTGCAACTTTACGTGTAAAGTAACAGCCGTCGACTGCAAAACGATGATATAGATATAAATAACCATATCAGTACCAAAATTTAAACGACGAAGGCTGTATACAGATTCCTGTGAAATCAAACGCAACTGCTTGAAGGGGGGTTAATTGATAAATTATCAAACCCGTATGACAAGTCAAGACAAATGAAACATATGTATAACCGGGTAAGTTATACACTGTAGGGAACGTAGGCCATAAATCCTGCCGGGACAGTATGCATGGTTGTCAGATAACCTATTCCATTCAGCATATGTTCGCGGCAACAAACCCTTAGGGTTATATGCATATGATAAATCGATTAGATTAGGTAAAAAGGAGTGGCTGATTATTCTGGGCAAGCGACTCAAACCGAACTCGGTGGGTAGTTATGGACGCCACCGAGAGCGGATCTTAACTGAGAAAACCCCCTATAGCAGACTTTCAGCAAACAAACTTGTCGCGGTTCCTCCTTTTACCTTCGAACAAAGCTGTGAACTGGAACCCTGGAGACCAGAGGAAAATTGTTAAGACTGAATAAAACCCTGAACAGAGTCAGAAATCGAGTCATATAAAGTAAAGAATCGACAAAGCGGGGGGGAAATCAAGAACTCGTTATCTGAAACCATTCAGTAACCTGAAACCCCAGAACGCCTGCTCGATGAAATAACCAGACACACAAGCAACTGAAGCGTAGTGAGTTCTGGGAATAGCAAAAGGTTAATAAGGGAAGTTAGAAACCCTAGAAGTAAATCGACGCAGTACCGGCCAGGGGAGAGGCATTATTACTTCGCCGACTTGCTTCTTGACAAAATCCCAATGAGGATTTGGAGAACCAAACCTAGCCGCAGGCTGAAGACGCAACGGTAAGTTTAATGGTGAATAACGATGTCTCCAGTGTACCTGACCGGCGAAAACTCACAAATGCGATGTCATTGAAAAGACTTTTCTTAGTTCCTCTCACAGTCGGCGGCGAGACTGTGGTTCTGGCTCGGGAGTGTACAAATTTAAAAAAGATCCGTTCTGATCCTAAATAATCACAGGTTTATGTGGAAACCTGCGCCGGAGGATGAAGGAGACTGGTCTCAGTTGTACTGGCTCCGTTCTTTTCTGCACGCAAGACTGTCATGCAAACACAACACGGCATATCGTTTAAACAGGAATAAAATAATATCGGAAAAAGAACTAGAAAAAGGGACACTCCACGGCGTTAAAAATCCAATCCAGAAAAAGAATAAACGGAAAAAATCACACCACCGAAAGTTGTTTTTTGAAAGTGTAGTCGAAAATGCCTACGGTCATGGCACCCAGCGTCCACACCCTACAGAGTATCGCCGGGGTGATTTACTATCATCTGCTAAGAACGATTAAACAAAGGTTATACATGAGTCATCATAATAAGTTAACACGCTCGCGGATCAAGATGGAAGATGATATGAGACGCAATATCGTTAGCAAATTTTATAGAAAAACAAATTTTATTTATATACTTGCCATATGTATACGATTTCACCTTTAATTCCTTATAAACAACAAAACCAATATTTGAATAAATATGATGTATATATCTATAGAGAGGTTCGACGTATTAGGTCTTGATCTATAAACATAAGATTTGACATATATATATATTATAATATATATAAAGGGGTTCGACTTATTCGAATTTTATATACCAATATCATGTTTTGTTTATATATATATATGATATACATATATAGAGGTTTGAACATGTAAAGGCAAAATAGAAGTATTATAATTGTCGAACATACATAGGGTATATATAAAACTAGAAGTATTATATTTGTCTTGTCGAATATATATATCAAAATAGAGGTGTTATGTTTGTATATGCATAACAATCTTATTCAGAGCAAATTGGACAATTCATAGAAAACAAGTATAAGGTAGTAAGGAATACCACTAAGGTATCTTGAACAAATAAATATATTATGATAGAAATATAAAAGATGGTGAGGAGCATTATTACAAAGAGATATCAAAAGGTAAAGAGGAATATCAAAAGGTAAAGAGGAAACTTTAAAATATATACTCCTACATATGCATGTAAATAAATTATCAAAGGATGTAAAAATATATATATATATATATATATATCATATTTATAAAAGTTATGTATAGAGTTATTATTATGCAAATTTTATTTATCCCCTAATAGAAAATCCTGTAAGTTTAGGTATTCGCTTACTTGGCTGAAAATAATAGAGAGGAATTCTATTATAAATTATTGACTTAACAATAGCCGAAACCATCTCAATTGTCCTTGTATTGGTTCAAATTAAAACTTTATAAGTCCATCACAAAGGAAAAATGTAAGTTGGTACGAGGGTATAAGGCTATCTTGTACTTTAAATAAGAAAAAAGAATTTAAGGAGTATTAATTAAACTCTTTGGATTATATATAGGGTGGACTTTATATATTGTGGATTATATATATATAGAGTGGTTCTATATATATATGAAAAAGAGTGGATTTAATGATAGGAAATATAATGGTTCCTAAAAAAAAAAGGGATTATTTTAAATTATGTGGTAGCACTCTCAAAAAGGCTTTGAACTTATATCAATATATATATATATAGTGATATATATATATATATATATATATATATATATATATATATATTCATATGTTCATCAAATTAATATTGTTAAGTCTATATATATATATATATCATGGTTACTTATACAACAAGGTTTAGAACATATATGATATATATACCTAGTGGATATATATACATGCTCATGAGATGTATATTGCTCAAGGCTACAGATGAAGAAAAGGAGTGTAAGTGGGAAAACATATCCTATAACAAGGTAAGCAAGTACGTATACTGCTATAAAAGAAAAGAAGATTGAAGTACAAGTATTAATTACAATTAAATGGTTGATTTAGTAACTGTGGAACCATTACATTGAGTTAGGCATGAATGAATGAAGGGGTAAATTAAAATTTTCCTGATGAATTACTTAAGGAAGAATATTCTTGTGATAGTGGAAGAATGATTCTTAATTATTTATTTATATTCTTCCAGTTGGTATATTTTATAAGTTAGAGATAATGAGTAAAAGAATTGGAAAAAAATATGGAGAAGGGATATTTCTCTCATAAGGAAAAAAATACAGATTTAAAAATAAAAGCATGAGAGATTTATGGGTTGCTTTTGCTAGAAAAAAAAATAGAATGCTTCTATGCATTAGAAAAAAAGGAATTCTTTTATGACTCAGGAAAAAGTTGGAATACTTTTATGATTTATAAAGTCTTTTCCATTTTAATTAATTCTATTTTAGTATATAAGCCGATGAGAGAAATAGAAGAGGGGAACTAGCAAAGCATGAACATGCAATTAAAAGTAAATGCATAAATTCTGGTGAGTCTTTGAAAAAGGGGAAACTGTGTCAAATTTATTTTTGGCATTATCAAGTATTAATATTTGTGAATGTGATGAATTATAGAAATTTCATTTATCACCTGAAAAGGAACAAGTATTCACACCATAAAATTTTTGTGGTAAATTTTATTAAAGATATTTTCTTGAATCTTAAATTCAAAGATGTAGCGTAAACTGTTGTAGCACAACCCGAGAGAAAGAGGATGAGTCGATGTTGAATTTGGGGTGGGGGAACCATCAGCTCCAAATTTGTTCACTTAAGTAGTGGATACAATTTCATGTGAGAGGTAAGCATGGAATTGTAGATATTATTAATGAGTCTAGTTGATACTAGTTAAATTGATTAACTAACAAAAGAAACGATGAAAAGATACTAGAAGTACAACTATAAAATCAGAAAGGGTAAGCATAACCATGCATATGATACAATTGTTTTCTTTCATTTATGAGTACTAATGAAAAGTTGTAAAATTTTTTAGCCAAGTGTGTAACAGGAAATTGTACACTCTGAAAACAAGGAAAAAAAAAGGGTGAAGATAAGTGCAGATAAATCACCTAGAAAATCAATAAAAGATGAACTGGACCAAGTTTGCGTGAGGAGAGAATCTAACTGAAAAACAAGAAAGGATAAGTAGTGTACTAAAAGTGCACTAAACTATTATGAACCTGAACGGTTTGACTAATAACTGGATTTCTTGAAATTATTAAAATTCATAATGTTGTTATGGATTATCAATTATATGTACCTGATATTACTTATATAGTATGAATTGTGGACAGAGAAAACGGAATAAAAGATTTTCTAGACAGACTTCTTGCAAAGAAGTAGGAATAAAACCACAAAGCATCAAGAACAGAGTGGAGGAAGAGAGCATCACCGGGAAACTAATGGCTTATAAAATTTCCTTACCCTTGCATAGTAAATTTCCTGATATATTTCATGTCTCCTTGTTGGAAAAGAAAAGTTATAATTTTTGTACATGATGCTTCTCACATGATTGATTTAAAATGTGGTCCAGGTGGAACCAGAAGAAAAATTTCCTTCCAGAGTCGCTTCAAAGATGAAAGCGAGAAGAAATGGAATTGCGAAAGTGAACAGTAGCTCGAGTAAAGGTGCAGTGGAGCACTTTACTGCTAAAAAGCTACATGGCACACAGAAGCTCAGATGATGGAAAAGCATTCATAATTATGTTCAAAATCAACTAGTAGATAGTTGTCAACACCGAGGACGGTTTTTATTTTCAGAGGGGGAATATGTAACACCCCCAAGTTCTATGCTTTTCAAATGAGACATTTGAACATAAATCCAAAGGGGAGTGGACCCCAGTGGATGATTATTGTGTGGATGTGGTTAATTATTTAATTATGAAAAATAAATAAAATATTGTGTATGCACTATGACCAAATGAGAATTTGAGATCACTTGCCAAATCCATGAGGATGGATAAGGCAACAAATCCCCAAAAATCTTTCAAAAATCCTTGAAAGAAATTAATTTAGATTTGAGGAGGAATCTAAATTTCCCCAATGAAGAGGAGTAGCTGGGAAGAGGTGAGAAAAAGCTGGAAAAGCTGAGGAAAAGCTTAAAGCAGCTTTAAAGAGTCCCAAAATGGGAAGCCTAGGCTAAACAGGAATAAAGCATCCTGAAATTCTGGACGCAGAATTGGAAACAGGCTTTGGGGAAAGCACAACTTAAATAAGCTGCTCCAGAACAGATTGAGGTTAGTCCGTTCTTGGAGGATCTCTGCTCGGGTGAATCTCGGGAGATAAAGAGGATTCTAAGGTTGGGAGGACCGTTGAATAGTAGAGGTGTATGCACACAGCGTAGATATTTAAGTCCGTGTTAAATATATTCCTTTATGTTTGATGAAATTGTGTTGTTCTAGTCCTTATGAAATTTATGAAATTATGATGTTCTATTCCCATGTAATTCTAGAAATTGTGATATTATATTCCTTATGTAAATTATGAAATTTTGACATAGTATATTATGGAATGAAGAATTATGCTATGTTGCATTTTGCAACTCCGTTAGAGGGACTAATGGTGCAAAGAATTTATTCAGTGACAAATTGTCACTATCGATGATTGAGAGACAAATGGTTGGGTGTAGAGATGAGTACATTGAAATAATGAGGTTGAGATGATAGATTAATTGAGAAGCCAATATAATAACTATATATAGGTATAGATGGCTATCTTCTAAAGGAGTATTTAATTCTGTGTGTTTAAACAGAAGATGTTAATAAACCAGTACCCATGAACATTAAATTCCAAATAAATTAATCGATCATAAAAATACTGATGGCACCAAACTCACTGTGATCAATAACAGAAAGTAGGAAACAACCACCCTCAGCTGTGTTACAATGGAAAGAATTGTAAAAAAAATTGAATTTACAGTATTCCATTAAATGTAATGGTACACATATGGTGTTGCAGTTGAATCCTAACTAAGTGCGAGGGTTTAATACTAGGGATTCTAAACTATCCAGTTCAATATTCTCTCCCTCCATCGGGAGGAAGAGAGTCGTTTCTAGTTCCATGACAAACTAACCTGGCATTTACAGTGGTACACATGTTGAATGTCTATAACAAATACCTAAGGGGGAAAACCTATTTTCAAAATCTATTAAAATAACACTGTGGTGAAGTAAGATTGTAAGCATGTAAAATACCATGAACAGACATCTGGTTACCATCCATAGAACTACTGGGAAAGTAGTGGAGAAATGGTGGTGACCTGCATAGAGATAGATGTATGTGAGGAGGCATACATCTATACTTCGATGCTGAAACTTTAACATATTGAAAATATTAGAAGGCCGGCAAACTAGGAAGTTTGATTAAGGGCCTAGTGATCATCGTGCACAGAAAAACCTGAGAAATACAAGGTAAAATATGTAGATATATAAGTCTACTATATGAACTGAGAAGAGGGGAGGTTAAGCCCAAAAATCCTTATGGAAATTCTTGTATTCCAGGGCTGTATGTAAGTACTGGAAAGAATCTAAACCCCAGATAACAGTCTGCATTGTAGGTGATTCAGTATAAAAACTATAATTGTTATCGACGCATAAAGTGGAGAATATTGAGTTATGTTATATGGGTAGCACTCATCATAGGGGTGATGAATATAGACATATTATGAATATAGACCTTAAGAGAGACATGTTGAATATCATTCAGAGGAAAATGAACCACTTATAGAAGAGGAGTTAAGAAATTTAGGAGGTGTAACCATGAGGTATAATGGATATTACTAAATAATAACAGAATCCCGTTTGGTTTTATAGGGCTGGTTTGGGGGGAGACGGACAATCTCTGTCCTGGGGATGGCCATGTTATCACTTGGTCCCAAGCTTTACAAGCCCGTTGTGTTATCCTTGAGCGTTAGGCCCCTGCATGGCCGTGGGCCTTAGGGTGGAGTCAAGGCTGGTGGAGCCACCTCTAGCCACTCTGTCGGCCATGAGGCTACCCTCACATCCTCCTATTTTCTTTAAGGTATGTTTTTTTTGAAATGTGCATTTTCTTTAGTGTTTTCTATTTTTCATTTTTATTGGATTTTTAATTTTTTAAGAATTTTTTGTTACTTTTTATTATAAGGTTTTACTTTATTATATATATATATATATATATATATATATTAAATTAATTAATTAATTTTTTAAATTTAGTTATATTTTTTTATAAGGAATTTTTTTAACTATTTTTTATTCTTAAATTTTATTTAATTTTTGTATAATTTTTTTTTATTTAACATGTTATTTTTTACTAAAATGTCTACTGATAAAAAACATATTAGAAGAAAAATGAGAAGAAGAGTAAAAAAATTGAATAATGTTTAAATAATAAACTTTTCAAAACAATTATCCACACTTAATACATTAGAAAGTTTAAAGTGTAAAATAGGCCTTGTAAAATAAGGGGTTGATGTTGCATAATTTTTTTTCAAAATTAGCATAAAAATCACTAACATTTTAAAAAAATTTCATAATTTATACATAAGAAAATTTGAATTGTTAAAATTATGCTCCTAAGAAAAAGAATTGTATTCTAAATCAACAATTTTTAAAATTAGATGATGTTTTTGCAACCTCAAAAAAATGGTTTTGTTTTATCCGTAACTATGTTATGTATGTAGACAAATATAGCCATGACAATCTAGAATTCATCATATGTGAATTGAGTGTGGCGGATAGACTTGATGGTGCATGAATTAAGCAATTACAAGTCATGCACAAGTTTAATGATCCAGTGTGAGCTTTTCCGAAGTTATTAATTATGAATTTTTTTATCAATTATGAAATAATTATGAGATTGAGAGAAAATAATTATGATAAATTACTTAATTATTCCATTTTCTCCCTATCACATCTCATACCATCATTCTATGATCCATACAAGTAAAAACACTTAAAGAGGATGAATTCTAGACAAAAGGTAAGGTAAGTTGAACTAGGGTCTCGTTCACAATAGTCGAGTGGCAAATAATGTTATAACACCAAAATTTGTGATAATTAAGAGTATTTTTATTACTAACATTCCTCAAAAGAGAGTTACTACACCAACTAAGTCTATTGAAGGCTCATCGTGGACTCATGAAGAAAGTGAAGACTTAGAGTTTATGTTATCTAAAATAGAAAATGAAGTTAAGAAAATGAAGATAGTATATGGAAAAAGGTGGCTTTATTAGGTTGTAAAGGGAATCTTAAAAGATAAATGCAAAGGAAGATGCATGAAAGTAAGGAAGACAAAAAAAAATCCACTCTTTCCATGGAAAATATTATGTTTGAGAGGATTTCTATAAAGGGAGGTGGAGATCTAAGGATGAAATGAACATAAGGAGAAGCATGATGGTGAGGATTAGGGAAAATTTTAGGGGTTAAAATTTACAGGTTGGCTAATTTTCTACTGTTTTCAAAAAGGGGATTCATAAATATTAACTTTGTTATAAAAATGATTTACCCAGATTTTAGAGTATAAAGTTTAAACAGATTAAAAATCGCCATAATTTTATAAGTACTATATAAAATCATTAAAAAATTAAGTACTTTTACAAAATTATTGCCAAGAATTTTATAGTTTTTATTAGATATAATTAATATTTTCCAAGGTTCTAAACATTAATTAAATTTTAATCCTTATAATTTTTAGTGTTGATAATCAATCCTATATGGGAGTATACTATCACTATAGGAGAGAAAAAAATATTGAGTGGCAAAACCATAAGCATGAATTTTTAATCCAAGATCCACATCATTAAGACTTGAAGGCAACACCAAAAAGATACTACATTTTGAAATTTGACATGAGAATGGTAATGAGCTTCTCACACAAATACTTTAGATAGAAGAATACTTCGATCTACTTCAATAGGCATCTTTAGAAAAGGAAAATATTGCATAATTGTTTTTAGAACAAGACTAACATGTATGGTATGGATGACCTTGTAAAATAAAAAGGCCCATGTTATATATTGGTCCATTCTTATAAAACAATGATAGCCATTTATAGATTTATTAAGATAAATATATTATTTATCCAATTAGTAAATCTTCCATAAATGAGAGATAAAATTCAACAATTCGAAAGGATGAACCTCATATTAAACATTTTTTTATAGAATAACATGTTATACCTCTTTATGGGAGCTTTAAAAGAATGAATCCAACAAGAGTTTTATATCCTCATACCCAAATACATAGAGCATGCTCTTATTGGTCACTAGAAATAAATAGCTAATAAATTTAAGAAATATTATTATCCCTATGCTAAACCAACAAGGTTGACTCCTCAAAAAATCATTGAAATAAGATCAAATGGACTAGGTTTCAACTACCCAAGGGTGTAAAAAATGCAATGGGAAGACATTATACTACATAAACTTTGGAGAGGACCAACATAAAGAATTGGAACTATCACAAGACCTGGAGCTAGTAAATTCTATTCCAATAACATCTTGTCATGCATTGGTTGACATCAATTCTCCACAAACCGTCAAGATAAAAGAATATATTAAAGAGAAAAAAACTAGAATTGGAACTATCACAAGACCTAGAGCTAGTAAATTATATTCCAATAACATCTTCTCATGCATTGGTTGACATCAATTCTCCACAAACCCTCAAGATAAAAGAATATATCAAAGAGAAAAAAACTAGGCTAGGAAGTACCCATAACTTCATCAATTACGAATTAGAAAAAAATCTCAATTGTTTCATATATCTAGCACTATAGCTTCAACCAATTATTGTAATTATTTAGGGATGTACCCTAGTATGAACCTTTATATGGGGGACAGTTTGATGGATTGTCAATTCTTGTAGTACAAATGGATAATGTTGGTCATGTATTATAGGTATGTGATTAGAGTCATGGGAATTGTGAACTTTAGTTTTCAATTTTCAAGATGTCTTCGTGAGAGTTATCTTATAATGTGAAGAAAATTGAGCTTATAAGTATGCAATCAAAATACTCTAAACACCTTAATTAATATATTGTTTACAAATTAAAACTCTCATATAAATTATATATATTCTTTCCATTATAATTAGAATTTTCTTAAACTTGAATTTTGTGGGTGATATTTATTTGTCAATTGGTTTAGTTGATTAGTGGAATACCTCTAATAATTTAGAAGTTAGATGTTATGGCTATTATACGTTCATATGAAAAATAGAAACATGTAAGAGATAAGAATATTTGGAGGGGTTGAGAAAATTCATGAATCAATTGGTTGTGCGTATTAGTGGTAATGTGACTAGACAAGGGCAAGAGAGATAAATAAAAGGATTATAATTCATGAAGTAGGCGTAGGAATGCATTAGGGCTAAGGATATAGTAAGATAACGATGTATTCTGAATTTCAGAGTTGAGAAAATGCATTATAGAATAGGCTAGTATTTCATGGCATTTTGACTAGTATTTCAAGGTAATGTGGAATGTGCCGCGAGGTATTTCAAGGTAATTTGACTAGTATTTCAAGGTATTTCAAGGTAATGTGCAATAGATACAAATGGAACCACTTTGACTCATGACCTACGTGGACCTGGATGTAAGAGTGCAATAGGGTTATGGATGTGTTCAGTGCGAAATTTAGAATATACATGCTAGAGCTGCGCGAATTCAAGTCTCTCTGTTAGAGATAGCTATCGTTACCTGAAGTTTCCAAAATGACGCAAAACCATTTCAAGCTCAGGTTCGTTGGTCAAGGTAAGAAGCTCTCGTTAACACTCCCTTGCAAAATATATTTTTGCGACGTCATGTCCCCCTACAATTCTATGGAGCTTTCGATATGTATGGATCGAATCAATAGAAAATTCAGAGTTATTGTATTAATTTCAAGAAGTTCAAGTTTGGTTTAAACGCTTGTTTTTTTTGGAAAACTAATCGAAAAAAGTGTGACTTAATATTTTCGACAAATAGATGCAAGAATCAGAGCTTGGAAACTCCACTTATCAAAGATATTTTGATATACTAAAGCTCGACAAACGTGTCCCACACTTTTCGACATATTACAATCCCATGCCATTTAACACTTCAAAACATAGAAATATAAAATAAAGCAAAGCAAGTTGCAAAAAGCAAAACGACATGTTAGATTGCATGATGGTGGGAAAAAAATGTTCGACATTGACATATAAAGTGGCTAAATTAATGCACTTTCATGCTGTGCTCTAAATTTGGCAAAAACCAACCGTCTGTTAATTTTTGGGACCCGAAAACTTAAGGCATAAGTAGATGACCTATGTCACATCAAAGGTTCATGAATTTTATCATAACCCATTCCCTTTACGTGGAAGGATTTACGTGTATGGTGGAGAAAGTTTATAATATAACATATGTGCTAAATTAACCTTAAAAAAAACAAATCTGATAATGTTTATAATATAACATAGGTGCTAAATTAACCTTAAAAAAGAACAAATCTGACACTGAATAAAAAAGCCGAATATCTATTTTTCCAACATGAACTATTCCAGTAGAACTGAGAAAACTAGTCGAAATTAAATTAAATTTCATGGATTAAAACAAAAAATCAAAGCTAACCATTACAGATTCGCTAGTTGTTAGAACTGAAATCAAGTTTGGTAGATTACGACAAAAGAATCAAACCTAAACATAAACAATTAACTATATTACACCACAACTACCTTAAACAGAAAGAAGCATTCGTAGATTCGAAAAACAGAGTCAAACCTAACCATAAGCAATTAACTATATTATACCACAACTCCATTAAATAGAAAGAAGCATTTATACAGAGCTTCACTCTAATTAATATATTGAAAACACGCGAATTATGCAATTGTAAAGCATGAGTTCATTGCCCACATTCATTCAACTAGAAGTCAAGGAAGTGTTTCTCCGTGAAAGCTAAATAAAAAACAAATTTAAAAAAAAAATATGAACATAAAAAACGTTTCCATTAGCAGAGCTGCCTGTGCATATATCTACCTTCCTACTGGTTATGTGGTTAGAATATTGTATACCTGTACCTTGGGTATTTTTCGTGCCTGGCTGACTCCGGTCAAACTTATACTTGCAAATTTTCCTCCAAGAAAGGTTTTAATTACAACCCAATACTATACGAGGCAGTATATGTGACTTACAGGAAAATTTATTGAGATAACTACATTTCTTTGAATTGTTTTGAAAGTTGCAGAATAGCCTTGTCTCTATTTCAGCGAAAAAAGTCATAATTTCTACAATATTTTATATATTTATCAGCCTTGATCACCCAGTAGTGTAACATTAAACATACAATATCAGAAAGAACCAAACAATTAACACATGAAGGAATGGAAGAGTGGCTACTTTGGATGCGAAGTTTCAAATTAATACTTGGCACTGATAATCCGAAGAATCACAAAAACTTCCTTAGGTTTGGAGATACCAATATCACAAACAAGGTTTGCTGCAAAATTCTGAAACATAATATAAAAAAAAAAATGCCTGGCCTTACCTGCATGCCTGCTACCCACTTGTCTACTGTTTATTGCCTATGGATCTGAAAATAATCCGAGCCAAAGCTTATGTATTTACACAGCAAGAAGGCAAAGGAAATAAATGGGAGGAAAGGCCACCGAGACACTCCCTCACCGCCGATCCAGGAAAAAATTCCCCCCTGAGAAAACGCTGAACATCTGGGTTCATTCCTAGCCTGTTGCAGCAGGATGGACGACAGAACACTGGAACCCATGGGGGAGCTTCTAATTCCGTTCATTTCTATGGATTCGACCCACTGTTTCCTTTCGTCTTGAACGAAACCCCAACGATATGACAATTGAAACTCCGGTTTCGATGCTGCTGTCCGCAAAGGGATGAGAAACCCTAACGATGATGTTTGATTTATTTTCTTGTCTCAGTCCTTTCGCTAATGTATAGCCTCAAATCTCTCGCGCCTGAGAAACTCGGGTCTCTACATATCTTAAATAATGAATGCACCGAAGAACCGAGAGGCTGTAACCCTAAACCCTAAGATTTCGGGAATAATAAAAACAAAAAATAAAAATGAGATAGGCCACCGAACAGATCCATAAAAGCAGGTTGCCATTACCCGCATATCCAGTAGACCCCCACATGGATTCAACAGCATAGGTTTTCTACAACTAATAGCACAGTGTAACGATCGCGGCAGCACTTTATGCTAAGAAAAAACAATGTAAATTAGGGTATGATTTTGTTAAAATCGGATAGAAACCCGAATTGATTTTGACTACATTGAATTTATTTCCACCATTTAACATTCAAACATAATTTTTTAAACTAAAAATAACTGTCCTAAACAAATTTTGTGACCACATACAACTAATTAAATATCTAGATATAATTAATATCAGAAAAAACGACAATATATGTGTGTATAAATTTCTTGACATGACATGAACGTTACTCCTTTTGATTCTTTCTTCACTGACCGAACATACGCGTTTTCCGGTTGGAGAAGCCAAGGGGGCCGTTGGACGTTTGACGAGAACTGTTCCATGAATGTTTTCTCTCACCTGCATAAAACCCGTTAAAACTTGGAAGAAATTTAGGTGATTTAAGGTTTATTTTTTCGGTAAGCGACTTTATGTACGAAGTCGGGTCCAAATCTCCGGTTTATAAAATAATTGTTTTACAATATTATAACAATTTAGTTTAATCACGAAGCATGTAACCGTTTATTTTAGGTAATAACCATATTTATATTAGGATTGGTCTAAACCGGTGATGATTTTGTGGAATTTTGTGATTGTTTTTTTCTAAACGTATGAAAATTGGGAGTTCGATTTTTTTTTGGAAATGTATTCAAATAACCATATTTATATTAGGATTGGTCTAAACCGGTGATGATTATGTGGAATTTTGTGATTGTTTCTTTCTAAACGTATGAAAATTGGGAGTTTGATTTTTTTTTGGGAAATGTATTCAAAGTCTTCAGGTAACTCTTTAGAGTAATTAAAACTTTTCTTGGATTTCATGGTTTGTATTATATGTAATTTAAATTCATCTTATTTTTGATCTTATGAAGGGCCAAATACCTTACAATTTTTTTTAAGTTTAGAAATTAAAAAATTTATATTAATATTATTTCTTTATTTTCTTTTATTTTTAATAATTTAATATAACAAAATCGTTTTTATTAATATTTATAATTATTAATTTTATTTTTATTTCAAATTTTTAAATTTTATTTTCATTTTTATATATTTTTTTAATTAATTTAATCAAAAACTTAACGTTACGTTACATAAAATAACAATACAACTTTTTTTCCCATATTATATTGGAGAAAGCTTCTCAAACCAACAATTTTAAATAATAATTTATATTACGACTATTTATTTTAGCGATAAAAACTATAATAATAAGTTCTTTTAAAATCACTTTAAAGATAGACGTTAAATATAATGATAATAGGTTTTCTGGGACCAATAAATTTATTATATGACGTAAAAACGGAGTTTATAGTTGAGTTGGAGTTTAGGTGGATCTCATATTCTTGATTAAATATAAATTTGGAGAAAAAAATTTAGGTAATAGGTTTTTTTTTTTTTAAATTAATAAGTTTATTATATGATTTGGGAAAAAAATTAGGTAATAGGTTTTTTTTAAAGACCAATGTAAAAAGGAGTTTATAGTTGAATTGGTGTTTAGGTGGAATTCATATTATTGAATTAATATATATTTAGAAAAAGGAGATTTCTTTTTCTTTTTAATAGCAATTAGAATTTGAGTCATTTTATCTTTTATTAATTAAAAAATAACAACTAGCAAACAACAAACTTATGGACAAAGGTATGATAAACCCCAAGTCCAATGTCATTATTGCAAGAAATTAGGCCATTATGCCAATGAATGTAGGAAAAAGAAAAATGACATGAATAATAGACAAAATGATAATTTTGCAAAAGAAGAAGATAAGAGCCCAAAGATTGTGCTGTTAACATGTAACATGGAAAAAAACAAACAAGATCATGTTTGGTTCTTAGACTTAGGTTGTAGTAATCATATGACTGGAAACATAGCAATGTTTGCCAATCTTGATGAAAATGTTAAATTTGAGGTAACAACAGGAACTGATAGTAAGATATCTATCAAGGGTAAGGGCAGAGTCAATATCGTGGCAATAAATGGAGAATAGAAGATTGTGCCAGATGTATACTATGTACCTGGTTTGAAATGTAATCTTTTGAGCAATGGACAGCTCATTGACAAAGGTTACAATGTGCTCTTCAAAGATGATGTGTGTACAATCAGAGACATACCTCCAAGCAAGAAGATCATTGTAGAGGTGCAGATGACCAGCAATAGAATGTTTCCTATCAAACTTAGAGCAGATTTGAAGGAAGGAAGAATATTGCAGCTGTAACATAAGAAGTCTTTTAAGAGGAAATGAAAGATGAGAATCAGTTATGGGACTTGAGATTTGGACATCTAAATTTCGAAGGCTTGAATTTGTTGCATAGAAAGGGAATGATAGAGGGATTACCATTGATTAAAAAACTAGACAGCCTTTGTGAAGCCTGCATCTTGGGCAAACAACACAGAGAAATATTTCCAGTAGGAAAGTGTATAAGGGAGAAATCACCCTTGGAAATTGTTCACTCTGATGTGTGTGGACGGATGAAAACACCTTCGTTTGCTAGAAAATAATATGTTTTGGCATTCATTGATGATTACACGAAAAAGACATGGGTGTATGTGTTGAAACAGAAGAGTGAAGGGTTTGATAAACTCTGCCACTTCAAAACTCTTGTTGAGAAGCAGTGTGGGAACTATATCAAAGTGCTTAGAACTGACAGAGGTGGAGAGTACATCTCCAAATACTTTCTGTGTTTTTGCAGAGAGAATGGCATACAAAATCAATTTACCACGAGGCATACATCTAATCAAAATGGGGTTGCAGAAAGGAAAAATAGGACCATTTTGGACATGGTCAGAAGTATGTTGAAGGAAAAACATTTTCCGCATGAGTATTGGGCAGAAGCTGTCACTTGCGAGGCATAAATCTCGAATAAATGTCTGACCAAAGCTGTCTTGAACAAAATTCCAGAAGAAACATGGAGTGGATGAAAGCAAACAGTCACTCACATGAGAGTATTCGGTTGTGTATCATATGCACATGTATCATATCAACTAAGGAAGAAGCTTGACAGTAGGGGGAGAAGTGTGTCTTTATTGGCTACTATGATGAGTGAAAAGCATACAAAATTTATAATCCATCCACCAAGAAATTGATAGTAAGCAAAGATGTGCAGTTCATTGAAGAAGAAGCTTGGGATGGAAGCGTAGAGAAGACAGTGAACATGAAGGCAATTGTGTCTCACGAAGAAGAACAAGAAGGAACAATAGCTAATAACCCTTCTTCGGTGGCTCCTCCTCCACCACCACAAGCACAAAAAACCATAGCACAAGTTCGAATTCGAATAGCCTTGAGAAGTCAAGGAAGTTCTTCTCCAAGCACATCGCAGGGATTAGAAATGCCCTCAAGTTCGAATGGAACTCCAAGCACACCAAGAAGACCAAGATTCAGAAATCTGAGTGAGATTTATGAACAAGGAGAGTTAATTAAAAATACCTGTCTGAATTCTTTATTTGCTTTATATTTTCATGTTGATGACTCAATTCATTTTGAAGATGTTGTAAATGAAGATAAATGGATTGAAGCAATGAATGAAAAAATTGGTGCAATTGAGAAGAGTAAGACATGGGAGTTAGTGGATCTCCCTAAAGGCAAAGAATTTATTGGAGTTAAGTGGGTCTATAAGACCAAAAGCAATGTTGAAGGCAAGATCGAAAGGCACAAAGCCAGACTTGTTGTTAAAGGCTATAAGAAGCAACAAGGGAGAGACTATGATGAAACCTTTGCACCACTGCCAAGGATGGAAACAGTGAGAAATGTGTTGTCTATTGCACCACAGCACAAATTGAAGATTTATCAGATCGATGTAAAATCCGCATTACTGAATAGAGTGTTGAAAGAAGAGGTTTATGTTGAACAACCTCCAGGCTATGAAGTTGAAGGCCAAGAGCATAAAATATGCAAGCTAAAGAATCCTCTTTATGGACTGAAGCAAGCTCCAAGAGCATGGTACAACAAGATAGATGCTTACTTAATTGAAAATGTGTTTGAGAAATGTGATGGAGAACCCACACTCTACATAAAGGAAAATGATGATAAGATTCTTATTGTTGTTTTATATGTAGATGAATTAATTTTTTCTAGCAATGAAGCTTCTCTCATTGGTGATTTTAAAGCAGTCATGAAAAGTGAATTTGAAATGACTAACTTGGGTTTCTTAAGATATTTTATTGGAATTGAAGTTGACCAAAGTGAAAATGATATTTTCATTTCCCAAGAAAAATATGTTAAAGCAATTTAACACCTCTCAGGTTCCACCAATTTTTTTTTTTCGAAACATATTTTCAATTTAAACTTACAAATAAATATGAGGATATGTGTTCCTTCCCCACTGTAATTTACATTAGTTACCACTCTTTAGTTACATTCGTTACTTCCCCTTTTATTGTGAATTTCACACTCAACATAACCACTGTTTCAATACATTGTAACTAACCACTATTTTATCTTCATAAGGATTATATGATTGCACCTGAAAGTCTTCCTCTTGAATTTTCATTTAATTTATGGGTACAACCCATTCCTTATGTTTAACTTATGGTCTACAATTACCACCTTCTTTTGGTGAATCATATCAAGGTATAATGCTACCTAACCCTTGTGTATTTTTTATACATTTAACCTCTTAAAAATACAATATATATATATCATTCAATATTATATAATAATGACATTATTATATATCACATTCTCCATAACTTAATAGGGTAACGTCAAAATATTTATGTGTAAGACCATTGTATGGTTTTCAAAGACCTCATACTTCTAGGAAGAAGTTCCTATATTCGATTTTTTAATCTATACGATTTTGCTATAGCTGGACTCTATGGTTATGCTTATCATTAATGGTTTTATTCAAAACCAATTTAACCAACCCTATGTGCTATAACTCCATATCCAGTTTCGATGCAATTAAATTGATCTGAGTACTTCGTATCCTGTATTTCTTGGCTCGATTTCACACCTTTGGCAATCGTAATTGATCTAGCGTTAGTTGTCACTTTGGTTTACGTTGCTCCTATTTTATTTTGGTGGCAAAATCCGCTAACTTGATACAGCGTCCTCCGCCTTTAATACATGTACGAAGTCAATTTGAATGGTACACTGGTATTAAATTTGAACGCATCTGGATTACCTGTTGATACGATGGTTTACGCTTTCGAGATATTCTACCCTCCAGTACTCATAATTGGGCATCTCAAGTCACGTGTACGATGGAGATTGCGTGAGATTAGGGTTTCAAAGTCATATAAGAATTTTGCATTCAATGTATGAATTCATTTTGCCTCTCATTGCTGAGGGCTTCCGCAGAGTTTATTTGGAGTTTGTTTTATTTTTTTATTTTCCACTCCTATAGAGAAATCGTTCCTCTGTTTCGCTAATCAAGCATCATGGAGATAGGTGATGAAAATCACGTCGTCTTAGCTCACCCAGGTACTGACTTCCCTCAATACGATTGATTGAGTTAGAGTTTCCATTTCTCATTACTCTGCGATTAAAATGTATCAATATTTACTGGAGTTTAGAGTTAGATTTTCGATGGTAAGATGAATCGAAATGAATCGAACCTTTCGTTCAGTTCACATTTCTTTTGTTCCATTTATAGTGACTATCATATTGTTTATACGAAATTTTATTTTTCTTTTATGCAACGTTCGCTCTTACTTCAGCGATTCTCAGTTAGTTCGATATAACCGCAGTGATGGTGATATTAGCATGCGTGTGTGTTTGACGCCATCATCATGATTCTGAGACGCTGCAATGTCTTTCCGTGACTGATAAGGTATTTTCCATCTAGTTTATTTTTGGTGAACGAGATATTATCATTGTTTCCTCTTCTAGTTTTCGAATATGCGGTTTAGCTTAATTGCTAACAGTCCCGGTTTATTTGTTTGTTCCAGTAGTTTCACTCCCACACTAACTTGGTACGACGGAAATGTATGCCGTAAATTCTTGTTTTCATTTTCCTTGATTTAACCTTCCTTTCATTTTATAACTACAATTTTGTTTCTATTCCGAATTCCTCATGCTCTTTTTCTCTTATTCGTTGCAGGTATATGGAAACTATAGTATTCTCTGTTAACAAGTTTATGCGGTTTTATGCCTTCATCTCAACTGTTAATATTTCTTATTTCGTACTCACAGGTTGGTGCCTCGTTCAAATCAACTAGAGGGAACAATAAATCAATTTACCCTCTTTATTTTTATCTCCATCCTGAGAGTTTTGTATATTATTATTATAAGTTTGTAATAATTTTGAACAATAATTTTGACCTGACTTCCCGTGAGAACGGTGGAATAATTCGCTAAATTTGGAACAAAATTAACTGTTATATGTATATTTATATATATAAACTAATTCTCTATCGTTTTATCTGTACAAACTTCTTTGAAAGAATTATGTATAGAAAATTTAATTCCACTTCACTTATTTTCCATATTGATCACGCTCGAAAGTTTTCAGGAAATATTATTAACTAAAATTATTCTTCCAGTATATTATCATCTGCATAATTATACTTATATGGATAATTTTGATTTCCAGAAGAATGTAGTTTCTACTGTAGTTAATTTTAATATAGCAGATATTATTTTGTTGTTTGTTCTTATTGCATAAATTTCCCGGTTTCTTTTCAGAAGTCTATTAAGCAAACCCATCTCCCATAGTTTATAAATTATTATAATGTGTTTCTTAATAACATAAGAAATATAATTTGTATATAGACATACTTATAGAGTATATCTATGTCTACAACTGATGAGCTATATTTTTATGTCTCAAACATGACTTATTTTATTCATTTCACAGTGACTTGATTTTCATCCATTTATGGACAAAATCTGTTGGGAAATTTATTTCATGTAGTCACTCTATAGATATGTCTTGACTGTGCTTTTATATACATAGTAAATTTCATTATCTGCAATTTATCATTCTTCTACTGCCGAGATAGATATATAAATGTATGATTCACCAAGTTTAAATCATAACAACTATATGTGGGGTCTGATATTTCTATTAGAGTGAATCCTAGATAACCGCCTCATGTTAATTAAATGTGTATACATGAATATTGCCCATGGAACTTGGATTGGGTTAATTTCTAGATAACCTACTTTCTTGGTTGCTTCCTGCTCTCCCTACTCTTTACTTCATTATTATATAGAGATAGATTGATATATATACATGAATGTGTTTTCTATTCTGCTTCTGTTTGTGTATGGGTGGTAGGTTTACTCTATGAACTCATGCTATTTTCATCCAATTCCTATACAACTCAGATTTCAATTGATCTGATTCTATTTTAGATATTGGTACAGGAATCTCATGCCGCTTCTTCCTAGGTATACATACTAGAATCATTCTATTAAATAAGAAGAAGATTAAAGTTAAATCACTAATTTATCTGTGGAGAAATGTGTATCCTCAGCTTTAAGCCAATACTGGTTTAGAGGTTATGTTGGATTCTCCTCCACAGATTTCTATTTCTACTATTCTACAGAATTTAGAGGGTGAATTCCTTCAATTTAATTCTGTTAAATGTAGAAACCAACAAATTTAACGTCTAACTCACACAATCATGTATCCCCAAGTTATACAAAAGTTGTAATAAAACCCATGCAAGCTGAGAGACATACCACTGTTGCAATTGACCGACCTCCCAGCCTTAGAGTCCTTCTGTCTCCTAGAATCACCCCCGAGCTGAGATCCTCTCCTAGAACAGACCAACCCCTAATCTGTTTAGGAATAGCTTATTTGAGCTTTTTCTCCCCGAAGCCTGTTTCTAATTCCGCGTCTAGAATTACAGGATGCTTTTCTTCCTATTTTCCTAGGCTTCCCATTTTAGGGATTTTTAAAGCTAATTTCTGCTTTTCCCAGCTTTTTACCTCTTCCTAACTACTCTCCACATCATTAGGGAAACCAGATTTTCCTCAAAATCTAATTTGGAAATAAACTCTTTCAAGGATTTTTGAAATATTGTGAGGAAAGTATTTTCCTTTATCCATCCTCATGGATTTAGCAAGTGATCTCATAAATCTCATTTTGGTCAATCTGCACATAATTATTTATTCATTTTCTCAAATTAAATATTGAAATACATCCACAAAATACTTGTCCTTTGGTGTCCACTCCCCTTAGGATTAAAGTTCAAATGTCTAGTTTTTGAAAATCAAACACATAAACTAGGGGTGTTACAGCAATGTTGAAAATATTCAACATGCAGAACAATAAGGTAGTTGTAACTCCAACTGTCATGGGGTTGAAATTGAGTAAAGAAGACAACAGCAAGGATTTTGATCCAAAATTGTTTAAAAGCATTGTTGGCAGCCTCATGTATTTGAATGCAACTAGGCCAGATATTATGCATGCTATTAGTTTAATCTCCAGGTTCATGGAAAGACCAAAAGAAACTCATTGACAGGCATCCAAGAGGATTCTAAGGTATGTGAATGGAAGGAAGGAGTATGGTATTTTATACTCATTCTCTAAAAATTTCATGTTGACAGGTTACAATGACAGTGATTGGGATGGAAGTGTTGATGATAGGAAGAGCACACCAGGATATGTGTTTCATTTGGGATCGAGAGCAGTTTTATGGGCTTCTAAGAAGCAACCTGTAGTTTCTTTATCTACAACAGAAGTAGAATATGTGGCAGCCACAACAGTAGCATGCCAAGAAGAGTTCTCAAAAATTTGTGTTATGAACAAGAATAGGGCACAACCATTTACTGCGATAATAGCTCAGTGATAGCTTTATCTAAAAATTATGTTTTTCACAAAAGAACAAAGCACATAGATACCAAGTTTCAATTCATACGTGAATTGGTTAACAATGGTGAGATTGTTTTGTAGCACTACAAAATAGAGGATCAATTTGCTAATATCCTCACAAAGCCATTAACGTAGAAAATCTTTGTTTATTTCAGGGAATGCCTGGGTATGCAGAAAAACCCAACAGTTGAAATTAAGGGGGAGTGTTGGAAATTAATTCCAACTACCATTCATAAATCAGCAGAACAACGAGTTAATGAGATGGGATCGAGGAATGGTAGAGTTAAGACTGATGGGAGAATGAAGGCAGTGGAAGCACAGATCTTATCAGCTAAATCTACCCACATTGAAGTCCCGCCAGAAACAATTAACACAGTAGTAGCATTAACAGCAGAGGCGGTAAGACATTCCGGCAGGTGGGCAAAGCACAAATAGAAAAATGGGAAGCAACCCCCGGAACAACTGATGTCATCCTCAGCTGGGACCACCCTTCATCACTCACAAGCATTTCTGTGGGGATATGAAAGCTCGAGTGAAAGTCTTCCAACCATCCCCCGGAATACATAAACGTAAAGCATAAAGTTTATAAGGATTTAATCCTTATGTAATAATTTTTGAGTTAATTATTTTCACGACAATGTGTGTTAATGTTTATTAACGCAGTAATATTGAAGTTTTTACTTTAGTTATATTATATATATTATAAATATATGATATTTATAATATATATTAGATTGTAATGTTTCATATAAAAGGATGTGCCGTGTGCATTTTACAACATACAGACAGAAGAGCTGTGTAATGTATTTTGTAATTGCCCAAAGGCTTAAAACAAGGTAAGAGCACTGTGTTTGTGCATATCATAGAGAGAGAGAGAGAAGATTTGGTAGTGATGCATGTGTAGCAGCCACTTGTATTTTTTTAACCAAGTGAATCTAGAACTTCGTTCTAGAGTATTTCTCTATAACATAGATAGTTTCTTTTAAATTGAAACAGAGTTTATTGCTTGATCTCTCTGTGTCTATCCACAATTTCAATTTTTATTTTTGAATTTCTATGTTGTTTAAATGATTAAGGAATTATCTCACAAATTCCAACAATATCCTCCAATATAAGTGCACATGGTATGGTATTTGTAATGCCCGCCTCCTACATCTACCCAAGCAACCGGCCAATCGGGGTAAATATACGATGAGAGGCTACTATAATGAGATTAAACCTTCTAGGTGACCTTAAGGATGTGGGATTGATGAAACATAACAAAAAAACCCTCTACATCAACAATAATACTCCCAAGTGGTAACCCAACTATTCAAGCCTCTTACCTGTGGTTCACACTGATATTTTGACCTATTTGAGCCATATTCGTAGGCACAACATTGCATTCTAGTGAGAAGGATGCTATAACTGTAGGCATAACACTGCATGCCAGTGGATAGGGCCCCAAATACTCAGTTATGTGCTAGCGCCATAGATATTTGAGCCACCTTTTCAAGTCCAAAACCTAGTGCTCTTCTGAGACCATCATGAAAATCTTAGAGATGATAAATAAAAATAGGAAAATAATATGGAAGCAATCACATCAATAAGAACACATGTGGACCCCTCGTAGTCATGACAAACATGAAATATAGAGGTATAAACAACAGAACTGAGCATAGGGGTCTCAAGCCTATTGAAGAATCACTAAGAAGCATTGATTCCCTACATCATAAGTTTTAATATAAATCTATTTGACCATAGATACACTATTAATTTATTTACAAGTAAAAACATGGAAATATCCATATATGATCACTGATAAAATACATGCTCATAACCAGCATAATAAAAACAAAAAAATAGTGGACACAACAATAATATAATCCACGTAATAACCAATAAAATTTCATACAAAATAACAAAGGAATGAGCTCTTCATTATAGAATGCAAAAACCAACCGAAGATGTGACTTCAACATTCTACTCCACCATAGATTTTCTGAGCCAAATCCTTCTTTAGCCAATCACCCTTGTGCCATATTCCAAGCATGAATGTGGGATTCAAATCGAAATAACCAACCATGACATACTGAGGCTAAACCACCTCACCCTCATCAAACATAAATCAAGCTTTACTATGATCTACACTCAATCACTACGCCAACACAACCATAGATATCACCAGATTATCTCTGCCTAAACCATGAGGAATTTTCCTGTATCCTATTGTCTTGGGCTTTACCGTGACCCACATTCTGAATGAGGGGTCACTAGGTCTTAAACTAGGACATACTCTCCATGCTTTAGTGTATATCCAAATGTGGGATTCGTAGGCCTGAATGGAGAGAAAACCACCTCTCAGGCTTTACCACAATTAAAGATGAGATTAATAGGCCCTGAACTAAGGCAACACAAGAATTTGTTCTATAATAATTCCACTACAAGGAAAAGACCCTCTAACAGATGTTTTTGAGGAACCCCACAAAACAATACCCCATACATCCGTTTGTAGCGGTGGTTACTAGAGGAGGTTGGCGGGCGGAGGGTTTTGCAGATGTTTTTTTGCTCTGTGTTCTTATCATTAAATGTCGCCCCAATGCTTTCATATACCAAAATCACTTGTGTGCACAAAACAATTGGCACATCGGACATCGTGAACTCCGTACCCACCCGCCTGGTGCATCGTATTATTCTATAGTACCAGTGCATCAAAAATATTCTGCGCCGGTGCATTATAAAACACCACGCCAAAACCGAAACCCTGATGCGGTAGAAAGAAACCGCACCAGTGCATCATAAAACAATGTGCCAAAACACAAACTGACCGATGTGTTTGTAAGAAATAGAACCAGAGTGCCTATAAACCACGAGCACCGATAAGGGGTTAAATTTAAAAAAATTACGAAAAAAAGCCTGGAGTTTTTATTTTCCAGTGCTTCACAGCTCTCAGTTACCAGCGCACACAAAAAATTGGCACACCAAACACTATGCGCGACGTAGACACCTACCCTACGCACCAAATCTGACACCGCCTGGTGCGGTTTTAAGAAAACGTACTAGTGCGCCTATAAGACCCCGTGCACCAGAATAGGGTTAAATAAAAAAATATTAGGGCCAAAAAACCACATTTTTCACTTTCCTCATTGCTCTAGAGCTCTCAAGCACCGGTGCTATTTCCCCTTCTCTGAGCCACCCTGACATCAGTGCTCCCATTACACCCATTGCACACACTACTGCACTGCATTGGCCACTAATCTCCAGCTTGCATTTTTAAAAATGGTGGGAAAATTTTCTTTTGCAAATTTTACAGCCAATATGCCTCCTTGAAGGCGAAATGTACATGCACTTTTCTAGTTTTTCCATAACTAAGCGTTTTAGCAGATTAGAATTTAAACTAACCTTTAAAATAAAAATTAAATAAGTAAAAACAAATATTTGTCGCGCAGTGCACCTGAGTTGTTCGTCTCGCACCAGATAGAGGTGTTGGCTGCAAAATTTATAGGTTGCACTGCCACGGTGCTAACGGTATCCTCACTGTTTCCGAGGTAGTACCGAAAGCTACCCTACATAATTTTAAAATAAAATAAAATAAAATGTAATGCGCTCATTTATCCAGGCACACCGTCGACCATGGGAATCCCAATGCGGTATGTTGATGGAATTATCTGCCCCTATGTATGTCAGCACACCGCATTATGCATTTCGAGAGGGTCAACCATGCAGTCGGGCAAAAGACTGCACCGTCGACTATGTAATTGTCATGAAGTCGGTGCGCTAACATTACTATACACTCCGGGGCATATATTTCAGTCAGCGCATCGCTATTCTGAACTTATATATAGTCAACGGTGCTGGAAAGATAGATATCTGCACTGAGGCCAGTGCATTGTATTTCATTAGGGGCACCAGCACTACTCCGCTACAAACTTAAGTCGCACCACCACTAGTGCATGACTATTTTTGTGGTGCACTGACTCGTTTGTTTTTTTTCTTTTCAAAAAAATATATATATGTATATTCCTAAATACATGTATGTTTTAATAAAAAAAAATTATTTAATATTCCAACGATTCAGAGAGAAGAAGAGGAACAACAACAATAACAGGCTAAACAATATGACATGATTCGTCAATGGGAGGCCCAAGAGAGGGAGAAAGATGCATACCCTCTCCCTATTAGAGCATATACCCAGGGGATCCTTAGGCAGGTAGGCCTCCTCAAGTTCTATGAGGAGGCTACTTGCCTAAAGGCCCATAGTGTGTTTTTTATATATCTTATCCATAGGTGGAATACCCACTGATAGGCTTTCCACGTTGGTCCTCACCAGTGGTACACACCCACTGAGGAGGATATTTATTTTATTACAGAACTATGAAGGAGAGGGGTGGATTTTACCTCATTCCCAGACGTGTTAGCTGGTTGTGTAGCAAGGAGTCAGTTATTTTACTTCCAGAGATACATTGGAGCACATGTACTATTTCCTTCAGAGTTTCAAGTACCTCGAGGTCAGTTATGTATAGCTGCATTTGGTACATAGGACATGCAGTGCCTCTCACTTATTATTTCGACCATTTCGCACAACACCAGTGATGGGAAATGCATTAGTTGCTCACTTTTACATTATTCTCATTCTTTAGTACAGCAGCCATGAATTGTTAGGTGGTCTGCCATTTTTTTGCAGGAGGTTTGTACGACCTTGGATAGATGTCATTCTCATGCTCAAGGGAGGGTCAACTTCCTTTTTGCCTCAGAGCTGTTTTATTTATTTTTTGAGAGGTTCCCAGACATGAGACCTAGTTTTGTTCAACAATGTCATAGGCTGATGTTTGAGGCCCAGATGTACATGTGGGGGCAGATGATGCCCAAGAGGGGAGACACTATGTTTCCAACCAAGATATCGCATGATGCACTGGACTTACTAGCCAATGTTGATGGGCTGCGTCCCTTAATTATGGTCCCATGGCCTTATGCTGGATTAGATTGGCGAGGGTTTCCCAACATCCCTTTCACAGATGATGAGCCTCCAGATGATAAAGGTAATATTACTGTTTTGTTTATATTTACTCTAACATGATTTTTAACCTGTTTTTATTAAATTGTGTAATGAAATTATTTAATTATTGTTGTGTACCTATATATATTTTGCAGACATTAGCTCTTTTGATGGCGAGGAGATGTTGGATCCACCACAGGATCCAGGGGTGGATCCTGATAACGATCAGGACATGGCCAATGCCGACTATGATCATGATGAGGATGAGGCTAGTGCAGCAGAGAGACATGCTCCAGCTCATGGTGCACCAGTACTGCCTTTTTCTAGGTGTTGTTGACTTGAGATTGGATATAGGATGGAGTTGGGAAACCAACTCTCTGCATTGATTGTTGATGTGGGCATTAGGCCCGCTCATTAGAGAGACATACAAGCTGATGATAGGTTCTTACAGATGTGGAGAGGCATGTTGCGTGACATGTACTACTTGATGCCACATGTCATTGGACCTATGATATATGTTACGCAACTGAGAAGGATTGTCCATATATATAGGGGTAGTCGAGCTGCGACACATGATAGATAGTCCACGAGTAGCGAATCACATGCGTCTCATGATCGTTCACCTTGTGTCACGTCTGATGAGCATGAGGCTCCACTAGTAGCATCTAGAAGTCATCATGGAGATGAGGCTGGACCATCGGCCACGTCCAGTCAGGAGCCTGCAGCATCCATCAGTATTATTCATGATCATGAGCAAGCGCTTGGACCATCGACCATCAATGATGCACTGAGTAGGCCTCCACTACTACTGTTTATATTGATGTTTTACTACCATCAGCTGATGCATTCATTAGTACTAGTGATCATGATCATGAGCAGGATCGACCATTGACCATTGAGGCTGCACCATTTACTGAGAAGGCCTCCACTTGTACTGATTTTTCATGTTTTTATACTACCACCAGCTCATCCATGACATTTATATTACATTTGTATATTTTTAAAATTATTCAGTTATATATATATATGGTCCATGTATTTCATGTTCATGTTGCATTGTACATAATTTATATGGTGGTGATCATCATGATGTGGCGCATATTGTTAGGTGATGTTAGATATGTTCATTTAATGTTTATCTTGCAAATATATGTGTATATGTGATAGCATGAGTTATTTGACATAAGATGTATATTTGATGTCTGTGTTGTGATGGTGTTAATATATAATGTTAATTTGATGTTTGAATGTGTTTTTTAGTCGAATATGATGTTTGTACGATGGTTATCATGATCGTTATGATGTTTATTAATTAATTTAAAATTAAATGACCATGAGGTTACTAAGATACATGGATTGTACTGAAATTAAATTTGTTCAAAAACAAAATTGTATTTGTATTTATATTATTTGTAATTTTTAATCGTAATTACATGTAAAATATTTATTAATGTAAATTTTTAATTATAATTGTAATATTTAATTTATTGTGAAATGATTGTAATTGTATATATGAAAATGTAAAATTGTACTTAAATTCTAATTGTATGTAAAATTTAAAAATTGTAATTTCATTTGTAATTGTAATTTTTTATTGGGAATCATATGTAAAATATTTGTAAAATTTTAATTGTAATTGTAAATGTAATTGTATGTAAAATTGTAAATGTAATTCTATGTAAAATACTAAAATTGTAATTGTAATTTTAATTGAATTGTATGTAGAATATTTGTAAAATTAAAATTGTAACTGTAATTCTAATCGTAATTCATATATGTGAAATTAATGTAAAATTGTAATTCTAATTCTAATTTTTATTTTAATTGTAATTGTATGTAAAATATTTGTAAAATTTTAATTCTATTAATGTGAAAATTTTAATTATATTAATGTGAAATGATTTTATCAAAATATTTAAATTTGTACATTTGAAAATAATTGTAAAATAACAAATCTAGATTAATACGAATTTTTGTAACATAATAAAGTTAAAAAAGTAATGAAAATAAATTCATGTACTTTAGAATTATCATTATTTTACTATGATCTTACATAGAAAAAAATGAACTTTATAAAGTCTGGCGCTCTTATCATCATAACACGCAATGGTGCGTCGTATTACAAAGACGCATTGGTGCTTCACAAATCTTCTGCACAGATAACGAATAAATGCAAATAAAAAAAGGTTCAAATCTATTTTCTTTAAGTGAAAATAAGTGGCAATTTAAAAAATGGGTGGAAAAATATTTTCGGGAATCTAATTTCATAATATAATTCTTTAAATACTAAACACTTTTCATTATTTCACTATTTTTGCTAAAATTTTCAGCCAGATATTTGCAGGAGATAGACCTAGAGAAAGAGAGGATGAGGGAACTGTGGAGCAACGAAATACGTTCGAACATAAGTATTCAGACAATTAGAAACCAAACCTCTGGTGACTCAAACACTGTATCATAGAATTTCAAACCATCTTGTGATTAAATTTGATTTTTTTTAATTTTTTTTGTATTTTTTTTAACTTTTTCTATAGTTTTATCCATTTTTATGGTAAACCCTTCATTTTTTTGTTTTCTCCCTTTCTTCTCCCTGTTTTGGCGATTTCAGAATTAGGGTTTTTTATTTTATATTGACATCCAGCCCACGGGACGACTTACATATTCAGATCCCAATCCATTCGTCCATTACGTGAATTTTTGGAGAAAATTGATTTTTCTTTATCGATGCACCCTGCGTATGCTACCGCACTAGTGTGTTGTATTATATAGCGCACCGTGCAAGTACTGTGTAGTAAAAAAATTGAAAACATTTTTTCTAAATCTTTGCGCCATATATGAAATAGAGCATCGGTGCTCCATTTAATGAGGATAGAACCATAGGGTATATTACACCGTTTTTGTGGTTTGTTTATAATACCCCACACACCGTATGGTATATTACATGGTTTTTGCGGTGCGTTTATAATACCCAATGAACCGTACGATCTATTGTACTATTTTGAGGTGTGTTCTTAATATCCCCACGCACCAGCTGTGGTGCGTACCTCATGAAAGGCGCACAGGTGTCTTGAGATTTATTTTCTACGTGAAAAGTTGAGAATTTATTTATAAATATATTAGTGAATGATATGATACAGATTTTAGATTGATAAAGAATGACTGAGAAGAGATAAAGTAACAAAAATACTGTTGACACATCAAGAAAAGAAAAAAGGCAAGTTCTTTGTAAATTATTTATAAAAAATATATTTTTTGAACTATATGTATGTTTAACTAATATGTATTTTTTACTGTGTATCATGCAGAGCCACAAAATGATGAAGCTCGATATAATTATTTCTGATCTAGGACCAGAAGAGAATAAAGGTTTAATGGAAAAAATACTATCAATCCAATATGAGTTTCTTTTTTTTAATTATCATTAGTAATATAATTAAAATTATTAGATAACATGTGTCAAACAGTCTACTAATTCACATATGTTTAATGTTCTATAAGGACCAACAACTCAGAAAAGGAATGTTGTTCTAAGAAAAGAAAAAAAAATAGAACATGCAAATGAAAATGAATTTCTCCTTAGCTCATCTGGAGTGGTGCTGGAAGTTAACAAAAGGGGGAAAAACTTTTACAAAAGTTTGAGGGATCTAGTGGAGTAATTGTATAGACATTCTTTCCACTTACAATACAAAAATCAATCCAATGATTCCAATAACCAAATTTTATCTAAACTACAGGAAGAGTTTCCAGAGAATTGTTCAATAAGATATGTCATACTTTTAATAGAAAAAACATACAAAAACAGAAAAGAAGGAATGAAAAAGTATCATTCCTTTAAATTTTTGTCTAGAACTATTTCTAAATATCACTTTTTTTATATTTAATTTTCATATATCAATATAAAAATTAAATATTTTATTGTCAAGTTACACTTTGAGGAAGATTATGAAAATCTCAAAAATTGAACGAGCTGATATCAAAAATATACCAGTAAGAATGTCCAAAAATGTGTACAAGGAGATGGTCAAAGAAATGGAAAAAATTGCATCGCAGGAGGAGCCATCTCAACAACAACATGCTTCAAATTTAATATTTAATCATTAAATTTTTTGATCATTAGGTACAATAAATAAAAAATTTAGCATTAAATATTAATTTTCAAGAATTTTCTTGCAGAAAATAAAAGAAAATGGAACCCATTCAGCACATAAAATAGGATGTCAAGGAGGAAAAGAGTTGATCTCTAAGTTTGTGAGAATATTGCATAACATAGATTGCTTTTTAAAAAAGTAACATACAAAGAATAACTGTAATATGAATTGATTGAAATTGGGTTAAATATGGGTTGTGAGTATATGCTGGCATATCAGAATTTAGTCCTGGAATTTGGAAGCATATATCGATCTTGATTTACTTAGATCTGTCTATAAATAATAAAACAAAATTATATTTTATATTAAATATATGATTTATTATGGGGTATAAAACTTGCAGGAAACAAAGTATGGAACTACGCCAACAATTGAAATATTGAAAGATGGCATGGTACATGGTTTTGAAAGAATGTGTATAGTTTATGAGTCAATTGTTGCTATGGTACGTTATTTTTCTTTTCGATTTACATTGATGTATATTATTTAATATTGAAATTTTCATTATTCTCACCAATGTATATACACTCATTTCAGTTTATTTTTATGTTTGTAGATGGAAGGTGAAGAAGAGGAAAACAATCAATGCCGTGAACAAAACATTCCTAAAAATAACCCAAGCGATGGAAGTAGCTTTAGCAATGACAACAGTTCAAGCGAAGACTAAGGATCACTATGTTTGGATATCAAAGTAAGGCATTTTATTTTTTGAAATTTCTGAAATAAGACATGTTGTTTAATGTAATGGACATAGTGTCCAATTGAAAGACAAAGGGATACAAATAACTGTCCCATTTTGTAAGATAAAGACTGTCTTATTCATATATGTGTCGACTTTTGATGAATAATGAATTTTAAAAAACCACAATAATTCTTATATGATATAACAAATTAATCCAAACAGCACATTCAAATGCGTTAATAAAGATGTAATTAATATGAATATTGTTATAAGATGTGTCGAATTTTGATGAATAATGAATTTAAAACAATCACAAAAATTAGAGAGTCACAGGTTGATGATTCTAAAAAAAACAAAATGAAAATTGATGCATGCCAGTAACTATCGATCGGTGCATTTATGTGTCTATATGTACCGGTGTCATTGTACGATCTATGGGCACTGCAAAAATACCGATACCAGTTATAAATATCGCTGTGTTTGTGTGATACTATGTACCGGGGCGTTTATGTATATATAAGCACCGTTACATTTTTACGATCAAGGGGCACTGCAAGAATACCAATACCAATTATAAATCTCGGTGCCTTTCTGTGATACGACGCACCAGTGCATCATAAAGGTATACGCATAAGTGCATTGTTATAACCTATGGGCACCACATAAATCCCAATACCAATTAGAATGGCCCCGTGCGTTGTATGACCAACACTACGCCCGGTGCGGTTTTACACATAAACATCCCAGTGCATTTGTTCGACTGAAACAGCCCCGGGGTGCCATCTTCATGTATGCAATGGTGCAATAAATCCAAAGTAATGCAGTGATGAAAAAAAATTCGTAATAATCTCCCACAACCAAATTGTTTTTAGTTGTGTTGAATTTCCATTAAAAGCTCCACCAAAACCTCCGTAACCATAAACAGATGTTGTAAAAAATGTTTTTTTGACAATTTTGGCCAATTTTGAAACAGTAAAAACTTCCTTTATAATCTCCGCTAGAGGTTCTTTTCCTTGTAGTGCTCATAGATCCACCTCACTTAGCTTTGCATCCATCCAGAAGTCTAGGTAAACCAAAACATCAGAACTCCACCACACCATGGCTATCTAGTAATGGGAAGGCTAGGCTGAAAACATTGTCACACCTGCAAAAAACCCTTGCAAATACAGAAATGAACCACATGTAATACCATGAATTTAAGATATATTAAGGAAAATATACATGCAAATTGGTACCTGCCAAGAATCTTGTTGTAGCTCCTTCTTTCTTTCTCCTCCTTTCTTTCTTCCTCCTTCTTCCTACTTTCTTGCCTTTCTTGGTCCAATGCAAAAAGTCTCCAAGAAAATCTAAGTGTCCAAGAGTGAGAGAGAGAGAGAGATTAATGAGACAACTCCATAAGTGTTAGAGAAATCTTTCCAAGTGACTTTCGAAAGAATTTTTATAGAAGATGCTCTATTTTTTTCATTTTCAATTATTTTCCTTTGTTTTCCTCTGCACATGCAACCTGTGACCTTTCATCTCATTTTTCTCATAACTTCCATTATTTTCATAAATAAAATGTCGATTAATTCCTCATGCCCTTCCAATGCATTTTTCATTTCCTTTTCCAATTTTCTTAGCCATAATAACCAAAATGAACACCCACTAGGATGTTTCTCACATAATTGAGCTTGGAATAAATGTCCCATCAACCATGGTTATTATTTTTTCATTTATTAACTTTTATTACTTGGTAATTTTCTGCAGGGTTGTTACAGAACCCTCAGCCTTGGGGGAACACTGCCCTCGGTGTTCAATGACACCTACAAACTAGGCAAACCATTGAAAATAAAACATACTTCCTATGGAGCTTTATAACATAACTCGTTGGAGTATTTACAATGAATAACCCACTTAAAAGAAAAAAACATCAATACAATTATAGTGTGTACTCAATATTTATAACATATCTCATTATGGTTTTCATAATAACAACCACATATATACATATTCACATTTTCGCAACCGAAAAATAAAAGGATACGGCGCTAGTACCAACATCAAGGAAATCTGGAGGCTCACACCTCCACCCTCAAAGTAGTACCAAGATTCACTTCCTTCCTAGGAAGTCTAAAATCCACTTCCAAAGTCAAATTTTGCATCCAATGTACATCGCTATAGTCCTATGCTATTGTACCCTCAATGAACAGTTGTTGGCTCATCATTCAAGGGTTCACTCCTAATTTGCATCTGATTCCATCTGGAAATGATAATGATGAAAAAAAATTCATCCACGGCCTTCCCTTCTCTGCTACATGGTCCCTTAGGAAATCCAGTCATCCCCTTCCATATAGTCACTCACCTTCCAAGTTCTATGACATCCCCTATCTCGGGAAATCCATCGCTTGGAAAAACTTCCTTGCATTAGAAGATATGAAAACCAAGGCTTATACATGCCTCAAACATCATGATAGGTATCATAGCATGATCGCTATCAGAAGACACTATTGGTACTAGTGTCGCATAATAGTCGTGCTTATAAATTTATTTACCAACATATTTCTTCCTGTTCTAATTCCTTATGCTCGGGCAACTAGTTCTTGTACTCAGTTTCAACCACCCAATCGGGAATTTCCATGTCTCATATAGCTAGCACATAAATTCCATTAGATTCAAAATAAATTGAAATAGATTCACATCATACCTCATTGGTAGCTTGTGAATAAGGTACCCTTGTAATTATGTTCACTTCCTATCACACAAGTCAAACTAGTTTTTTGATCAAATCATCATGTATAAACATATCACACCTTCTTAGCTAAAAAAAAACCATAAAAATCATGAATCACATGCGATCATCATAAACCATGATCATAAATCACATGTAACCATCATAAGTCAGAATCAGAAATCATATGAATAATACAACTAAAATAAAATATTGATACTTATCCTTCAATCGATCCTTACTTCTTCCTTTGTTCTTTCTATACACACACTAGATTTTCTACCACACCTAGAAAAAACCCAATCCATTTTCTTGTCTTCAAATCACATACACATGCACACAATGTACAACATGTACATCCACACAAGCTGTACAACACCACAAATACATATGCCAACACTGACATGTGACACCTACACCTACATCCAGTGTACAATACAACAAAATACATATACATATACAAAAGACAACTCAACAAATACACATATCACGATACCACAAATACACCATGCACGTACATAATACCGCATTCTCGTAATAGAGCATGTACGATATGCACAAAATACCACATGTATACTAGTAAAATATGCACAACATGTACACAGTATGACCTATACACAAAACTACCTGCACAATGTGTGCACAACATCACATGTACACGACACCACCTGCACAACATCTAAACAACATGAAATTTACACCACACCACCTGTATAGTTTGTACATAATACCACATGTATGCAGCATAAAATACAAGACATCTACATGACACCACATTTACAAAACATCACATGCACGATGTGTATGCACCACGACCTGTAAAACATGTGCACAACACCACATTCACACAACGCCACATGTACAATCATGCACACAACATGATATATACATATCGCCACATATACAACATGCACACAACACCATATGTACATAGCACTGCATATGCAACATGTACATAACACCATACGTACACTACACCACATATCCAACATGTGCACAGCACCATATGCACACAACACCTCATATCCAACATTACATAACACCATATACACATAGAAGTGCATATTAAATATTCTCATACCAACATATATACACAAAATTGTATATACAACAAGCATACAACATCACATTTACACATACTACATATAAAACATTTATGCATCACCATAGGTACAATCACTAAATAGAAAAAATGCACAACATATACACAACAATAGTACTGCACATCTATAGACCAAACATTGACGCTACAAACAACCTTTCTTGTCATGTCTTTCCAATGTCCATGTGTATCCTAGCATGATGCATATCTCTCAACTTTCACTTCACTGATCAGGCCGTCAACATTATCTGTCCCTAACATAAACATAGGAATATTATAAGCATATAATATCAATGTGTGTCCATATGATACTTACCAAATATATATGTCAGGGTTACTCTTCCCACTTGATTCCTCATAAGACCAAGAACCCCTTCATTCCATTCATCTGCATAAGAAGTCATTCCTCCACAAGAATGATCCTTGAAAAGCCCGCCATATAGTGACATAGACATATAGATACATACATATATATTATCATTATCATAAAAAAATCATGAATCATGATTACCCTATCAGACATGACATAGATACATACAAGTATACATATATACATTAGAATTAAGGATTCATGATCCATGGTTACCCTAGAAGATACAATACAAATACATACTTACATACATACATATACGTATACATATATAAACATCGACATAATCATGATTAGAAAATAATTTCTAGATGTCATACGATCTAGGTTAAGAGAAATTAATTTTGTTAGGAATTTGGCTTCTGTGATCCATAGAATGTGTGTAATAATTTTCGGTGAAAATTACATAATGTACATTTATGTCGACGCGTTTCGAACCAACCAGTGTGGTTCATCATCAGGAAAAGATGAGCAATCTGATCACGAACCAGTTTAAGTAGAAATTAATTTAGCTGTGCACACCATGCACAACATTGAGAACAATAGTTCCCAACATAGCCAAGGCATATAAAGTCTAAAATACATTTACTTTTCCTTTCTCGTTACCCTTCTCATGATTTTTCTATGACTGTCTATTTACACCAATGGACTCAACCAATCCAATCGGTTGTCATAATATTAACTTCCGATGTGCTTACTCATGCATTGAGCTCTATTACCTTTCCTATTTTCCCAACCAATTCCCAAGGCTTTCAAAACATAAAAGGCAAGAAAAATAAATAAAAGAAGAAAACCATGGAAAGCCAACAGTAATACGACAATGCTACAAAGTGGAAATACCTTGCACAAGACATAAACAAAACTGAAAATTAAGCACAAAAAAATCACAAAGGTTGTGTTGTTCAAACTTTAGCACTAGCCACGGGAGTACCAAAAGGATGGAAAAGCTACACATTAAAGCTTTATATCAAATGGAAAATATTCCAAGGGTGGGCCGTAAAGCAAAAAGGTAGTGAAATCCGCATGTATGAAAGCCAATAGAGTAAGTAAAGCAACGGGCGGAGTGTAAAAATTATAAATAAAAAGGAGGTATAAAAGGTAAAGGGGACGCCAGCTAAACACATGAACGATGTATTAAAAAGAGCCGTCGATTACGTACCAAAACATGTGGAGAAAGTCTGAGGGGGTCGAGCCGCGGGGAAAGGACGAGGTCCATACCCCCGCGGAATGACGACACGTGGCATGGTAAAGACTTAAATTTAAAAGGGTATGGTAAGAATAGGTCACGGGATGTGATTACATGGCAGAGTTAAGCTGGACCCGCGCAAAGGGAAAAGCACAGGTGTTAATTCGGCGTGGGAAAGCATGCGCAGTGAAGGTGGGACAACATATGTGGATAAAAGGTAAGGTAAGTTCATTTAGATCAGCTGGTACTGAGACTCGTACCAGCCTTTAACCCGACACGAGGCGCGCACCTACACCTTGATATCCCCAATCCCCACGCGCCACGTGTCCCATTGTCAGTGTCCTTACGACACTTGCCTTCTGTCATATTCCTCATCCGCTTTTTTAACCCAAAGCCCGCTCCAGTGGTAACAAACTCTGGTATTTCTCTCTGGTAAAAGACACAGGTTACTTTCTACGGCAAATACCGAGTAGGGAAGAGCGCCTGGTCTACCCCAATCACTGTCAGAGTCCCCCGCGTCGCTTTCCTGAGCAGTGTTACCCTTCGTCCAGGTATTCCATTGTCTATTTTCCCTTTGTTTCCTTTCTCTTTTTCGGATTCTTAAAATGACAGCCATGGCAATGGGAACGCCCAAGAAGAACGAACCAGAAACTCCCCAGGTCCGTGAGTCTAGGAACCCTCCTGGTTTTGAACTCCTCTACGATTTGCATTCTGGTATCTGCGACCCAAAATATCCTTTTGACATACGTAGTATCAAACCCCTACTTTTTGGCCGCCATTGCAAGAGTGTAGACCGTTTCCGAGTTGTCGCGTCTGGCTTCTACCACCATATCACTCCCCAGGTCCATTCTTGTATTGATTTCATTGTCTAGCTCAGGGATGCCTATGATGTAAATCGGGGCGCTTTCGTTTCTCCTCAGGGGAATGTAATTTTTTTCCTTTCCCCCGATGTTATCAGGCAGGCCTTCCGTTTCCCTCCCAGCGACACATACTTCAGTTTCAAAGATGAAACCTTGCTAGCCCAGTTCAATAAGCTGTCAAAGGAAGCTCGTCGTGCCTTCATATCCTCCATAACCATCGACCAGGCAACTGCCCTGCCTACATTGGAGCCATTTTCACTAAGTCTGTCCGTCGAAGAGGTTCGACCTGTTCTGTCACTCATTGTCGGCCTTTTGGGGATAGGGAGCCCGGAGGACATTTCTATGGTATGCATTCGCTTTCTATGGCTCATGTCACGGGACGGGGTTATGTTGGACATCCCGAGTTTCCTCTCCTCAACTATCCTAACCCAATTCTGGGAGCTCGAACAAGCTCGCAAGTTTCGTTTTTGCTCAATGGTGTTCTACCTCTTCCTGTTCCAGCATGCAAATAAGTTCGCCCATTTGGGGTTAGATAGAGTCTACTCTGAGAATTCTCAGCCCAGACCAGTCTTCGACTGGAATTGCTCCGTCCGTCATTTACCTAGGGGAGAAGGTTATGCAAACTTCATGAACACTTTCATGTCCATCGCCTACACCATCATTCACGACATGCCTTCACCTAGGGTTTTCCCAGAGATGAAACGCTGGCTACAGGCTGGGAAATACCAGTGTACTGGAGATTGGTTCCTTGAAGAAGAATACACTGAAATTCGGGTCTATGGAGCCGAAGTTGCTCCATACCAGTTACCAGTTTTCCCCTTCCGACGAGTTTACGCCCTCGAGTACATCCGGCAAGCTCTCAAAGCCGACCAGCTTCATTTTTTCCCTGCTAAAAAGGGCTACATTCTAAGGCTTCCTGTCCAAATTGGCCCATTCGTGGTAAACTCTAGATATGCCCTCTCAATTGCTGAAAAAATGCTCCAAAACATGGACCTGAGGTTGGGGACAAGTTGGGCTTATGACCCACGAGAAATAATTTCAAATAAAAGAAAAAGAAACAGGTCTACGCCCTACATACATTAGCTGAGGCCATTTATGGAGTGGAGGGCTAACCTCGAAATTTGGCCCATGTTTTCGCAGATGGAGACAGACTCATCTGCTACAGGGGAAGAGGAGGAAGTGAACAGGGGCGCAGGTGGAGAGGAGGCAGGCACCTCCGGAGGAGCACCACTGCCCAAGAGGCAAAGAGTGGCCACCAGTGAAGCAGAGGTAATAGGAGAAGGGCAATTGGAACCCTTCACTAAATTTGGCGAATCCGATAAAGGCAAGGTAGGGATAACAATGCTGAGAGATAGCGTTGCCTCCTCCGATTACACAGAAGTTACACAAGCCATCATCGAGCCTACTTAGTCCAAGGTGAGCGAAAGGGAGCGGACGAATAAAACCATCCGAGACAAATACAAGGCTGAGTTAGAGGGGTTTGTTGAAAAATACCATACCAGGCTCTCCGCTTCTATCAATGCAGACACTGAAAGCCTAGTACTGTCTATGGCGGAGGCCATCCTGGACCCAAATTCTGATGTTCCTAGTTATAAGGTGCTCGAATTCGCCATTGATATGAAGAAGGTACCGGTCCACGACATGAACGACCTGTTCCAAACAATCTGCGACATGATGAAGGACAAACTATCGCAGATTACCCTCGCATTGAGAAAGACGGAACAGAAATATGACCAGCTGAGGGATTCCTTTGTTGCGGAACAGAATTCTTGTCGTGCCAACGCACATCAGGTGCGTGATATCCAGGATCAAATCAAAAACCAAGATGAAGGAGGGAATGGTACACAAGCAGCACTTGTAAATAAGTTGCAGAGGGATATCACAGCCGCCAAGAAATAGGCTTGCATACCAGCTTCGCATCCTGTACAAACTGCTGAATTGGTACAATTGGAGAAAGAGAAAGAGGAACTGTCTGCTAGGCTTTTCAGGGAGAGATAAGAGAAGGAAAAGATGGCCAAGAGGATGGGCGAGTTAGAAAACAAAGCAACGGAGTTACAAACCCGGTGGGATTCGCACAGTTGTCATACGGCTGAAGCATCAAGCGGAACCGGCTCAGTGTCAGCACAACTGTCCATAGCTAAAGCTGAGATCGAAGTGTTGGAGAAACAAGCATCCACGACCAGGCAAAAGGTCGCAGAATTGGAGGGCGCCCTGGCCGAAAAGGCCAGAACAGTTGAAGAGCTACAAAGGGAAGTCGAGGAAGAGAAAAAGGTCACGGCTGAGCAACACCAAACCATTGCTGATATGAGGAGTCGAGCAAAGGGGAACCTCACCCTTCTCGAGGCCAGAAACTTAATCTGGTCAGACATAATCATGGTGATAACCGAGCAATGGGAATTCTTGACAATGATAGGGGAGCTGAATTCGACTATTCCTTATCTCAACAGAAAGTCGCAGGAGGCAGGGGGTGATCTGCCTAACAGAGCTCAACATGCCGGGGATTACATCTCATTTATTTATGCACTAAGGGCGAACGACTTGAGGAAACATGGCATCCCTAGTTGATTTACAGAAATCATCAAGTGTTAAAAGATCATCGATAAAGAGGAAGCTCGAGCAGCGGCTTCAAGGGCCCTTCAACAGGTGGCCGACAATGTAGAACAATTTGACGAGGTATGGAATGAGATCACCACAGCCAGACTCCCTTCCTGTTGGGAACCCACTGCTCCTTCCGTGCTTGTGCTTCTTGACCAATACACAGCGCGTTTACAAATGGAAAGAGATCGGACTGACCTCCAAATGGGGAAAGTGACCCAGCTCAAAGCCAGTACCATTGTCACCGTCCTCAAAAAGGAGTTTAATCTCCTTTACATGATCAGATATCGACTCCCTACTGAAGCAAGTATTCACGCTCTCGGAGAAGCATTTATCAAAGTGGAGAAGCTCTCAGTGATGCCAAAACCAACCTCCGAGAGTCAGCAGAGACTGACACAGTTCATGAGTTAGCATACTAGTTCCTCTGCAAACGTGCCTCTGCCAGAATCTGCAACGGCTTCCACTCAGCTTCATCCCTGACTTTTCAGTTAACTCATGATATGGTCTAAACGGCCTATTTCACTTTCTTTTAGTTTATTTCTTTCAAAGTTCCGAGTGGGTTGTTTTCCCCCCACTCTTGCATTTTACTTTTTACATCAAACATTTGTTTAAGTTTCTGTTTTGAAATTGGCCCGGGGCCTATTTATGCATGATGGGAGGACTGATTCCCCATCATGAAATTTTGCTGTTATGATAGTGATTTTAACAAATTTTGTTCATGCGAAGAAGATATTTCCCCGAAATATCTTCTCGCTGAAATGAGAGGAATCCTATATAAGGTATATCAAAGAAGAAAGAAAGGTTCCAATTCTTGGGAAGAAATTGACTGTGTAAGGATTTTCTGTATGTGTTTTATGAAGACTCAAATGCTAATGTGAAGAGCCCGTTGGGCTTCAATGATAAGGAGTTATACTTTAATAAGGATTCCGGCCTTGGTTTATGGTAGTGTGTAGTCCTCTCTTGTTTATTGCAATATCGTTGTTCATTTCATTTACATCCATGTCTCTGGTATTATATTCTGGAATGCGAGTGTCCCGTTGTTTCTGATATGAATTTATCTTTCTGATACTTATATCATAAGCTTCTTGGTACTTTAAAAATGGCTCAGGTATAATACAGTGTTTCATCTCCACTTCATACATATTTCTACTATATTGAACGTTACGAAGTGCTATTGATGAAAGTTGCCAGCATGTATGGATTCTTAGTTATATAAGCCCATCATATGCTGGGAAACTCTTCTTGGTGTCGTCTTCATAACAGTTAATATTTCCTTCGTTCTATGCAGCTCAGTAGCCACCTTTATATATCTTCTTTTTCTGCCATATATCATGAATCCGGCCCTGTTTACTGTGAACTGTCTTAAAGTTGTCTGATACAACAGTGTTTGAGTTCAGTATTACATTCATCCAGTATTACTCTTTAAGCATCAAACTGTCTAAAGTTTTGGTTCCACTCAAATATTATTTTCTGTTTGCAAAGAAGTAGTATGAGAGCCCTGTCTTGTTCAAACGTTAAACGTTGTTATGCGTCCTCTGCTCTCCATACATTATAAGATGTCCTAGGCACTGGTCTATAGAAACTCTAGGCTGTCTCTAGGAGTTACAACATCTTTTTGGCGTCGTTGCCGGGGAACGAAGTTGTAGAAATTTAAATCCCTGGGCCTCGACAAAACCTATCCACTCTTCAGTTAGGTGAGCACGAAGAGTCGAGAGTTGTGTACCCCTCACCTTGGCGACTCCACATTCATATTACTGATAAACCTATTTGCAGTCCTGGCTCCCCGTAAGCCACACCTAAGGTCAGATACATCTTAGTCAAGGACACCTTCTGTGTCTGACCCAGAGAGAATCCTACATAGAAGAGGCTGGAGGGAAAGGAAGTCAGTTCATACCGAAATTCCTGAATTCTCCCTTGAAAACTTCTATAATGGTATCTTCTTCTCCGAGTCGCCCCCCAATGGGCCCTAACCCTTTTATAAGGGATGCGGTTACTATTCGGAAGGTCCACCTCGGGATATTGTCACATCGCAAAAGAAACCGACTGAATACGTTATATACATTACTCTTTTCACCCTATCACGATTTCGAAGGTCGAGAAGTTGTAAGTGTCTGCCTTCGCTGACCCATTACTCATCGACATATGTTCTTTGTTCACTACATCCCCATCATTATTCAGGCTTCATTACCCTACACACTTTTGCTGAGACTCTCATTGGTTAATATCCTCCCCCGATGACAGAGAAATGACCGGTTTCCACAACAGAACATGCTCCTATGACTATACGCGGTGTTAAATGACATGCCACAGGATTACTTAAAGATTCTGCCCAGATTCAATGGGGAGAATGGTATTGAAGCACAGAAGCATGTGGAAATTTTCTACTCTTTCGCAGAGAACTTCAATGTTGAGCATTTGGATGTGGTTCTAAGATTGTTCGTGCAGTCCCTTGATGGGGAAGCCAGGAAATGGTTTAAAACCCTCGGAGCTAATTCCATCAACAGCTGGGAGGCTATGGAAGATGCTTTCGTGAAAAAGTGGGGAGATAGGAAGGATCACGGGGATGTCCTTACCGAGTTTAACACTCTAAAAAAGAAGCACAATGAAGGGGTATCAGAGTTCATCAGAAGGTTTAACAAATTGTACCTGAGCCTTCCAGTTGAAATGAAGCCCCATCAGACTGCTGCCAAGGTCGTTTTTGTGGCAGCATTCGATTCTGAGTTTGGTTTTTCACTAAGGGAGAGGAAGCCAACCACTCTGGACGATACACAGACAGATGCATTAGAAATAGAAGCAAACTTTGTCTCAACTGGCAAGTCCAAAGGGAAACAAGAACATGATACTAGGAGAAGAGGCAAAGAAGAAGTATCCACTTCAAGCCAAGATAGAGATTCGGCAAATGACAAGATTGAGGAGATGAACAGAATGATCAAGAATCTCTCAAATAAGCTGGTCAAGATGGAGATGGAGGCCAAGAACTCACCCCCAAAGAACTTCCAGAATGCTCCAAACAGAGGATTCAATACTCAGTACAGGAAGCCACCCTTGCAGATACTGTAGAGGGGACAAAAGGAGCAACAAGATCAGGTCCCACATCCGTTATACTTGGAGAGACAAGTGGAGGTTTCTCCTGAAGATTCTACCTACGAGCAAGATGAAGCATGCCCCGTATTCTCAGACAATGATGACATAGAATGCCCTGTGCAAGAAAGCGAGGAAGGGGAGCCACAAGCTCACTCAGAGGCAAGGGATAAAAGAGATACTAAAGAGCCATAGATCGATGACTACTGTAAACAGTTTGTTGATTTCATGCAAGCCCAGTTTAACAAAAAATATGACCTCAAGTCATCCAGAAAAAGAACCCGTACTCAAGATGAAGAGGAGGACACACCCCAGAAGTTAGGACCTACACAGAAAGAGGCCAACACTCAAGAATCCCCAGAAAAAGGTAAGAGGCCCATTGACCCATCTCTGCAATCTAATAGTCAAATGCCTTCTTCTTCATAAGTATACGTACCTCATGAAAATAAACCTCTAGTTAAAGAAGTCAAGCTCCCTCTGCTAAACAAAGAGTCAAAAGAAAAGGAAGTGTCAATAGATAAGCCTTCATCTGCCTTCAGTTTGCAAAAAGAACTCGAAAAAGTAAAAATACCAGTTCCTCTGTCTGAATTATTGAGACAGCCTGCCTATCAGTCACAAGTCTCCTCATTCATTTCCACTCCTGAGGTACCACACATTCCAGACTGTCTTAACCTGTAAGAAGAAAGTCCTATCGTAGTGTTCAGCCCACACGTCAAAGAATTAGATCCCTCCACCCCTCCATTTTATGTATCTTTAGTAATCCATGATCTATTGTTACATAATTGTATGCTAGACTCAGGAGCATCTCACAACCTCATGCCCCTATCTGTCATGGAGCAATTTGGACTCCAAATCACCCGCCCATATAAAGACCTCTACTCTTTTGACTCCAAAAGGGTGAAGTGTTTGGGTATGATTAAAGATCTAGCAGTCACCCTGGCACAGATCCCGGCCAAAAGTGTGGTGATGGATATCGTGGTGGCTGACATCCCAGCTCGCTTCGGTATGCTACTGTGAAGGTCTTGGGGGACCAGAATTGGAGGATCAATTAAGTTGAACCTGTCCTATGCCACCATCCCTGTCTTCGGTGGCCAAGAGAGGAGACTGTACCGAGAGACCAGATTCGTTAAAACAGTCACCAAGGCAGGTGATTCAGTAAATTCCCCAGTCTACAACAGAGATGGAGACTTCTCTTGTCTGATGTTGGAAGAAGATCAGGAATATGCCCACGAGCCCTCATTCTGTCAGATAAAGACTGAATCATCAGTGCAGGACTGTGGATCTGAAATCTGGACACTCCACTTTGATGGAGCAAATTCTGGGGAAGGAAATGGGGCTGGAGTGTTGCTTATTTCACCTATGGGTCAATGGGTCCCCCTATCATTCAAATTGGAATATGAGGCCACAAAAAATGTGGCTGAATACGAAGCACTCATATTGGGGTTGCAGGCAGCAAGGAGTATGAAAATACAGAAGCTAAAAGTGATGGGAGACTCGGAATTGGTGGTTAGGCAAGTGAAGAACCAGTGTCAAGAAAAACACCCTAGGCTAAAGGCCTATAGAAATGAAGTTTGGGACCTGGTAGAGAACTCTTTCTTGGTGTTTAACATTCAATTCATGCCCCGTGAACAGAACAGAATGGCAGACTCCTTGGCTGAGGCTACTAGTACATTCCGCCCACCTCAGAACCCTCTTCTGAGGTATGAAATCGAAGTAAGATACCGGCCTTCAATCCCTGATAATGTCAAGCACTGGCAGGTCTTTGAAGATGAGGAGCAGGTGAAGAGGTTCTTAGAGACTGTTGGAGAGTTTTCCAACCTATTGATTGACAGTTGTGAAGAAGAAGAAGAAATTGAGAAGGACGATCCGGAAAACCATTGGAAGAAAATGACGGTCACGGTTACGGCTGAAAGGGACGCTACGTTCCACAGGAGTAGTACCTTTAGAAAGGTGATAATAAAACGATATTTGGTGGCAACAAAGTAGTGAGCGGGGACAGGTCGAAGATCTAAATACGGACACAAAGTCAAATATTGTGAAGTTGTCCAAAAGTCCCAGGATAAGATACAAACAATTGTGCCAAAATTTGTTTCAAGGCAAAAGATGTGTTGCACAGTGGGCGTGAGACTTACAACCTTTGATGTCGGTGTGATGCAGCATAGAAGAATTCCCGCGAAGAGAATCGCTTGAGCAAAAACTCGAGACGGTTAATCCCACCATTGCTGCCTCGATTGAGCGAAATAAAAAAGTTCTTCAAGGCTAAAATTATAGTGCCATTGAGATATTCTGAGTGGGTGGAAAATTTAGTCCCAGTACGAAAGAAGAATGGTGAAATCAGGTTGTGTGTGGATTTCAGAAACCTGAACAGGGCATCTCTAAAAGACAACTATCCACTACCAAAGATGGATCATATTCTGCAAAAGGTGGTAGGGGCCTCTAGAATGTCCATGATGGATGGGTTCTCGGGCTATAATCAAGTGGCTATATTCCCGGAGGACCAGAAAAAGACAGCTTTCACCACGCCCTGGGGGACATTTATGTATGCTAGGATGCCATTCGGGCTGATTAATGCAGGGGCCACGTTTCAGAGAGCTATGGATATAACCTTTGTTGGAGAACAAGATAAGTTTCTGGTGGTTTACCTAGATGATATAACAGTATTTTCGAAGGATGATGCCGAACACATTCAACATTTGCAGAATACTTTTGAGAAATGCAGGAGGTATGGATTGTCCCTTAACCCTCAAAAATCTTTCTTTGCATTAGAAGAGGGTAAACTCCTAGGACACATAGTAACTAAAGATGGGGTCAAAATCAATCCTAAAAGGGTGGAAGCTATAAACGGTATCTCCCTCCCCAGAAATAAGAAAGAGACAGTTATTTCTTAGGATATGTGTTTTCTCCCAGAAACATAACCATGTTCTTTGAATATTTAGACATCAAATTGTAATAAGGGGAAGGTATTAATGGGGAAGGTATTAAGTTAAAATGTGCACCAGAATGAAGACAGGCCTTTGCCAGGATCAAGAATGCATTTGCTGAATCCCCCATGCTGGAAAAGCCTGACTTCACTGAACCTTTTATGATTTTCTCTTTTGCATCACCTCACACGGTAGCAGGGGTTCTCTTACAAAAGAACGGGGATGGGTATGAGCAATCCATTGCCTTTTTCAGTCAAGTACTTCATGACGCAGAGCTAAAATACAACATTCTTGAGAAGCAGGCTTACGCTCTGGTAAAGTCCCTCAAGGCCTTCCACATGTACATATTGCAGTCCCACATTACTGCTTTCGTACCCACAGCAGCAGTTAAGGATATCCTCGTTCACGGAGACAGTGAAGGTAGAAGGGGCAGATGGATCGCAAAGATATAGGAATACGATCTGGATATCGGATACAAGGTAATCGAAGGACGGAGAGCTGGCAAATATTTTATTCGAGTCAAATCAGCTTTGAGAATCCACTTGTCCGCGGTGCAGCGAGCGAGAAGGGCAGGGAAGGCAAGAAACTGGAAATGGCTGTGATATAGATGAGTATCTGCTAGCTCTTCAGTACAAAAATAGTGGTACCTCCCAAGCACTATTTTGGTGTGATGAGTCCAATACGAGCCTTCAGGCAATCACAGTATTAGGTATGGAAAATGGTCGATTTGTCTTTGGAAGAATCCTTCAAGGATACTTTGTTATGCCTTATAGAAGGTGTGAGTCCAATAACATAATAGCGAATTCCGTGAGGAATTTGTGGGGGGCATTATGTTGGAGGACCCGGCTCGAGAAAATCACGGAAAGACTGGTTTCTTGGCCTAGGTGTTTGTGAATGTTTTCATGAGTCGAGACGATCCCATCCAATGCCGGAAGTTTGCTGACGAAGCGAGTAATCCTTTGATTCCTGTACATATTGATGAACCTTTCAAACAATGGGGAATTGAATTCATAGGTGAGATTCATCCACCCTCAAGTGGTCAACACAAATGGATCTTGACTGCTACAGATTACTTCACAAAGTGGGTAGAGGCCATTCCTGCACGGAACGCCACGGACACGGTAATCATCAAATTCATGGAAGAGAACATTATCTCCAGGTTTGGATGTCCTGCTAGAATAGTAACTGACAATGCCCAAGCTTTCAAGTCTGCTAAATTTGTGAATTTTTGTCAGAAATATAACATCACTTTAGGCCATTCCACAGCGTACTACCCACAGGGAAATGGTCTGGCAGAATCATAAAAAAAAACGTTGGTTAGAGCCCTAAAGAAGACAATAAATGAAAATCAACGGAACTGGGACTCCCAACTGAAGTTTTCTCTGTGGGAAAACAGGATAACCAGTAAGAGGGAAACTGGAAAATATCCTTATGAACTAGTATACAGACGGGAAGCCGTATTCCCTATACAGTTAGCTTTGCCTATTGCTCGTTTCATGCAGGAGACCCAAGAAGAACCAGATGGTATGAGCAGAAGAATCAAGCAGCTGGTAGAGCTTGAAGAAACTCGTAGTCAGGTAAACCAGAAACTTGTGGATTACCAGGAAAAGATGAAAGAGTTGTTTGATCAGCATACAAAGGATAGAAAGCTGCAGGTGGGAGACTTAGTTCTCAGGTGGGATGTGCGAAGGGCCGATAAAGGTAAGCATGGTAAATTTGACCCCCTTTGGTTCGGCCCCTTCAAGATTTCAGAGCAGGGGGGAAATAATACCTTTAAACTGGAAAATTTATAGGGAGATGTGCTGGAAGCCCCTGTAAATGGGCAATTCCTCAAACCATATTTTCAATTCTGAAGCAGGCTGAAAAAGCCTAAATGTATTATATTGTACATTAGCTGTTGTTTTTGTTTTTCTTACCTAGTTATGCATCAGTCATGATGATCTGTCGAGGGAGAAGCTTCAAGAGCTGGAAAAGTGGTGTTCAAATACGATATACAGGCGGTCTGCATAGTTCTCGACACGTTTAGGGACAAACGTGCCGTCCCCAGGTGGAGCCAATGTTGTTCAAACTTTAGCACTAGCCACGGGAGTACCAAAAGGATGGACAAGCTACACATTAAAGCTTTATATCAAATGGAAAATATTCCAAGGGTGGGTTGTAAAGCAAAAAGGTATTGAAATCTGCATGTATGAAAGCCAATAGAGTAAGTAAAGCAACGGGCGGAGTGTAAAAATTATAAATAAAAAGGAGGTATAAAAGGTAAAGGGGACGCCAGCTAAACACATTAACGATGTATTAAAAAGAGCTGCCGATTACGTACGAAAACATGTGGAGAAAGTCCGAGGGGGTCGAGCCGCGGGGAAAGGACGAGGTCCATACCCCCGCGGAATGACGACACGTGGCATGGTAAAGACTTAAAGTTAAAAGGGTATGGTAAGAATAGGTCACGGGATGTGATTACATGGCAGAGTTAAGGTGGACCCACGCAAAGGGGAAAGCGCAAGTGTTAATTCGGCGTGCGAAAGCATGCGCAGTGAAGGTGGGACAACATATGTGGATAAAAGGTAAGGTAAGTTCATTTAGATCAGCTGGTACTGAGACTCGTACCAACCTTTAACCCGACACGAGGCGCGCACCTACACCTTGATATCCCCAATTCCCACATGCCACGTGTCTCATTGTTAGTGTCCTTACAACACTTGCCTTCTGTCATATTCCTCCTCCGCTTTTTTAACCCAAACAGCCCGCTCCAGTTGTAACAAACTCCCGTATTTCTCTCTGGTAAAAGACACAGGTTACTTTCTACGGCAAATACCGAGTATGGAAGAGCGCCTGGTCTACCCCAATCACTGTCAGAGTCCCCCGCATCGCTTTCTTAAGCAGTGTCACCCTTCGTCCAGGTATTCCATTCTCTATTTTCCCTCTGTTTCCTTTTCCTTTTTCAGATTCTTAAAATGACAGCCATGGGAATGGGAACGCCCAAGAAGAACGAACCAGAAACTCCCCAGGTCCGTGAGTCTAGGAACCCTCCTAGTTTTGAACCCCTCTACGATTTGCAGTCCGGTATCTGCGACCCAAAATATCCTTTTGACATACGCAGTATCAAACCCCTGCTTTTTGGCCGCCATTGCAAGAGTGTAGACCGTTTCCGAGTTGTCGCGTCTGGCTTCTACCACCATATCACTCCCAAGGTCCATTCTTGTATTGATTTCATCGTCTGGCTCAGGGATGCCTATGATGTAAATCGGGGCGCTTTCATTTCTCCTCAGGGGAATGTAATTTTTTCCCTTTCCCCCGATGTTATCAGGCAGGCCCTTCATTTCCCTCCCAGCGACACATACTTCAGTTTCAAAGATGAAACCTTGCTAGCCCAGTTCAATAAGCTGTCAAAGGAAGCCCACCGTGCCTTCATATCCTCCATAACCATCGACCAGGCAACTACCCTACCTACATTGGAGCCATCTTCACTAAGTCTGTTCGTCGAAGAGGTTCGACCTATTCTGTCACTCATTTTCGGCCTTTTGGGGATAGGGAGCCCGGAGGACATTTCTATGGTATGCATTCGCTTTCTATGGCTCATGTCACGGGACGGGGTTATGTTGGACATCCCGGGTTTCCTCTCCTCAGCTATCCTGACCCAATTCCGGGAGCTCGCACAAGCTCGCAAGTTTCGTTTTTGCTCAATGGTGTTCTACCTCTTCCTGTTCCAGCATGAAGATAAGTTCGCCCATTTGGGGTTAGATAGAGTCTACTCTGAGAATTCTCAGCCCAGACCAGTCTTCGACTGGAATTGCTCCGTCCGCCATTTACCTAGGGGAGAGGGTTATGCAAACTTCATGAACACTTTCATGTCCATCGCCTACACCATCATTCACGACATGCCTTCACTTAGGGTTTTCCCAGAGATGAAACGCTGGCTACAGGCTGGGAAATACCAGTGTACCAGAGATTGGTTCCTTGAAGAAGAATACACTGAAATTCGGGTCTATGGAGCCGAAGTTGCTCCATACCGGTTACCAGTTTTCCCCTTCCGACGAGTTTACACCCTCGAGTACATCTGGCAAGCTCTCAAAGCGGACCAGCTTCATTTTGTCCCTGCTAAAAAGGGCTACATCCTAAGGCTTCCTGTCCAAATTGGCCCATTCGTGGTAAACTCTAGATATGCCCTCTCAATTGCTGAAAAAATGCTCCAAAACATGGACCTGAGGTTGGGGTCAAGTTGGGCTTATGACCCACGAGAAATCATTTCAAATAAAAGAAAAAGAAACAGGTCTATGCCCTACATACATGAGCCGAGGCCATTTATGGAGTGGAGGGCTAACGTCGAAATTTGGCCCATGTTTTCGCAGATGGAGACAGACTCATCTGCTACAGGGGAAGAGGAGGAAGTGAACAGGGGCGCAGGTGGAGAGGAGGCAGGCACCTTCGGAGGAGCACCATTGCCCAAGAGGCAGAGAGTGGCCACCAGTGAAGCAGAGGTAATAAGAGAAGGGCAATTGGAACCCTTCACTAAATTTGGCGAATTCGATCAAGGCAATGCAGGGATAACAATGCTGAGAGATAGCGTTGCCTCCTCTGATTACACAGAAGTTACACAAGCTATCATCGAGCCTACTTCATCCAAGGCGAGCGAAAGGGAGCGGAAGAATAAAACCATCCGAGACAAATACAAGGCTGAGTTAGAGGGGTTTTTTGAAAAATACCATACCAGGCTCTCCGCTTCTATCAATGTAGACACTGAAAGCCTAGTACTGTCTATGGCGGAGGCCATCCTGGACCCAAATTCTGATGTTCCTAGTTATAAGGTGCTCGAATTGGCCATTGATATGAAGAAGGTACTGGTCCACGACATGAACGACCTGTTCCAAACAATCTGCGACATGATGAAGGAAAAACTATCGCAGATTACCCTCGCATTGAGAAAGACGGAACAAAAATATGACCAGCTGAGGGATTCCTTTTTCGTGGAACAGAATGCTTGTCGTGCCAATGCACATCAGGTGCGTGATCTCTAGAATCAAATAAAAAACCAAGATGAAGGAGGGAAAGGTAGACAAGCAGCACTTATCAATAAGTTGCAGAGGGATATCACAGCCGCCAAGAAACAGGCTCGCATACTAGCTTCGCATCCTGTACAAACTGCTGAATTGGTACAATTGGAGAAAGAGAAAGAGGAACTGTCTGCTAGGCTTTTCAGGGAGAGATAAGAGAAGGAAAAGATGGCCAAGAGGATGGAGTGTTAGAAAACAGAGCAATGGAGCTACAAACCCGGTGGGATTCGCACAGTTGTCATACGGCTGAAGCATCAAGCGGAACCGGCTCAGTGTCAGCACAACTGTCCATAGCTAAAGCTGAGATCGAAGTGTTGGAGAAACAAGCGTCCACGACTAGGCAAAAGGTCGCAGAATTGGAGGGCGCCCTGGCCGAAAAGGCCAGAACAGTTGAAGAGCTACAAAGGGAAGTCGAGGAAGAGAAAAAGGTCACGGCTAAGCAACACCAAACCATTGCTGATATGAGGAGTCGAGCAAAGGGGAACCTCACCCTTCTCGAGGCTAGAAACTTAATCTGGTCAGACATAATCACGGCGATAATCGAGCAATGGGAATTCTTGACAATGATAGGGGAGCTGAAGTCCACTATTCCTTATGTCAACAGAAAGTCGCAGGAGGCAGGGGGTGATCTGCCTAACAGAGCTCAACACGCCGGGGATTACATCTCATTTCTTTATGCACTAAGGGCGAATGACTTGAGGAAACATGGCATCCCCAGTCGATTTACAGAAATCATCAAGTGTCAAAATATCATCGATAAAGAGGAAGCTCGAGCAGTGGCTTCAAGGGCCCTTCAACAGGTGGCCGACAGTGTAGAACAGTTTGACGAGGTATGGAATGAGATCACCACAGCCGGACTCCCTTCCTGTTGGGAACCCACTACTCCTGCCATGCTTGTGCTTCTTGACCAATACACAGCGCGTTTACAAACGGAAATAGATCGGACTGACCTTCAAATGGGGAAAGCGACCCAGCTCAAAGCCAGTACCATTGTCACCGTCCTCAAAAAGGAGTTTAATCTCCTTTACATGATCAGATATCGACTCCCTACTCAAGCAAGTATTCACGCTCTCGGAGAAGTGTTTATCAAAGTGGAGAAGCTCTCAGCGATGCCAAAACCAACCTCCGAGAGTCAGCAGAGACTGACATAGTTCATGAGTCAGCATACTAGTTCCTCTGTAAACGTGCCTCCGCCAGAATCTGCAACGGCTTCCACTCAGATTCGTCCCTGACTTTTCAGTTAACTCATGATATGGTCTAAACAGCCTATTTCACTTTCATTTAGTTTATTTTCTTTCAAAGTTCCGAGTGGGTTGTTTTCCCCCCCACTCTTGCATTTTACTTTTTACATCAAACAGTTGTTTAAGTTTCCGTTTTGAAATTGGCCCGGGGCCTGTTTACGCATGATGGGAGGGTTGATTCCCCATCATGAAATTTTTCTGTTATGAAAATGACTTGTAACAAATTTTGTTCATGCGAAGAAGATATTTCCCCGAAATATCTTCTCGCTGAAATGAGAGGAATCCTATATAAGGTAGATCAAAGAAGAAAGAAAGGTCCAATTCTTGGGAAGAAATTGACTTTGTAAAGATTTTCTGTATGTGTTTTGTGAAGACTCAAATGCTAATGTGAAGAGCCCGTTGGGCTTCAATGATAAGGAGTTATACTTTATATAAGGATTCCGGCCTTGGTTTATGGTAGTGTGTAATGCTCTCTTGTTTGTTGCAATATCGTTGTTCATTTCATTTACATCCATGTTTCTGGTATTATATTCTGGAATGCGAGTGTCCCGTTGTTTCTGATATGAATTTATCTCTCTGATACTTACATCATAAGCTTCCTGGTACTTTAAAGTGGCTCAGGTGTAATACAGTGTTTCATTTCCGTTTCATACATATTTCTTCTATATTGGCCAATACGAAATGCTATCGATGAAAGTTACCAACATATATGGATTCTTAGTCATATAAGCCCATCATATGCCGGGAAACTCTTCTTGGTGTCGTCCTCATAGTTTTAAATATCTTCTTATATCTATGCAGCTCATTAACCTCTTTTATACATCTGCTTTTTCTGCCATATATCATGAATCTGGCTCTGTTTAATGTGAACTATCTTCAAGTTGTCTGATACAGCAGTGGTTGAGTTCAATATTACATTCATCCAATATTACTCTTTAAGCATCAAACTGTCTAAAGTTTTGGTTCCACTCAAATATTATTTTCTGTTTGTAAAGAAGTAGTATGAGAGCCCTGCCTTGTTCAAACGTTAAATGCTGTTATGCACCCTCTGCTCTCCATACATTATAAGGTGTCCTAGGCACTGGTCTATAGCAACTCTAGGCTGTCTCTAGGAGTTACAACATCTTTTTGGTGCCGTTTCCGGGGACGAAGTTGAAGAAATTTAAATCCCTGGGCCTCGACAAAACCTATCCACTCTTCAGTTAGGTGAGCACCAAGAGTTGAGAGTTGTGCACCCCTCACCTTGGCGACTCCACATTCATATTACAGATAAACCTATTTGCAGTCCTGGCTCCCCGTAAGCCACAACTAAGGTCAGATACATCTCAGTCAAGGACATCTTCTGTGTCTGACCCAGAGAGAATCCTACATAGAAGAGGCTGGAGGGAAAGACAGTCAGTTCATACAGAAATTCCTGAATTCTCCCTTGAAAACTTCCCCTATCTTCAGCCCTCTTTTTCTCAAGTCACCCAAATACAAGGCCCTAACCCTTTTATAAGGGATACTGGTTACTATTCAGAGAGCCCACCTCAGGGAGGTGTCCATATAAAAGACGAAGCTGAGTCTAGTTATACTCCACATTACTGTTTTCACCCTACTCCTGAAGTTGAAGAGGTCAAGGAAGTTACCGAGGTATCTGCTGTCGACAGCCCCACATTCTCATCAACCCCCCAAGCTGCTGTTCACTACATCCCCATCATTATTCATACTTCACTTCCACCCCCTCCCCCACCACTCACTGCTCAGACTCTCATTCTACCTCCGCCTCCCCCAATGGCGAATAATCCTGGTTTCTTACAAAACAGGTATGCTCCTTTACAGCTACCTGCAGTTTTAAATGACCTGCCACAGGATTATTTAAAGATTCTACCCAGATTCAGTGGGGAGAATGGCATTGAAGTGCAGAAGCATGTGGAAATTTTCTATTCTTTCACAGAGAACCTTAATGTTGAGCATTTGGATGTGGTTCTAAGATTGTTCGTGCAATCCCTAGATGGGGAAGCCAGAAAATGGTTTAAAACCCTCGGAGCCAATTCCATCAATACCTGGGAGGCTATGGAAGATGCTTTTGTTAAAAAATTGGGGGATAAAAAGGATCACGGGGATGCCCTTACTGAGTTTAACACTCTAAAAAGAAGCACAATGAAGGGGTATCAGAGTTCATCAGAAGGTTTAACAAATTGTACCTAAGCCTTCCAGCTGAAATGAAGCCCCATCAGACTACTGCCAAGGTCTTTTTTGTGGCAGCATTCGATTCTGAGTTTGGTTTTTCACTAAGAGAGAGGAAGCCAGCAACTCTGGACGATGCACAGACAGATGCATTGGAAATAGAAGCAAAATTTGTCTCAACTGGCAAGTCCAAAGGGAAACAAGAACATGATACTAGGAGAAGAGGCAAAGAAGAAGTATCCACTTCAAGCCAAGATAGAGATTCGGCAAATGACAAGATTGAGGAGATGAACAGAATGATCAAGAATCTCTCAAATAAGCTGGTCAAGATGGAGATGGAGGCCAAGAAATCACCCCCAAAGAACTTCCAGAATGCTCCAAACAAAGGATTCAATACTCAGTACAGGAAGCCACCCTTGCAGATACTGCAGAGGGGACAAAAGGAGCAACAAGATCAAGTCCCACATCCGTTATACTTGGAGGGACAAGTGGAGGTTTCTCCTGAAGATTCTGCCTACGAGCAAGATGAAGCATGCCCCGTCTTCTCAGACAATGATGAGATAGAATGCCTTGTGCAAGAAAGCGAGGAAGGGGAGCCACAAGCTCACTCAGAGGCAAGGGATAAAAGAGATACTGAAGAGCCAGAGATCGATGACTACTGTAAACAGTTTTTTGATTTCATGCAAGCCCATTTTAACAGAAAATATGACCTCAGGTCATCCAGAAAAAGAACCCGTACTGAAGATGAAGAGGAGGACACACCCCAGAAGTTAGCACCTGCACAGAAAGAGGCCAACACTCAAGAATCCCCAGAAAAAGGTAAGAGGCCCATTGACCCATCTCTGCAATCTAATAGTCAAATGCCTTCTTCTTCACAAGTATATGTACCTCATGAAAATAAACCTCTAGTTAAAGAAGTCAAGCTCCCTCTGCTAAACAAAGAGTCAAAAGAAAAGGAAGTGTCAATAGATAAGCCTTCATCTGCCTTCAGTTTGCAAAAAGAACTCGTAAAAGTAAAAATACCAGTTCCTCTGTCTGAATTATTGAGACAGCCTGCCTATCAGTCACAAGTCTCCTCATTCATTTCCACTCTTGAGGTACCACATATTCCAGACAGTCTTAACCTGCAAGAAGAAAGGCCTATGGTAGTGTTCGGCCCACACATCGAAGAATTAGATCCCTCTACCCCTCCCTTTTATGTATCTTTAGTAATCCATGATCTATTGTTACATAATTGTATGCTAGACTCAGGAGCATCTCACAACCTCATGCCCCTGTCTGTCATGGAGAAATTGGGACTCCAAATCACCCGCCCATATAAAGACCTCTACTCTTTTGACTCCAAAAGGGTGAAGTGTTTGGGTATGATTAAAGATCTAGCAGTCACCCTGGCACAGATCCCGGCCAAAAGTGTGGTGATGGATATCGTGGTGGCTGACATCCTAGCTCGCTTCGGCATGCTACTGTCAAGGTCTTGGGGGACCAGAATTGGAGGATCAATTAAGTTGGACCTGTCCTATGCCACCATCCCTGTCTTTGGTGGCCAAGAGAGGAGACTGTACCGAGAGACCAGATTCGTTAAAACAGTCACCAAGGCAGGTGATTCAGTAAATTCCCCAGTCTACAGCAGAGATGGAGACTTCTCTTTTCTGATGTTGGAAGAAGATCAGGAATATGCCCAGGAGCCCTCATTCTATCAGATAAAGACTGAATCATCAGTGCAGGACTGTGGATCTGAAATCTGGACACTCCACCTTGATGGAGAAAATTCCCGGGAAGGAAATGGGGCTGGAGTGTTGCTTATTTCACCTATGGGTCAATGGTTCCCCCTATCATTCAAATTGGAATATGAGGCCACAAACAATGTGGCTGAATACGAAGCACTCATATTGGGGTTGCAGGCAGCAAGGAGTATGAAAATACAGAAGCTAAAAGTGATGGGAGACTCGGAATTGGTGGTTAGGAAAGTGAAGAACCAGTGTCAAGCGAAAAACCCTAGGATAAAGGCCTATATAAATGAAGTTTGGGACTTGGTAGAGAACTCTTTCTTGGCGTTTAACATTCAATTCATGCCCCGTGAACAAAACAGAATGGCAGACTCCTTGGCTGTGGCTGCTAGTACATTCCGCCCACCTCAAAACCCTCTTCTGAGGTATGAAATCGAAGTAATATACTGGCCTTCAATCCCTGATAATGTCAAGCACTGGCAGGTCTTTGAAGATGAGGAGCAGATGAAGAGGTTCTTAGAGACTGTTGGAGAGTTTTCCAACCTAGAGATTGACAGTTGTGAAGAAGAAGAAATTGGGGACAGTCCAGAAGACAAGCTGGAAGAGAAAATAGCCGGTCACAGATTCCTGCAGCTGAAAGGGAATGTCATTCCCCGAGGACTGGTACCTTTTGAGAGGCTATTCAATAAAAACGATGTTCCGTTACAGCCAAACAAAGTGGTGACTGAGGACCAGGTCGAAGATCTAAATCTGGGCACAAAAGAAGATCCAAAGATTGTGAAGTTGTCCAAGAAAGTCCCAGATGAATACAAACAATTGTACCAAAAGCTGTTTCAAACCTACAAAGATGTATTTTCCTGCTCGTATCAAGACTTGAAAACCTTTGATGTCAGTGTGATACAGCATAAAATTCCACTGAAGGGAGATGCAAAACCCCACAAGAAAAAACTCAGACAGATTAATCCCCTGTTGCTACCCTCGATTGAGCAAGAAATAAAAAAGCTGCTGAAGGCTAAAATTATAGTGCCACTAAGGTATTATAAGTGGGTGGCCAATTTAGTCCCAGTACGAAAGAAGAATGGCAAAATCAGGTTGTGTGTGGATTTCAGAAACCTGAACAGGGCGTCTCTAAAAGATAACTACCCACTACCAAAGATGGATCATATTCTGCAAAAGGTGGTAGGGGCCTCTAGAATGTCCATGATGGATGGGTTCTCGGGCTATAATCAAGTGGCTGTATTCCCGGAGGACCAGAAAAAGACAGCTTTCACCACACCCCCGGGGACATTTATGTATGCTAGGATGCCATTCGGACTGATTAATGCAGGGGCCACATTTCAGAGAGCTATGGATATAACCTTTGTTGGAGAACAAGATAAGTTTCTGGTGGTGTACCTAGATGATATAACAGTCTTTTCGAAGGATGATGCCGAACACATTCAGCATTTGCAGAAGACTTTTGAGAAATGCAGGAGTTATGGATTGTCTCTTAACCCTCAAAAATCTTTCTTTGCATTAGAAGAGGGTAAGCTCCTAGGACACATAGTAACTAAAGATGGGGTCAAAATCGATCCTAAAAGGGTGGAAGCTATAAACGGTATCTCCCTCCCCAGAAATAAGAAAGAGGTCCAGGTATTCTTAGGGCGTATCAATTTTCTCAGAATATTTATTCCTAACTATGCTGAAATAGTTAGACACATCACAGATATGTTAAAGAAGGATAATGAGGTAAAATGGGCACCAGAATCAAGACAGGCCTTTGCCAGGATCAAGAATGTGTTTGCTGAAGCCCCCGTGCTGGAAAAGCCTGACTTCATTGAACCTTTTATGATTTTCTCTTTTGCATCACCTCACACGGCAGCAGGGGTTCTCTTACAAAAGAACGAGGATGGGTATGAGCAACCCATTGCCTTTTTCAGTCAAGTACTTCATGACGCAGAGATAAAATACAACATTCTTGAGAAGCAGGCTTACGCTCTGGTAAAGTCCCTCAAGGCCTTTCGCATGTACATATTGCAGTCCCACATTACTTTTTTCGTACCCACAGCAGCAGTTAAGGATATCCTCGTTCAGGGAGACAATGAAGGTAGAAGGAGCAGATGGATCGCAAACATACAGGAATACGATCTGGATATGAGACCCACCAAGTTAATCAAAGGACAGGGGCTAGCAAAGATTTTGTCAGAATCAAATCACCAAGCTTTGGGCATCCACTTATCCATGATTGCAACTGATGAATCCGAGGAGCTGACAGGAAGGCAAGAGGTGGAAATGGCTACGCAGAAAATACAGATGAAGTATCTCATTAGCTCCTGGTACAAAGAAATAGTCGAGTACCTCCTGACACTCAGCTGCCCACCCAGCTGTGATAAGTCCAAATACAGAGCCTTAAGGCTGAAATCACAGAAGTATGCAGTAGCAAATGGTCAGTTGTATTGGAGAGATCCTTCAGGGATACTGTTGTTATGCCTTATAGAAGGTGAGGTCAATAACATAATAACTGAATTCCATGAGGGAATTTGTGGAGGGCATTATAGCTGGAGGAGCACGGCTCAGAAAATCCTGAAGGCTGGTTTTTACTGGCCTAAATTGTTTGGAGATGTTTTCACTTGGGTCAGAGCATGTGAAAAATGCCAGAAGTTTGCTGAAAAACAGAAGCTAGCAGCTCTGCCCCTGATTCCTGTACATATTGATGAACCTTTCAAACATTGGGGAATTGACTTCATAGGTGAGATTCATCCACCCTCAAGTGGGCAACACAAATGGATTTTGACTGCTACAGATTACTTCACAAAGTGGGTAGAGGCCATTCCTGCACGGAACGCCACAGACACGGTAATCATCAAATTCATGGAAGAGAACATTATCTCCAGGTTTGGATGTCCTGCTAGAATAGTAACTGATAATGCCTAAGCTTTCAAGTCTGCTAAATTTTTGAATTTTTGTCATAAATATAACATCACTTTAGGCCATTCCACAGCGTACTACCCACAGGGAAATGGTCTGGCAGAATCATCAAAAAAAACGTTGGTTAGAGCCCTAAAGAAGACAATAAATGAAAATCAACGGAACTGGGACTCCCAACTGAAGTTTTCTCTGTGGGCAAACAGGATAACCAGTAAGAGGGCAACTGGAAAATCTTCTTATGAACTAGTATACGGACGGGCAGCCGTATTCCCTATACAGTTAGCTTTGCCTGTTGCTCGTTTCATGCAGGAGACTCAGGAAGAACCGGATGGTATGACCAGAAGAATCAATCAGCTGGTAGAGCTTGAAGAAACTCGTAGTCAGGTAAACCAGAAACTTGTGGATTACCAGGAAAAGATGAAAGAGTTGTTTGATCAGCATACAAAGGATAGAAAGTTGCAGGTGGGAGACTTAGTTCTCAGGTGGGATGTGCGAAGGGCCGATAAAGGTAAGCATGGTAAATTTGACCCCCTTTGGTTCGGCCCCTTCAAGATTTCAGAGCAGGGGGGAAATAATACCTTTAAACTAGAAAATTTACAGGGAGATGTGCTGGAAGCCCCTGTAAATGGGCAATTCCTCAAACCATATTTTCAATTCTGAAGTAGGCTGAAAAATCCTGAATGTATTATATTGTACATTAGATGCTATTTTTGTTTTTCTTACCCCGTTATGCATGAGTCATGATGATCTGTCCAGGGAGAAGCTTCAAGAGCTGGAAAAGTGGTGTTCAAATATGATATACAGGCGGTCTGCGTAGTTCTCGACACGTTCAGGGACAAACATGCCGTCCCCAGGTGGAGCCAATGTTGTTCAAACTTTAGCACTAGCCATGGGAGTACCAAAAGGATGGACAAGCTACACATTAAAGCTTTATATCAAATGGAAAATATTCCAAGGGTGGGCCGTAAAGCAAAAAGGTAGTGAAATCCGCATGTATGAAAGCCAATAGAGTAAGTAAAGCAACGGGAGGAGTGTAAAATTTATAAATAAAAAGGAGGTATAAAAGGTAAAGGGGACGCCAGCTAAACACATGAAAGATGTATTAAAAAGAGCTGCCGATTACGTACAAAAACATGTGGAGAAAGTCTGAGGGGGTCGAGCCGTGGGGAAAGGACGAGGTCCATACCCCCGCGGACTGACGACACGTGGCATGGTAAAGACTTAAAGTTAAAAGGGTATGGTAAGAATAGGTCACGGGATGTGATTACATGGCAGAGTTAAGGTGGACCCGCGCAAAGGGGAAAGCACAGGTGTTAATTCGGCATGGGAAAGCATGCACAGTGAAGGTGGGACAACATATGTGGATAAAAGGTAAGGTAAGTTCATTTAGATCAGCTGGTACTGAGACTCGTACCAGCCTTTAACCCGACACGAGGCGCACACCTACACCTTGATATCCCCAATCCCCACGCGCCACGTGTCTCATTGTCAGTGTCCTTACGACACTTGCCTTCTGTCATATTCCTCATCCGCTTTTTTAACCCAAACAGCCCGCTCCAGTGGTAACAAACTCCCGTATTTCTCTCTGGTAAAAGACACAGGTTACTTTCTACGGCAAATACCGAGTAGGGAAGAGCGCCTGGTCTACCCCAATCACTGTCAGAGTCCCCCGCGTCGCTTTCCCGAGCAGTGTCACCCTTCGTCCAGGTATTCCATTCTCTATTTTCCCTCTGTTTCCTCTCTCTTTTTCGGATTCTTAAAATGACAGCCATGGGAATGGGAACGCCCAAGAAGAACGAACTAGAAGCTCCCCAGGTCCGTGAGTCTAGGAACCCTCCTGGTTTTGAACCCCTCTACGATTTGCAGTCTGATATCTGCGACCCAAAATATCCTTTTGACATACGTAGTATCAAACCCCTACTTTTTGGCCGCCATTGCAAGAGTGTAGACCATTTCCGAGTTGTCGCGTCTGGCTTCTACCACCATATCACTCCCCAGGTCCATTCTTGTATTGATTTCATCATCTCGCTTAGGGATGCCTATGATGTAAATCGGGGTGCTTTCGTTTCTCCTCAGGGGAATGTAATTTTTCCCTTTCCCCCAATGTTATCAGGCAGGCCCTCCGTTTCCCTCCCAGCGACACATACTTCAGTTTCAAAGATGAAACCTTGCTAGCCCAGTTCAATAAGTTGTCAAAGGAAGCCCGCCGTGCCTTCATATCCTCCATAACCATCGACCAGGCAACTGCCCTGCCTACATTGGAGCCATTTTCACTAAGTCTGTTCGTCGAAGAGGTTCGACCTGTTCTGTCACTCATTGCCGCCCTTTTGGGGATAGGGAGCCCGGAGGACATTTCTATGGTATGCATTCACTTTCTATGGCTCATGTCACGGGACGGGGTTATGTTGGACATCCCGGGTTTCCTCTCCTCAGCTATCCTAACCCAATTCTGGGAGCTCGCACAAGCTCGCTAGTTTCGTTTTTGTTCAATGGTGTTCTACCTCTTCCTGTTCCAGCATGCAGATAAGTTCGCCCATTTGGGGTTAGATAGAGTCTACTCTGAGAACTCTCAGCCCAGACCAGTCTTTGACTGGAATTGCTCCGTCCATCATTTACCTAGGGGAGAGGGTTATGTAAACTTCGTGAACACTTTCATGTCCATCGCCTACACCATCATTCACGACATTCCTTCACCTAGGGTTTTACTAGAGATGAAACGCTGGCTACAGGCTGGGAAATACCAGTGTACCGGAGATTGGTTCCTTGAAGAAGAATACACTGAAATTCGGGTCTATGGAGCCGAAGTTGCTCCATACCGGTTACCCGTTTTCCCCGTTCAACGAGTTTACACCCTCGAGGACATCCGGCAAGCTCTCAAAGCCGACCAGCTTCATTTTGTCCCTGCTAAAAAGGGCTACATCCTAAGGCTTCCTGTCCAAATTGGCCCATTCGTGGTAAACTCTAGATATGCCCTCTCAATTGCTGAAAAAATGCTCCAAAACATGGACCTGAGGTTGGGGACAAGTTGGGCTTATGACCCACTAGAAATCATTTCAAATAAAAGAAAAAGAAACAGGTCTATGCCCTACATACATGAGCCGAGGCCATTTATGGAGTGGAGGGCTAACCTCGAAATTTGGCCCATGTTTTCACAGATGGAGACAGACTCATCTGCTACAGGAGAAGAGGAGGAAGTGAACAGGGGCGCAGGTGGAGTGGAGGCAGGCACCTCCAGAGGAGCACCGCCGCCCAAGAGGCAGAGAGTGGCTACCAGTGAAGCAGAGGTAATAGGAGAAGGGCAATTGGAACCCTTCACTAAATTTGGCGAATTCGATAAAGGCAAGGCAGGGATAACAATGCTGAGAGGCAGCGTCGCCTCCTCCGATTACATAGAATTTACACAAGCCATCATCAAGCCTACTTCGTCCAAGGCGAGCGAAAGGGAGCGGACGAATAAAACCATCCGAGACAAATACAAGGATGAGTTAGAGGGGTTTGTTGAAAAATACCATACCAGGCTCTCCACTTCTATCAATGCAGACACTGAAAGCCTAGTACTGTCTATGGCGGAGGCCATCCTGGACCCAAATTCTGATGTTCCTAGTTATAAGGTGCTCGAATTGGCCATTGATATGAAGAAGGTACCGGTCCACGACATGAACGACCTGTTCCAAACAATCTGCGACATGATGAAGGACAAACTATCACAGATTACCCTCGCATTGAGAAAGACGGAACAGAAATATGACCAGCTGAGGGATTCCTTTGTCGCGGAACAAAATTCTTGTCGTGCCAACGCACATCAGGTGCATGATCTCCAGGATCAAATCAAAAACCAAGATGAAGGAGGGAAAGGTACACAAGCAGCACTTATAAATAATTTGCAGAGGGATATCACAGCTGCCAAGAAACAGGCTCGCATACCAGCTTCGCATCCTGTACAAACTGTTGAATTGGTACAAGTGGAGAAAGAGAAAGAGGAACTATCTGCTAGGCTTTTCAGGGAGAGAGAAGAGAAGGAAAATATGGCCAAGAGGATGGGCGAGTTAGAAAACAGAGCAACGGAGCTACAAACCCGGTGGGATTCGCACACTTGTCATACGGCTGAAGCATCAAGCGGAACCGGCTCAGTGTCAGCACAACTGTCCATAGCTAAAGCTGAGATCGAAGTGTTGGAGAAACAAGCATCCACGACCAAGCAAAAGGTCGCATAATTGGAGGGCGCTCTTTCCGAAAAGGCCAGAACAGTTGAAGAGCTACAAAGGGAAGTCGAGGAAGAGAAAAAGGTCATGGCTGAGCAACACCAAACCATTGCTGATATGAGGAGTCGAGCAAAGGGGAACCTCACCCTTCTCGTGGCTAGAAACTTAATCTGGCCAGACATAATCACGGCGATAACCGAGCAATGGGAATTCTTGACAATGATAGGGGAGCTGAAGTCCACTATTCCTTATCTCAACAGAAAGTCGCAGGAGGTAGGGGGTGATCTGCCTAACAAAGCTCAACACGCCGGGGATTACATCTCATTTCTTTATGCACTAAGGGCGAACGACTTGAGGAAACATGGCATCCCCAGTCGATTTACAGAAATCATCGAGTGTCAAAAGATCATCGATAAAGAGGGAGCTCGAGCAGCGGCTTCAAGGGCCCTTCAACAGGTGGCTGACAATGTAGAACAGTTTGACGAGGTATGGAATGAGATCACCACAGCCGGACTCCCTTCCTGTTGGGAACCCACTACTCCTGCCGTGCTTGTCCTTCTTGACCAATACACAGCGCGTTTACAAACGGAAAGAGATCGGACTGACCTCCAAATGGGGAAAGCGACCCAGCTCAAAGCCAGTACCATTGTCACCGTCCTCAAAAAGGAGTTTAATCTCCTTTACATGATCAGATATCGACTCCCTACTGAAGCAAATATGCACGCTCTCGGAGAAGCATTTATCAAAGTGGAGAAGCTCTCAGTGATGCCAAAACCAACCTCCGAGAGTCAGCAGAGACTGACACAGTTCATGAGTCAGCATACTAGTTCCTCTGCAAACGTGCCTCTGCCAGAATGTGCAACAGCTTCCACTCAGCTTCATCCCTGACTTTTCAGCTAACTCATGATATGGTCTAAACGGCCTATTTCACTTTCATTTAGTTTATTTTCTTTCAAAGTTCCGAGTGGGTTGTTTTTCCTGCCACTCTTGCATTTTACTTTTTACATCAAACAGTTGTTTAAGTTTCCGTTTTGAAATTGGCCCAGGGCCTGTTTACGCATGATGGGAGGGCTGATTCCCCATCATGAAATTTTTCTGTTATGAAAATGACTTGTAACAAATTTTGTTCATGCGAAGAAGATATTTCCTCGAAATATCTTCTCGCTGAAATGAGAGGAATCCTATATAAGGTAGATCAAAGAAGAAAGAAAGGTTCCAATTCTTGGGAAGAAATTGACTGTGTAAAGATTTTCTGTATGTGTTTTGTGAAGACTCAAATGCTAATGCGAAGAGCCCGTTGGGCTTCAATGATAAGGAGTTATACTTTAAATAAGGATTCTGGCCTTGGTTTATGGTATTGTGTAATGCTCTCTTGTTTGTTGCAATATCGTTGTTCATTTCATTTACATCCATGTTTCTGGTATTATATTCTGGAATGTGAGTGTCCTGTTGTTTCTGATATGAATTTATCTCTCTGATACTTACATCATAAGCTTCTTGGTACTTTAAAATGGCTCAGGTGTAATACAGTGTTTCATTTCCGTTTCATACATATTTCTTCTATATTGGCCAATATGAAATGCTATCGATGAAAGTTACCAACATATATGGATTCTTAGTCATATAAGCCCATCATATGCCGGGAAACTCTTCTTGGTGTCGTCCTCATAGCTGTCAATATCTCCTTCGTTCTATGAAGCTCATTAACCTCTTTTATACATCTGCTTTTTCTGCCATATATCATGAATCTGGCCCTGTTTAATGTGAACTGTCTTAAAGTTGTCTGATACAGCAGTGGTTGAGTTCAATATTACATTCATCCAGTATTACTCTTTAAGCATCAAACTGTCTAAAGTTTTGGTTCTACTCAAATATTATTTTCTGTTTGTAAAGAAGTAGTATGAGAGCCCTACCTTGTTCAAACGTTAAATGCTGTTATGCACCCTCTGCTCTCCATACATTATAAGGTGTCCTAGGCACTGGTCTATAGCAACTCTAGGCTGTCTCTAGGAGTTACAACAGGTTGAAAGCATAAAACTAGTAACAAACACCATGACTCAATCCCCATGGTTCCCAGTGCTTCCAAGGGAAAATTAGCCTGATCCCTCTCCAATATTTCATGGAAGTCCCTCCCCATGTAACCCCATGCATCATACTTCCATAACCATATAAATGTAAGCATGTAATTAAATATAAAAATATATCAATTATCTTACATGATTGTGCCAAGTCTATAACTGAACACATATGCCTCTCAAGGAACTCCAATTCCTTGATCAATCTATCCATAGATGGAAAGTAGTAGCTATACATGTAAAATACATGTTCACAAATATATAATATATCCAATACTGTTACCGATGAAATAGGTAAGTGCATGGGTACTTACTTTTTGACGTAGCAAGAAAAACACCTGATATTGAAAAGTGATTATGGAGAATCAAACTTATTTTTTTTAGCATGCTTTCGGCACTTTTTTTTTTTTTTTTTTCTGTTATGCTTTTGATGTCAATTTTGAATAGTGGTGGTGTATCATCACCAACGTTTTTTTAGAGGATTGATTTTCACACTATACATTTTATAAAGTCTTCTTCTTCTCTGAGATGTTTATTTTTAGGTGCATTTATGTACTTGTGTTTTAAAAAGAAAAAAATATTTATTTTAAAATAAAATTTTTTAATGATATCTTCACTTTTTCACATAAATAAAAAATCAAAAAAGGGTCAATATTATAAAGTTTATATTTTCTACAAGTTTATGTATTGCTAATTAATTTTTCAATCCACATCAAATAATTGTCGCTAAAAAACCAATATTTTGAATGATATGACAAAAAAATACAAATTTTCAATACAAATAGAATGCAAAAAATACACTTTCAGAGAATTTTTGTTAAAATAAACATGTTAAATAAACTAATTTTTGGGAAAATATTAAGAAAAAAACTTAAGAAAATAGCATTTTATTGAATTTTATGTCAAGAACTAATTGTAATCTCATGTTTTTTGAAAAAAATAAGGATTCCTCTCATAAAATATAAAATTCTAAACATTACAAGTAAAACTGATTAATAGATCTAAAAAATGAGCTTTGTTTGCAAGCATAACTTAAAGATCCTCAACAATATCAACTAATACATGTTCAACATCATTTAGAACATCATTGATGGCTTCTTCTCCAACATTTTCTACTTCATTTTCATCATTGTCATCTTCTAATTGATCTTTGATGTCTGCAAATCTTCCAAAGTATCCATTGCCAATCATTCCATATAATGGTGGTTGAGGTTCCTTTGCTTTTTTTGCCACACATGATTCATTAAAATATCCTTTCCTCAAACCAACTTCTTACTTCGGATCTGGAAGGAATTCAAGAGCGTTAATTGTTTGTTGAATAAATTTTCATTGCACTGGGTCTTTCTCAATGGCAATGCATTTTATTCCTTTTGGTAGGAAACATGCTAGTGTTGTACTTAATCATCAAGTACAAAAGAAATAAGTAAGAAAATTAGTATAAAGGCACAAAAAGTAAAAAATAAAATATTTAAATTTAAATTTGTATAATAAAATTTACCTAAACTTGAAAATAGATCTGAAACAAAATCTCCTTATTTTGATGGCGTCGCTCGGCCTGCGTCCAACCCTGGGTTGGGTAGAAGGCAATTTTGAGAATCGCCCTCCACCCAGTCGAGGGTTGGAGGTAGGCTAGGCATCCCTCAATGATGCAACCCTGCTGGCATCTGCCTAGCCTGGGGCGATTCTCGAAATCACCCTCTACACAACCAGGGGTGATTCTCGGAGTCGCCCTACTCCTAACCGGGAGCAATTCTCGAAATCGCCCTCCACCCAGTCGGGGGTGATTCTCGAAATCACCCTCCACCCAGCCAGGGGCTAGAGGTAGGCTGGGCGGCACCGTCTAGGGCTACCTAACCTGCCTCCGGACCTCAGCTAGGTAAACTCAGGCTGGGCAGCTCTTGATGGCGCCACCTGGTTGGCCTCCTGCCCCCATCTAGGTGGAAAGAGATTCTCGGAATCATTGTACACCCAGCTGTGGGTCGGAGGCAGGCTGGGCAGTCCTCGACGGTGCTACCCGGCCTCCCTCTGGCCCCCAACTAAGCGAAGGGAGATTCCGAGAATCCCCTCTGCCCAGCCGAGGGTGATTCTCGGAATCGCCCTCTGCCCAGCTGGAAATGATTCTCTGAACCACCCTCCGCCCAGCTGGGGGTGATTCTCGAAATCACCGTCCACCCATTCGGGGGCCGGAGGCAGGCTGGGAAACACTTTCAAGGGCTTCACAGCCTACCTCTAACCCGCGGCTGGGTGGAGGGTGATTCTCGGAATCACCCTTCGCTCAGCCGGGGGTTGGCGGCAAGTTGGGCAACATGTGACGGTGCTGCTCGGCCAACCTCTAGCCCCAGGCCCGACAGAGGGTGATTTCGATAATCTCCTTCCACCCAGCCAAGGGCCAGAGGCTAGCCGAGTGGCACCATCAAGGGCTATCCAGCCTGCCTCCACCCAACCAGGGGCCGGAGGTAGGCTGGGCAGCCCTAGACGGCGCTGCCTGTCCTACCTCCGGCTCCCATCTAGGTGGAGGGCGATTACGAGAATCACACCTCAACTAGGTGGAGGGCGATTCCGAGAATCACACCTCAACTGGGTGGAGGGCGATTCCGAGAATCACCCTTAGCTGGGCAGAGAGAGATTCTGACAATTGCCCCTAGTTGGGCAGAGGGCGAGTCCGAGAATCATCCCTGGCTGGGTGGTGGGTGATTCCACGAATCACCCCCCGCTGCGTAGAGGGAAATTCTGGGAATCACCCCTGGTTGGGCGAAGGGTGATTCTGAGAATCACCCCCAACTGGGCAGAGGGCGATTATAAGAATCACCCTCAGCTGGGGAGAGGGAAATTCTGAGAATCACGCACGGTTGGGCAGAGGGTGATTTCGAGAATCACCCTCTAGCCAGCAGGGGGCCAGAGGCTGGCCAAGCGGCACCGTCGAGGGCTGCCTAGCCTGCCTCGAGGCCCCCGTGAGCAGCAAATTAATTTTTTATTTTATTTTATTTTTTTCAAACAGAAACTATTGAAAAAAATTAATTTTTTTTTAAACAAAAACTATTATAATAAAAAAAAATGTATTGTTTACTGAAAAAAAAAGAAACTATTCAATTGAGATTTTAAAATATAAAAAAACAATAAAAGCAAATTAAAAAATATGTTTTAAAAGATAAACAAATGAATATAATTTTTATTTTTAAATTTTTATTTTTTTTATATTAAAACAATTATTATTTAAAATATAAAAAAACAATAAAAAAAATAATTTAAAAGATGTTCTAAAATACAAACAAACGTATATAAGAAGATTCTGATTTTTAATTTTTATTTTCATAAAACTAAAACAATTATAATTTAAAATATAGAAAAACAATACAAAAAAATTAAAAAATATTTTTTTATGTATAAACAAACAAATATATGAATAATATATTTTTCATTTACTTATTCATTTTTAAAAAAAATTAAGTCATATAATTTCTCCATAATTTCATGATTCAAGTATCTTGAAAACTTAAGATTTAAAAACTTGAGATTTACAACTTTTCATTAAGATTTTTATGTGATGTGAAATTTTATATTTAATGTTATGGTTGAAAATAATTACAATTTTAGGGTTGCTTAAAGTCAAGATATTTTATGTTTAACAACATGGATAAAAATTGTTCGAAATGATAATCCCTTCAGACATGATTTTGCTTATATTTAACATCATCTGTAAAAAAAATTAGAATTTTACGATTTTTCAATGTCCTAGTATATTGTCTTTAATTCCATTGTTACAATGTGTCAAAAGTGTGACACAATGTTTTATTTTTTGCTATTCGAGCATCAACTCGTTTTGTTTTGAGGGTGTTTTTTCAATCCTTTTTCCAAGAAACAATTTCGTTTTTAGCATAATTTTATAAAAAGGTAAAATTTGACCTTGAGAAAAAAACAAATTCATTCTGGAATACACACTTTTTGTTTTTGTGGCATTTTTTCATGTTTTTTGAGTATTTTTGTGCTACAGTTCCTGTTTTGAGGTAATAGTACCCGTTTCATTGGTAACATTGTTATCCACATAATGTCAGAAAAAATCAAGGTGAAGAAGACTTATTGTTTCCATGCAAACACTCATTTGTTTGTAATTAGGGTTTCCAAATATATCCCAATGAATTCTTACCCAAAATCCTTTAGTTTATCATTTACCTTCCTACAATTGGGTGTTACTACATGTTATCACATCACCCAATTTTTATTTATATAAATAATTCAACTATTACCTTGTGATGTTAATGCCAATCATGTTGCCTTGTAACTATTCACATATGTGAATCACATGTTCCAAATATCCATACATCATATCTATTAACTAAAATCGATCTCTACCAAGATTAATAGGTGTTTCATAATTAACTAGTAGTCAAAATTAAAAAAACTACAACTATCAACTACTTATACTCAAGTACACATCAGCTATCTCAACACATATTATGTTAGTACAACCATCTTAAGATCAAATCATATGCAATATTATAGACACATACTATTAGGGGATTTTTTAGGTCTAAAATGGGACTCCTAAGGAAATTACAAAATAATAATGGAAATAATAAAATAAGATTAGATTACATCATCAAATTTTAGAGGGAAATAAGAAAAAACTATTTTTTCAACTCGTATTTTTAACTTATCTCGATACGGGTCTACTCAAATTTCAATCTGCAACACTCGTTGGATGAAAAATTCGATTCTTTATCCAAGGATTACCCATGTTGCATACTTTTTATGGACCTTGCTACACGAAAATGATAAATACATGAAAAAACATGATTGTAATCACGTTTTTCATGTATTTCTCATTTTTTGTGTAGCAAGGATCATAGAAAATCTGCAACATGGGTACTCCTTAGATGAGAAATTGTTTTTTTTCATCCAAAGAATACTCATGCTTGAATTGTGAGTAAAATTTTAGGGATACAAGTTGAAAAGGTAGTTTTATTATTTTATTATTTTATTATTTTTTAATTTTTTACTCAAAAAATAGTGAATCATCCCCCATTGTTGACATCATCATCTTGAATCCTATTGGTTTTCATAAAGTTTATTTTGGTTGTACATTTTTCTTAGGAGGCTAATTTTAGATCTCAAAACACCCCTAATGTAATATCATGTGATTAATTAAATATTCAATAATAAATAGACGACATAACAGACACCAACACTCAAACACCAAATAGATTACATAATAAAATATTCAAGTACAAAATACACAATATAAACAAGCTCACACCTTAATGTATCTCATGGGAAGCTATCTTGTCCACCCGATCAATGTATATTAACACAATATAAATTCACAACATATTAACTCAACCTAAAAAAGGTCATGATATCCATAATAGTTGCTAGCTAACATGTTTGCATCATAGACTCATAAGAATATGTCATTCATGCATAATAATGATATATGCACAATAAACCTAGACTAGTACAACACACTATCACAATTAGGTGGAATCATACCTAAATGTCATAACCCTAACCACATGCATGGGCCAATCCAATTTATCATGATACACATAACATCAAGATATTAATACAATAACCCTAATCATCAAGTTAATTTTCACATAACCACAATACTTTAACATATAACATTTGCATCAACAACATATAACATAATTATCGACCTAACTACAATTTAATGTAGAACATATTCATCAACAACATATAACATAGTCATCAAGTTTTGACCATTCTTGACTAACCAATTCATGTCCATATGATCATGCTAATTAACTAACATTTGTCATGTATTTAACCATAAAATCAATAGAATGAAATACATACACATAAACATCATGCATATGGATACACTGATCAAATATAATTCTTCACATATGTAACCATAATAACAATAGAATGAAAAACATATAAGTAACCCTAATGCTTACAACAACCATGAATCACATACGTGCATGACAAACATGCACACTTGTATGAAGATCTAGTACTCTTAACCCAAATTCCATTGTTGCAACTTCACTTTAATGATATGCATCTCCTAATCTATCTCAGCCAACACATTAGCATCATAACATACCAATATCATCATTATGACCTAATTGCATTGAATAACCTTATGCAGAACAACCTCAATCAAACTAATGCAAACTTGATCATATGAACCCACTCGACATGTATAACCAATCATGAACGATCGATACATGTTCAACATATGACATCACACAAGAAAGCATATATGGATGTAACATAAACATGACCAATATGTAACTCTATCATACGCAATAAATGCATGTAAAATTGTAACAATATGTAAGAAACTGTGCACAAACAATACAGAAGCATGAGAAACACATAACCAGTCATACACTAATGAAATCATGTTGAATATAACACCATCAACACTTCCATGGTGACACCACTTCCGCAATGGCAATCAAAACATGGATACAACAAGAACATACACTTGGATATGAGAAACACGTATGCAACCAATTGAAAAACATGAACAACAAATTTCCAGTCTAGTCTAAGGGTTGAAATATGCTTAGAGACCACTTTGTTATATCATATATCACACAAAGATAAAATGAACTACACATCACCCAAAGAGAACACAAACCAGACACCAACGAAGAGAGCACAACTTGGCTCTGATGCCACTCTATAAGACCCCCTTCCCACATCTGTTGGGTAAATTTGTATGAAGATGCTACTATAATGAGATTAAGCATCTTAGGCTACCTTAAGGAAGTGGAAGTAATAGAAAATTATCATACAGACCCTATACAACAACAAGAACACCTTAAGGAGGTAACCTAACCATTCATGCCTCTTACCCCTAGGTCGCACTAACATTTTTACATATTTGAGCCATAGTTGTAGGCAGAACACTCCATTGCAGTGGCGAGGAGGCTATAGTAGTAGGCATAACACTACATGCGAGTGGTGAAGGCTGCAAATACTCAGTTCTATGCTAGCGGCCCTAGGATTTGAGCCACCTTTTTAGGCCCAGAACCCAATGCTCTCCCTAGAACCTTATGAAAAATTGAAAGATGATAAATAAAAAAATAAAATGATAAGGAAGTAATCACATCCATCAGAATTCATCTTGACCCCTCCTAGCCATGACAATATTTTTTCCAAACATCTCACAAACATGAAAGCTAGAGGTATAAACAACACAACTGAGAATAAGGGTCTCATACTTATATCCTAATCGCTAAGAAGGATGTCTTCCATACATCATAAGCTACAATACAATTTATTTGACCATAGATATATTGTTCATTCATTTACAAGTAAAAACATAGAGAGAGCCATACATCATTACTGATAAGATACATGATTATAACTATCATAATAACAAAAAAATTAAAGTGGATACAACAACAACAGAATCCACATAATAACTAGTAAAATTTCATATCAAATACCAAATGAACGACATTTTCATTATTAAATGTAAATAGAAACAAGAGATGGCACTTCGATGTTCAACGTTACCATATATTGGATCAGCCAAGTATCTCTTCTGCCAATCACCCCCATGCCATATTCCAAGCTTGAATGTGGGACTCAAACCGAAAGAACCAATGAAGACATCACATTTCTAAACCACCTCACCCTCATGAAATAGGAATAATGTTTTATTATGATCTACACTCGATCACTACTCCAACATAAACATAGATATCACTTGATTCTCTCCACATAAATCATGAGTGATTTTCATGTCTCCTAGTCACTTAATATTTACCACAACCCACAGTCTGAATCAAGGGTCACTAGGCCCTAAATCAAGACATAATCTCTAGGTTTTACGATATATACCAACCTGATATTCATATGTCTAAATGGAGAGAAAACCACCTATAAGGATTTACCACATTCCAAACCTAGATTAGGCCCTAAATCATGGCAACACATGAACCGGTTCTATAATCATTCAAATATCAACCTCACTCAGTTTCGAATCCATCAAGAAATATAGCTAAAACAAAACACGAGAACTCCACCACACCATGGCTATCTGGAAATGGCAAGGCTACACTCAAAAAAAATTCACACCCAGAAAAAACCCATGCTATTATATAAACGAACCACATTCAATACCATGTATTCCATATCTTGTACAGAAAACATACATGCAAATCAATGCATACCAAGAATATTGTTGTAGCTTCTTGATTCCTCTTCCTCCTTGCTTGATTCCTCCTTCTTCCTATTTTCTTGCCTCTCTTTGTCTAATGCCAAAATTATCCAAGAAAATCTAAGTGTCCAAGAGTGAGTGAGAGTGAGATATAATAATGATATATCTCCATAATTTTGAGAAAAAACTTTCCAACTGATCCTTATAAGCCTTTTTATAGATGAGGCATCCATTTCCTCATTTTCCATTATTTTCCATCATTTTCATCATCACATTCAATGTGGGACCTTTCATCTCTCTTTTATCCTAATTTCCATTATTTTCATAAATAAACTTCCAAATAATCCCCCATTCCTTTCCAATTCGTTTTCAAATTCCTTTTCTAATTTCGTTAGCCATAATAATTGAAAGGAACACACACTAGGATGTTTTTCCCAACGTTCAGCTTGGAATACGTGTCCCATCAACCGTGGTTATTATTTTTTTCCTTTATTAACTTTTATTACATGGAATTTTAACAAGGGATGTTATAGTATTTCTCCTCTAGTGAAGCCCTCATGAATCAAATTCATAGACCAAGGAGGTATTTTCCAAGGATTTCTCTCACCAACAACTAGTATATAGATGGTAAGAAGCAGAGTCCATTTCTCAAGTGATTTATTAACAATGACTAGTTGTAAAATGGTAGTGACTCTTTGTTTATTATAACATGAACAAGGGTTCATCCAAGGCTCAATAAGGTTTTTCTTAGTTATAGGAGAAGTAATATATATATTATTAGTGAGGTTTATCACTTTTATTAGTAATGCAAGAGTAAAGAGTCCACTTCTAGGATATTTATCAACATATTAATCAAGTAACTAAGTGTTTTATGAGTTCCATTGAAATCGATTTAGGAGTTTATCAACTCTTTCAATTTACTCCTCAGTGTCTCATCGTATTAAGTAATTTTCCAACCCCAACAAGTGTCTTAATGGTTTATTGACTCCAAAGCTAGCCATAACCCAGGTGTTTATCAAATCTCTAAGAAAGTACTTAGAAGGTATATTATCAGCGAATAACACCTAATTGTCTCAAATTAGATGAATTCTCTTTCTCGAATACATTCAAAGGAATATATAAGACCATAATAGAAAAAGGGTATACCATCCCAAAGAATAACACATGCTATCACAGGTTATCTCTTCTTGGAATATTTTTATGTGATGCCAAATCATGCTATGTGTTCTTCTTTTAATTGAGCTCCCTCTCTTTCTTGACTCCTTGTGTCCATCTGCTCGCTTGATGAATGCCTCCATAATGCAGGATTGTCTCTTTTCTTCAACACATTGTCTCTCGTCACACATTTCCTCATATATATTTCCATATATGTTAACCATGACCATGTCTCCTCAATCCTCTAAATTTGTTTCAACTTTATTCATTGAATCAACAATTTACATTTCCAAATTATTTACATGAAACAAAATTCATAGAAATATTTATAGGTGGGATTATTAAAGAGGGTTATCATAACTATATATAGTAAGAGTATTCTTAACAAATCAAAAATAATCTTAGTTATCAAATTTTATTATAATTATTTTAAAATTAAATTATGAAAATTATACTTTTAAAAATAACATTTTTTTTATTTTATATGAATAAAATATACATTTGTTATATGAATAAAAATTTAACTTTTATTTTTTGCAATGTCCCTAATTTTCTGCTTTTAAAAAATAGGCATTCAAAGGCTATAAGAGTCAAGTAGACTTCAGATAAAATAATTATTGTGGATATATTTTATTAATTTAAATTAATAAAATGGAAAAGGAATTAATAGTGCAAAGACTAGATAATGATTAGAGATCAGGAATCCAAATCCATGAGGATGGATAAGGATCATAAGAATTTCCCAGTTCTCCAAAAATCATTGGAGGAAATAAATTTAAAATATAATTTTAGATTGGAAAGAGGAAAGTTATTGGATAGAGGTGGAGTAAAAATAGCCTAGGAAAGAGTTACCCTAGTAAAGAGGAAATTTATTGGAAAGAGGTGGATTAAAACTAGAAAAAGGAGAAGCTATTTTTTATTTACTTTTGTGGAAGAGACAAAAGGAAAGCCTATGAAAAAAGGAAAACAACATCCCAATTAACTGAACATAATTAAGGAAACATGATGATGGGAAATAAGGCTTAAATAAGAATATTTAGGATATAAAAGAAGTTTTCTATGGCTGGAGGATTTGATCTCTACTCAGGGGGAGCTGTGGAGAAAGAGCTCAAAGGTTGGGTGGAACCTAGTCTACCTTAAGTGGTATGCACTAGTTAATTTCATTTTAATTTAGAATTCTAATATTTTTATGCTTAGTGCGATGATGTAAGATGGTATGTATGAACTTTCTGCAATCTATACATGAGTGGATGTTGTGCAATAAAAGACTACGTGACCAAGAAATTGTAGTTCTGTACATTTAATTGAGTAGACTGGATTTTAATTATACTGATCCTCCTTATGGTTATACAGACAAAAATAAGAAGATTATCAACTCTTTTAATGTATAACCCTTGAAGAAGGTTTAGATCTGAGGTCAGGTGGCTCTCATAATTTATTACTGGATAATATTATTGTATTAATATTATTTTTCAAATCAGTAACTGCTATAAATAAAATACTATAGAATATAAATAATTATGCATGATATGTAATGTGGAATTAGTACTATCAAATAATTATTATTATGTAGTATAACCGAACCAACTAAATATAGAAGGAAAATAAAGAGGTATTACAATGCATATGAAGCATAATTTCAGAAAGAAATCAAATTTTTTTATCATCGAAGTAACAACATTAGGAGAAGTATTATAAATAAGATTTCAACATAACGGTATGAGAGGATAAATGAGTTTGTTACATAGAATATATATTAATGTAATTATAATTTTAGAATTTCATAGAGTTACATAGTTTAGATTCAAATTTGAGTATAAAAAAATTGTACAGAATTGGCAACTCTATCCCATGTCAAAAAAACTGTAAAATATCTATGGAAATTATGCAGAGATGGCATTTCAAGAAGCCCAAGTGGGTTACTCGACCAACCTGAAGATAAACAGTCCAAAATTATTATTGAAAAGAAAAAAAACAATCAGCGTTACGCAAATCCAGAAATAGGTAGAGAGTACCTACACCGAACAGAGGCTAGAAATTAATTCTGGTTCATGCATGAAATTATAAAAATAAATAAAGCAGAGTTAAACGAGTAGGGATAAGGAAGAACCTTACGTAAGGAACATTCAACCTATAATAACAAGGAATAATTAGTTATTACAGTGAATAATTAATTAGGTGTAGATCTCTAAAAATTAGAAAGACTAAGTAAGATAACGAAATAAATACAATTATAAAATAGTGTTCATATGTAGATATGAAGGGAGCTAAAGAGTAGGAATTAAATAAGGTAATGGAGTAATCATGCGGATTATACCATTATGATTTAATAAAGGCAATACGCCTTAATATCATAAAAGAAAAATAAAATTCGAAAGTTCTTAAGTAAAACTCAAGACTAAATCTAGTCCTTTCGAGTTATGGGAATAATTTCCTAAGCCAAGTATAGAATAAAACGCCTATTTAATGTACAGTACTCAAAATTGCATTCAGAACGACGAAAATACATTTTCTCAATGGACATTCGAAGATGTCACCACCGAAATTAGTAGAGGCCATGAAATTGATTAAAAATCCATAAGGGTCACGGAGGACCGAGTTGTGAAGGCAAGGCGATAGTTTTAATTTTAATGTATAGAAGGAGGAGTAGCAGTGAATAAATATGTGTTCTTCCTGGAATACATAACGAAACCATGAGGCGAAAACCAAATGGGACCGAATGATAAAATGTGAGAAAATTTCAGGGCTTCACTTGTCTATACGATAAACTGAAAGGCTTAATAAATATATATGAGATTTAAACATTAAATAATGTGGGTTGGATTAAAATGAGATTTATCATTTTTTCAAATTAAATCCATAAACGACTAGAAAATGAAGTGAATGCATGGAGAAAAGAAATAAATACATTGAGATTTCAATGCAGGAAGAAATTACAAGTCTAATCATGATTTGGGAAAAAAACGGTGCATCATCATTATACGGGGATGAATTCTATATGATTCGAGATAATTCCAACTCGGAAATATTTGATTGGCCAAGCAGGTGAGTTAGAAAATAACACAGAAATTATCAGCTAAACTAAACTCAATGTGTGAAGTAACTCTAAGAAGAAATTATAGAAGATAAAATAACTATGGAATGGAGTCTTCAGTAGAAGACTGTGCGTGAGGTTTAGGCCTCTTAGAAAATACTGAGATAAGTAAACCCCATAGGTATAAAGCTAAAAATACGCGTGACTTAAGACAAAAATAAAACGCAGAATATCATTAAGCCTGAGTTATAGCCATGAATAAACAAGGCTACCTGAGAAGCGTGAGTATTAAGTACCAAATCATTCTCGGCGATGACAACCGAAGAATTCCCAAATCATCCTTGAATGAAATCCTAAAATTACCGTGAAATTGCAAATTCGAGAGGATGGGTAAAATACTATTACAGTTCAAAAAGGGCGAGTAAATAAATGAAATTACTCTCTGAGAAAACAATATACTTATTACCCGTGAGAACAAAATGTCGTAGTAAATTTGATGAGGAAAACATCCACAAATGCCTCTGAGGTAAAGGATCCATCTCCAACGAAAATGAAAAATTTGTGGTTGAAGCTGTGAAGTAAACAAATTTAGAAACATAGCATTAAACTACATAGCAGAGTCGAAAGGGTCACAGAGTAGACTCACCAACCTAAAAGAGTTCATGTAAAACCTAAACTCAACTTCAAGAGAATCCTTCCTGTCCAGGTGGAGAAAATATGGAGAGTTCATGCGGATTGAAGGGTTACCTCAGTAACTAACGAGCCATGTGACTAAGTAAGGGAATTTAATTACTACCGATCCCTAGAAAGGTTTTGTTGCAGGAGCTGGTATATTTAGGATACATAAACTCAATCGCATTAACCCCACTTAAACATAAAATAAAGATGTGGTAAACCAACTATAGTGGGTTATGAATAGATTATCCAATTGTGAATACCAAGTACGAGTTCTATAAATAAATTAGGTGTCAAAACGGGTCAGGTGGGAAGTTCACATTCCTGAAATGCATTTAATATTGATGACATGGTTAATATACATCACATATTTTCATATATGAAACTATTTTAGTGTGTTGACATCACGTGACAAACATGCAGTGGTGTGAAAAGGGTCAAACCAAAGTTTTAACTCAAAAAGTGGATGTGTAAATATTAAATGGATTCCATATAAGGCATAATTGGTATGAAATATCGATGGTCATACAAGTATACAATGGCGAGGAGAAATAATGAAATCGATTCTTAGATTTAAGCCATGCGATCAAAATTTAAAGGTGCATGAATGCAAATAAATAGGGGAATGACACATCCCTTTTAATTTTATTGTGATAATTAGAGAGATAGTAACTAATGTATGGCTGGTTAGGTTAATTTATGTCTGGTGGTGGAAGTATAATTAGAGGAGTTATTAATATATAATAATTAACATGGAAAATATTAGGGTGGATAATAGTAAAAAGGGGAATTCCACTATCTAACTATAGTTCCATGAAATAAAATAAAAAATGAGGTTGATATATATATATATATATATGGTATGAATTGAAATGCTAAGTTGGAAGTTTAATTTCAATGGCATAGGACCCCAGATAACCAAAGGTATGAATACACCTGAACCTGGTTAAACAAATTATAATTAACAAGAAATGCTAATTGAGAATTGATTTCCAATTAATATGTAGCGTAAGGTGAAGAAATTTTAGAAGTTGTTGCTGGTAATGAGTTTAGATTCAATAAATAGGAAAAAAAATTGTGGAACCGAAGATGTTACAAATGGTATCAAAGCCCTTGTTCTAACACTAGGCCATAACGTGTGCTCACACCAGAGAAAATTTATATTCTTGTAAATTGTTTATTAAAATAATTTTTAACTAATGTTGACTTTTTTGTACAATGAATTAGTATAGAAGCATACAACTGCAAACCATGAGGCAAGGGGATGAATTGTATGTGGATCTGGGTGGTGGCTATGATGCATAGGATCCATAGATGAATGATGCAACTGAAAGACCACAATGGAAGGCTATCTCCAGCCAGGTAAGAGCTAGAAAGGCTAATGAGAGAATTGACCTCCCAGAACAGTCACGAAGGTGAAGGTTTTGGGAAAAAGAGAAAGGGAACTACAAACTCCTCTAAAGATTTTGAGGAGGATGAAGTTGTTAGACAACAGTCTAGAAGTAACAAGGAACTGCAGGGTGAATTCAAAAAATTCAAGCCTCCCTCCTATGATTGAGAGAAGGATGAAGATACAAAAGTTTGGCTTCTAAACATGGTAAAGTATTTTCAAGTGTGAGTGTGAAATAAACCTGAAAGTCGTTGGGTAGTTACAAATTTCAAGGTAAGGCTATCTTGTAGTGGTAGAACAAAAATAACAAGTGAGGAAAATGTCACTTAAAAGGATGTACAAAGTAAAATTAATAATAGATATCTAAATGACCAATAATAGGATGAAAGCCAAAGAGTTTCATGAGTTTAGGTTGGGACAACTTGCTATTGCTGAGCTATCACCATACTCAAACAACCTACTTCATTAGATGCCTTATATACTAAGAAGAAAAGACAAAGGTATGATGATTTTAAAAACTAACTACCTACTAGCTGGAAGGAGAGGGGTGAGGAATTCTGTCTCCTGAAATTCAGAAACCATTGATCTGAAATCTACTAATTGTATGATAAATTTTACTTAATTGTATTAGGCAGAAGAGAGAATGATCGAAAAGTGTGGAGTGGAAGGACCATAGTTTGAGAAGGCTCTCCCTCAAAGTTCAAGGGCAGAGGAAATGAGAATAAAATCGAAGGAAAGAAAGCTGAAATAATGATCGTGAGTAAATACTTCTAGAAACATAATTGGACCAAGTGAGTTATAGATAATTGAAAATTGTGGGAATTCCATCAGTAGAAGTATAAAATCTGTGTAGGACAAAAGAGGCTGGAGACAATTTAAAAGAAAGTTAAAGGTATCAATGATAAACAACATGTTATGGTGGATGAATTTAGTTATAGTTTAGCAAAAGAAAGAAAAATTATAGCAAGATGGAATTGGCTAACGAAGTGACATAGAAGTTACCCAAGGTTACAAAAAGGTAAATAGGTATAAAGAGCATGAGTTAAAGTTAAATGTTTCACCTTTTGTTTCCTATGCGGTGTTGATAGGAATGGACTGGTTAGAAAAACCAAAAGACATACTAAATTTTTTATAGAAAACAATATAGGGTAGTTGTGCTGAGGGACAGACCAGTGATAACAGAAAGGACAACTCAACCTAATATGAGTGAGGCAAATTTCAACACCTCGGTTGAAAAGGACAGTAACAGAAGGCTAACAAGTGTATGTTGTCGAATTAAGAAAGAAAATTGAAATAGGAACTGGAGAAACTTACCAATCATCTGAGAGAGTAAGGAGGTATTTCTAGATGAAAATCCTCATATACCCTTTAAAAAAGGAGTTGTTTTTTAAATGAAGTTAATACCATGAGCTACAACAGTCTCTAGAGCCCTACAGGATGAGTACCCCAAAAGTGTAAGAGTTAAAACTGCAGCTATAATTTTTTTTGAATAGAGACTATGTAAGATCAAGTGTAGTCCCAAGGGGAGAACTGGTAATATTAGTCAAAAATAAAGTTGGAACATGCAGAATAGTTATAGACTACTCAAAACTAAATAAAATAATGATCAACCATAAATATTCTCTATTATATGATTTTATGAAGTAACCCTAAGAGTAAATTCCATAATATATAATAACTATGGAATGGAGTCTTCTGTAGGAGATTGTGCGTGAGGTTTAGGCCTCTTAGAAGATACCGAGATAAATAAACCCGATAGCTATAAAAATAAAATTATGCATGACTTAGGAAAGAAATAAAATGAAGACGATGATTAAGCCTGAGTTATATCTATAAAAAAACAATGCTACTAAAGAAACGTGAGTAGGAAATACCAAATAATTCTCAATAATGTTGCTGGAAGAAGTCCCAACTCATGCTTGAAAGAAACCCTCAAATTACCCTCAACCTGCAAATTGGAGAGGTGTAAAATACTATTACAGTTCAAAAAGGGCGAGTAAATAAATAAAATTACTCTCTCAAAAAACAATAGGGTTCGTACTTGTTTGAACCAAACACCGTAGTAAAGCCGGAGAGGAAAAACTCAACAAAGTCGTCTGAGGTAAAGGATCCATCTTCGACGAAAATTGAAAATTTTTGGCTGAAGCCGTGAAGCAACGAAATTTACAAATAGACCATTAAATGATAAAGCAGAGTCGAAAGAGTCACAAAATAGACTTACCAACCTAAAAGAGTTTGTGTAAAACCTAAACTCAACTTCGAGAGAATCCTCGCCGTTCACATGGAGTAAATCTGGAGAGTTCACGCGGTTTGAATGGTTAGCTCAGCAACTAACGAGTGATGTGACCAAGTATGGGGATTTAATTAATATCGATCTCGAGAAAGGTTTGGCTGCAGGAGTTGGTATATCGAGGATGTGGAAACTCAATCACATTAACCCCACTTAACTGTAAAATAAATACGTGTTAAACCAAATATAGTGGGTTGTGCATAAATTTTGCAATTCTGAATACCAATTTGGAGCAGCAAAAATGCCATGATGACCAGTTTGGAGCAGCAAAAACCCTAGAATCCAAAGCTTTGATACCAAATGTTGTGAAACCAGCTCCAAAAATAGAAGAAAAGAGATATCAACGCCTTAGAAATAAGTCACTTCAAGGGGGAAACCTCCATTACATTACATGAATGAAGAATTATTGGATGATTCAAATTACAAAACCTCCTTTCTATATATAGGAGTCCATGGGGCCACAATGTAATCCTAGCTAACCTAAAAATAATAATTTAAGTGCACAATAATAACAATATGGGGGTTACAAGGGTACAATAATAACAATAAGGGGGTTACACTAACAACAATAAGGGACTATACTAGTAATATAGGGACATAACATGCCATTCTCCTTCAAAAAAGTGTTGTCCTCAATGTTTGAGTAGCTATGGGTTCTTCTGTATAAAATTCTCATCCTCCCATGTAGAATCTTCAGTGGGTAAGTTCTTCCACTTGATGAGATACTCTGAAATTGATTGATTTTGTAGTTGTCGAGTTCTTGTTTCCATGACCGCTTGAGGTTCCAATATGATTTTTCCTTCCTCATCAGGTTCTGGAAATATTGTTTGAACCAGAAGATTTTCACCTATAACCTTCTTTAAGACTGAAACATGGAAAATTGAATGCACTTGTGAAGAAGTAATAAAGCTCCAATTTGTATGCCATAGTACTAATCATTTTCAACACCTTGTAAGGACCATAGTACTTTGGTGATAATTTATTATCCTTCTTAGCTTGCTTGAGGGACATTTGTTTGTATTGTTGTAGCCGTAAAAATACCCAATCTCCTACATCAAAACTTCTCTCATTGTGATGTTGATCTACCTGTTGTTTCATTTGATTTTGTGCCAAATTTAGGTTGTCCTTTAAGAGTTGGAGAAATTCTTGTTGATGCTCAATGTGATCTTCCACTGCTTGAACCTTCGAATTTTCTCTTAAAGATGATGTGATGGATGGTGGATGATATCCATAAAGTGCCATAAATGGGGTTATTTTTGCTGCAGTATGCAAGTGTTATACCACCATTCAGCTAGAGGTAACCACTTGACCCATTATGTTCATTTATCAGATACAAAACAACGAAGATATCCTTGCAAACATTTATTTACTATCTCAGTTTTACCATCGGATTGAGGATGATAAGATGAGATATGAGCCAATTGAGTAGCCAAACAAGAAAATAACTCTGTCAAAAAATTTCCAGTAAAAATGGGATCTCTGTCTCTCACAATAATGCTTTGGTTTCCATGTATCATTTGAATTGTGTCCATAAATGTAGTAGCAACTGTACTTGCTTTAAATTGATGAGATAATGCACAAAAGTGTGCATACTTGGTAAGTCTATCAACTACCACCATGATGACACTCTTTCCATCAGACATAGGTAAACCAATGATAAATTCCATTGAAATCTCCTCCCAACGTTAACTTGGAATGGATAAAGGTTTTACAAGATCCGGGGTCTTAATTGTGTCAACTTTATTCTCCTAGAAAACCAAACATTCCGTCACAAACTTTTGAATATCAGATTTAAGGCCATCCCAAAAAAATTATTTCTTCACCCTGTGGTAAGTTTTCAAAAATCCTGAGTGTCCTCCTAAAGGAGAAGTGTGCAATTCCAAAAGAATATTTTGTTTTAGTTGGGAATTTTTACAAAGATATAAGTGATCTTTGTACCATAAGGAATCATTTTTCTAACGAAATGTATCAGATGTACTAGGATCTTGCTGCAACTTTTGAATGAGTGTCCACACTTATTCATCCTTCTTCCATTCATCTCTTGCTCGGTTATCCAATCTAGTTGGATAATAGAAATGGCACAAAGCAATGCTTCCACCTCTTCATTATTTCTTGAGAGTTCATCCGCAGCAAAATTTAGCTTCCCTTTTTTGTATATTATTTCAAAGTCATCACCCAACATCTTTGTGACCCATTTTTGTTGCTCTTATGAAGAGATTCTTTGTTCCAAAAAGTCTTTATACTATCATGATCAGTTTTTACCTTGAAGTGTCTTCACACTGGGTAAGTTCTCCATTTCTTTAGTCCATGCATTATTGCTAACATTTCCTTCTCATAAATAGGTTTCTGTAAATACTTTCCTCTAACTAGATGACTTTCAAAAGAAATGGGTCTTCCTTCTTGCATTAAAACAACACCAATTCCATTTCTCGAGGCATCGCATTCCACAATAAAGGTTTTTGTGAAGTCTAGCATAGCTAAGGTTGGTGCTAGGCACATTGCCTTTTTAAGATGTTCAAAAGCCTTAGTTGCTTCGGGAGTCCATGAAAATGCATCTTTCTTCAATAATGTTGTTAGAGGTGCTGCGATTCTCCCATAATTCTTAACAAACTTTCGATAATACCTGTTAACCCGAGAAATCCTCTTATTTGCTTTATGGTTGTGGGGAATTTCCATTCCTTAATGGCTTTAATTTTGTTAGGGTCTACCTTAACACCCTCGTGAGATACAATATGACCTAGATATTCCACCTCTTGTACTCCAAAGAAACATTTGGATGTTTTTGCATATAATTATTTCTCCTACAATAGTTTTAGCACCCTATCAACATGTTGAACACAATCCTTCCAAGACCTATTGTAGATTAGTATATCATCAAAAAATACTAGCACAAATTTTCTATGGAAGGGTTTGAAAATGGAATTCATCAACCCTTGAGATGTAGAAGGTGCATTGGTAAGGAAAAAAGGCATGACCAAAAATTCATAATGACCCTCATGATTGTGAAATGTTTCTTTGAGAATATCTTTAGTCTTGATTCTAATTTGATGATACCCTGAACAAAGATCCAATTTGGTAAAATAAATTGCTCCATTTAATTCATCCAATAATTCATCAATCAAAGGAATGGGAAATTTATCTTTAATGGTGAGCTTATTGAGCTCCCAATAATCCGGACACATGCACAATGATCCATCCTTGTGTACCAATACTACAGGATCAGAGAAAGAACTTTGACTAGGTTGAATTATACCCGCCTCTAACATTTCTACAATCATACGTTCAATTTCTGTCTTTTGGACATAAGGATATCTATAAGGCCTAATGTTTGGAGGAATACTTCCCGGAATCAAATGAATAGCCTGATCATGATCATGAATAGGTGGGAGTCCTTTTGGAGTTTCAAAAACCTTGGAATGATTTTCCAAGACCTTTTGGAGATCTGCAGAAATAGATGATTTTGATGTTGGAACTTCTAGTTAGCATAATTGTGCAATTACGCCTCGTTGTTCTTTCTTTAGAAGACTTGTCATGAAATTATAGCTTATTTTCTTTCCCATCTTCTCTGCAATACCTCGTAATTCAACTTCCTTTCTTCTAAAAAAAAATCAAGAAAAGTTCTTGAAAATTAAAAGCTACCATCCCCAAAGATTGTAACCATTCTACTCCTAGTACAACATCAACACCTCCCATAGGAATGGAAAGCATTGGATTATTCAATACATATTCCCCCATGGTTAGCTTGATATTATGGCATTTTCCAAAGAAATTTATAGTTCCTCCATTTGCAACCATCACTTGACATTCTGGTGCTGGGTATAGGAAACAATTCAATTCCTTGGCTACCTTATAATGAATAAAATTATGGGTACTACCTGAACAACACTATTACCTTTTTCTTCTTGATATGTCCTTCTATATTGAGAGTCTGAGGAGTGGTAATTCTTGCGAATGCATTACACGATATGGTCGGACTCATTTCTTCCTCTTCTTGGGTTGGTTCCTAGTGTATATCCTCTTCTTGTTCATTTTATTCTTCCTCTTCACAATCTATGTAAAATAATTTCTTCTCAGCACACTTATGACCTTTAGTGTATTTGGTATCACAATTGTAGCAGATCCCTTTTGCTATTTTTTCTTCCAATTGTTGTGGTGTCAACCTTGTAGGTTGTGGAAATCTAGGAGTAGCAACACTTCCCTCTTTATAGAAGTGAGTGGTAGGCTTCATTGTCGCCATAATTTTACATTCAATTTTTCTTGCCAACCTGAATTCCTTCTCCAATGAATTAGGTTCCAAAACGTGAACTTCATGTTGGATGTTATCCTTTAAAGTACCTATGAAGAGATCAATCTTGTGCTCCTCTAGAATATCGGTTACCCTTATATTCAATTTTTGGAAGTCCTCAATGTTCTCCCACATTAAACCCTTTTGTTTGAGTTTTATCAGTTGGCTAAAGAAGGTGTTGCTCTTTGTATCCTCATAATGTGCTATCATTTCCTCCATAAAAATTGACCAAGTGACAATTTTTTATTGGGAGAAAAGCCATTGATACCATAAAAATGTATTTTGTTCTAAATTTAAAGTTGCAATGTGTACCTTTTGTGTGTTTTTCACATTATGGAGATCAAAATATTGCTCTATCTGTAGTATCCATGTTACAGGATCCTTTCCATCAAACTTCCTCATATCCATTTTTGGAATATGGTGGTTCTTCCCGCCAACATTAGATTTTATGAAACCGTGATAAGAATTTATTTTGTTCTCATCATGAGTTTCCTCCACCATCTTTTCACCATTAGGAAACATTTCTTGTATCAACTTTTTCAAACCTTACATGTCTTCTTTTAGATAATTTTTCATGTTTTCCATTTTAGATTCCATACCAAATTCCATGCCATCTATCCTAGATTCCATGCCATTCTTCAAACCATCCATCTTAGATTCCACGTCTTTCTTCAAACCATCCATCTTTGTTTCCATGCCTTTCTGCAAAACTTCCATGTCATTTTTTGTTGCTCTTTGAGAGAGCGAAATTTGTTGCACTTGCTCTTGTAATTTTTATATGTCATGTTTCCATTCTTCATCTTCATGAGTGATAGTAGAGCTCTCTAAAGGTTTGATGGGTGTTTAATTCTTTTTAGGGGCCATTTTAGAATCCAATACTGATATCTATTCTAAAATATGCCCTTGGAATCAATTGAACTTGATCCTTCAAACAAGATTTATGCAATTCAGAAAATAAAATACACACCTTTTGCTTGCTTTTGAGGAGTTCGATATTGAAATTGAATTATCTCTATGTAACACCCCCAGTTTAAGGAAACTTTTTTTTTTTTTTTTATACTGGGATTCCATCGTTACGCACCTGGTTGTCTGGATACTAAGTTCCTTCTTAATAATATTTATATTTAAACCCATGTACATATGGAAGTACCGCTAAAAATTTGGAATAATGAGTTCAAGAATTTAACCTTAGTTCACTCTTGCTCAAGTTCATTTAACCCTCGGTGTCTTTTTTCTATTAAAAACATAAATCCGACCCCCTGTATACTTTTCGATAACCCCACCTATACACATAGGTCTATTTCCAACACATAGATATTGAAATCTATATATATATATATATATATATTACATATATATATATAAATATGTATATAGATAAAATATGTATTTAAAATGCATTTATCAACCAGAGTATTTATACCCCCCAGATATATAGGTAATACACCTATTATTAATATATTTAATCTACATATATATCACATATATTTATACCCCATGTAAAATATATATCTATATAATGCCTACTTTGATAACATGATTTGACACCTACATGTATTCACCTGTTAATACCATGAATTGAAAACAAGCATATATAGGTCACATATGTAAAGTACATATATTACATAATCCCTTTGATCAATATATATATATACAACACGCCCATTTTTATTAACCGCGAACTCGCATGGGTATAGAAATATATACCACATATATATATATATATATATATATATATATATATATATAATGCCTGTAATGATTTGTGTCCTTGGAAAATATTTCGCGCATGCGCCCATATATAATCCTGTTCTTAATGGTATTTAGGTGTATAATTTTCCCGTTGATATTATCATGGTTTCCTCGCAACTGTGAACATGAAGTCTGTATACCATTTGCTATAAGTTTAAAAGATTATATTCCGTTTTCTCTTGGCAATGGCGCGTGTATATACCATCCAGTGAATTATTCTCATCGCACGTATTTCGGTCATGGTTTAGTTATGCCATGTTGATATAGCGAATTGTAATTCTGTTGTTAATTATTGCCATGTTGAAATGGAGAGGTAATAGTTGCGCCAGTGGATTGGCTCTCCAATGAACCACGCCACTAATTATCCCGATTCATAAAGCTTTTGGCCATTGATTTACCATTATACCCTTTGTGTAGTTCACAGCGGTCAGTTATACCATTACAGTTTGCCTTCGTATGAGTATTCTCGCCGGACATGATGCTTCTGGCGTTAAGTCCTCATGGTTTTTGTGGGAGATGTTCCCATATCACCTGGTTTTTGGTACGCTTAGTACGCACCATGCGTACTGGCTACTGATTTTGGTAGCAGCTTAGCATGGCAATCGAGTGGTCTGTGGTGGCGTGTGGGTTCCTTTGACGCTTCGTGGTTTGTACACAGGGACGAAGTTTCTCTGTAGCGACTGATGTGCCCGGCTCCGGCAGTTCTAGATTACTGTCCAGAAGATAGGTTACGTGTAATGTTTTCTGGTTGCCTTTCCCGCCAGGCCCAGTACCCGGTGAGCCAAACCCTGCGTTTCAATACTTCATGGTAATTCATCGACCAATCTAGTACCAATGCATCGATGGTGGGGGTGATTTTCCAAATCAGTATAGGGATTCTCCATACCCGTCTAGGGCAGTGGGATAGGGTTTCTACTGCCTGTCCGGTTTACCTAGGCAACGTTCACTCTCTGCTCTCTCAGTTGGTTCTTATTTATATGGCTCGTTCCTGTTGCAGTTGCAGATTTTCTAGTTGTGTTGGATGGTTTTAGTCACCCTTCGCTCATCCAGACGCAGAGCCTTCCAGATCGGCTCGAAGGTATGAGAGCCGAGTGTAACATCTCGATATTTATTTACCTTCTGCAACTCGTTTTTCTGTCTTTCTGTTGAAACTAAAATCTTTACGGATTTTTTTGTGTAGCGCTTGGTGACAGCGCCATGGATAAAATCCATCGCATGGGTTTTCTGGTTGCTGAAACGCGGACCCTGGTTCACGTTTCCTCTTACGTTCGAACGCAGGATCCTTAGGTGTCTGTACGCCTGGGCATAGTAGCCTCACCGTGGTTCAGCCTCACCGTGGCTGTCGTGTGGCTGTTTGTGGTGTACTTAATATTTGCTTCGTTTTTTTTTTTTTTTTTGGTTAATCACAGCGATCTCAGAGTGGAAATAGAACCCCATTCTCAGTGACCCACTTGGTTTGTGATATGTATGTAGAGAGGTTCACATTTAATTTATTTGTATTGGATTTCAGCATATGATGTTGCTTGAAATCGGCCCTAACAGCTAGGATAATTGTTAGGGCAACGTTTATATCTTTTTTCTAACCTGGTTCAGGCGTGGCTATGGTCAACGGCTTACTGGCCGGTTGCCTACAACCGAAATCGATTTTCTCAGATGTAGATGGCGAACTTAATCAATAAGCGTGGCCAAGGGAAAAGCCGTTTTGCTTCTTTGGTAACTTACTCCCTTTTTATGGTTGCACCACTGTATTTCTGTGGTCTTTACTCTATATTTTTTTTTCTTTACACACACCGGCCTGCATCGCCTTGGTAATATAATACGTTCTGTCACTTAATCTCTTTTCACCGCGGCATAGGAATTTGTGATACTCTGCTTGTATATTGGCTACTCATCCTGCACGTTCATTCATAGTTTCATTGTTGCATATATTACTTATGCGTTGTGTCCAATTTTTTTTTTATTATGGCGTATGTCATCATTTACAAGGTGAATAGTTTCATGACAGATTTCTTGAATCCGATACGCATAGAGGTATTAGATAGGTGCTATTAAAATGATACCATTTCAATAATTAAGGTTACTTGTTTAACATCACTTGTCATGTTGGATCTTTCCAACCTATTCGTGGAAATGCCGTGGATAACTTAGGTCTGTACCATTAGAAGTTATTCTAATAACTGGCCCCCACTCACAGACTTTACGTATCATCATATGGTTACTAAGTTTGACCTTTTTATATTTCGCAGAAAGGTTTGATTTATATGTATATATATATATACTCTAACACGCTACATTATATATGTTTTGGTTTTATATAATTGTTTCCATGCGTCCTATGTGGTAGTGCACATCCTTTGATAAGTTATGTATGATGCTAGTACATATATATATATATATATATGAAGTTAGAAGTTTTAGCTCACGGCTGCTATAAATTGTTTTGGATACATATATAAAGGTATTCAATAGTCATTGAGTCGTGTATCTAAATTGTAGATTAAGTCTTCCACTATGATGATTAGTTCAAAATTTAGAGGTAGATCTCAAAATATAATATGCCCCTTATATACAATAGAATTTCTTTTCAAACTAGAAAATATCGACATGCCTAATCTGACATCCTTTGATTTTCTTCTTTGATATCATATAACTCTAAGTTTGCTAACATAGTTTTCCACTTACATATGAGAATAAAATTTCACAATTTTACAGATATATGGTGTAAGGTCATATTCACTTTTCTGGCATAAGTTCGAATGTCAAAATTTATTGTATTTATTTTCAGCTGTTTATATTTATACCATGTAACTCTAGTACTGCTATAATGTTCCTCTAGCAGACTCATAAGCATACAATATCACATTTGTGCCTACAATGAACAAACAATAATTAATCATCTGTGGAGGTTAAGTAACTTCAGATTTAAACCGATCTTGGTTTAGAGATTCTGGAGTTTCTACTCTATGGCTTTTCTGGTCTACAACTAAACAGAATCTGGAAGGTGATTACCTTAAGATGGATTCTGTTAAATGTAGTACTAACATCAATTACACCATTTAAATAAATTTTTCTATATGTAGCCAATTCATACCATCAGAAAATAGAATAACAAAATTTTCAGAACATACCAAAATCTGCAAATGACCAACCTCCCAACCTTAGAGTCCTCTTTGTCTCCCAGGACTCACCCCCGAGCAGAGATCACTTCCTAGAACAGATCAAGCTCTGATCTGCCTAGGAGCAGCTTATTTAAGCCGATATTCCCCCAGCATGTTTCTAATTCTGCGTCCGGCATTACAGGATGCTTTTCCCCGTTTAGCCTAGGCTTCCCATCTTGGGATTCTTTAAAGTCGTTTAAGCTTTTCCTCACCTTTTCCGGCCTTAAACTACACCTCTTCCCAACTACTTCCTCTTCATTGGGGAAATTTAGATTCCTCCTCAATATCTAAATTAATTTCTTTCAAGGATTTTTGAAAGATTGTGGGGATTTGTTGCCTTATCCATCCTCATGGATTTGGCAAGTGATCTCTAATTCTCATCTTGGTCAAAATGCACAATCAATTTATTTATTTCCTCAAATTAAATATTCAAATACATTCACATCATACTTATCCTTTGGGGTCCACTCCCCTTAGGAATTAAAGTTCACATGTCTAATTTTTCAATTTCAACACACAAATTGGGGGTGTTACACTCTATAATTTTGAATCCTCAATATCTGAAATTCATCCTTGTAGTAGCCCTTTGAAGCTTCCTTCAAATTCCACAGGTCTAATCTGATTTAGATTATTCACTGAAAAATTATCTCCAATCTCCCACAATGACCCAATTTTGGACTCGTTAAGTAGAGCGAACTTGTAGGACTTTCCACGTGTCACTATTTACTCCTTTGGCTTTCAAATTGATAGAAAAAAAAATATATTCCGTGAAATTGCAGCCACATTTTACAACATTTCAATCTGATGCTCAAAGAGAGAGCTATGAATATTTTCCCACGATCACCTCTTTGAGATGAAGTTCAGAAGCCTAAAAGAGCCCTAACTTCCACAGATCATATCTCTGAAAATATTGTGAACCAACATTCAAAATTGTTTAAAAGATGTTCTTAAGATTTCCTAGTTTTCAATGGTAAAAATTTCAGCTTCTGAACCTTCGTAGAAAAAAAATTATTATGAAAATACCACGATGACCTGTTTAGGTTAAATTCAGGAGCCTGCAAAATGACCTAACTTGCACAAATCATATCTCCAACAATATTACGAACCAGACTCTAAAATTTTACAACGATGTTCCTCAGGATTTTGGCTTCGCACTCTAAAAATTTCAAATTCTGAACCTTCGTAGAAAAAAATTACAGCAAAAATTCCACGATGGCCTGTTTGGAGCAGCAAAACCCTAGAATCTCAAAGCTCTGATACCAAATGTTGTGAAACCATCTCCAAAAAGAGAAGAAAAGAGATATCAACACCTTATAAATAAGCCACTTCGAGGGGGAAACCTCCAATACATTACATGAATGAACAATTGGATGATTCAAATTAAAAAATCTCCTCTATATATAGGAGTCTATGTAACACAATGTAGTCCTAGCCGACCTAACAATAATAATTTAAGGGCACAATAATAACAATATGGGGGTTACAAGGGTACAATAATAACAATAAGGCAGTTACACTAACAACAATAAGGGACTATACTAGTAATATAGGGACCTAACATTCACGGAAAAAAATTCGATACATATTGGATCATTGTATATTTCATCATTCATTTTGATGATTTTAGAGTCGAAAAAGTGGAGGAATCTTGTCATAGCATTAATTTTACGAACAATTCCCATTTATTTGAATTAGGGTTTGAAATATTTTAGAAGATATTAAACAAGATATTTTTTGGATTGAAAGTTTGTTAATTAATATCACACCCCTCAAGATCTTAAATATCTATATAAATTTCCAATGCTATAAGAATCAACTCGATGGAAGTCCATATGCAAAAATTATGCCTTCATAAATTTAATTTGTGGGGGCTTGGGATACCATCATCCCACATGAAAAAAGGATGGGGGTGGGAAACAACATTCCCTCATGATAAATTTAATATCTCTAATGGAAATTCATGTTGAACTCCATTTAGTCCATTCTACATTTGGTCGATATTTATTCCTCATTTGCATCACCTATCAACTAGGTTCTTACTCTTGGGGTTCTCTAATGGGATAAGAATTTTACCATGGACTCGATTTTTCCATTCCTTTCAATTTCTCATTCTGACCTACCTACTAGATAGTGTAACCTATGAGTAGATACTCAAATTAGTTTAAGTCATGACATTCCATTACCTTATTCCTCAATTCTCTCATTAGGGGAAAATAAACCTCCCTAGTTGGAAAATTTCCAGTTCAGGGGAGTTGCACTCTCTTGAGCTCCATGCTACTAGAGTGTATTTTCTATTTTTTCTTTTGTTCATTCCATTCTGGATTCATCTCCCTATTATAGAATGGATATTTTGTAACTTCTCCTCTATTTGGGCCTTTCGTTTCAAAATTTTTTCTCCGCACTCTATGAAGGTGATTCCAGGTGTAACCTTGCTAGTTATCTCTAATTTATTTAGATTCCTTTATGATTTTACCCCCTCCCCTAGCATTTTCTCTCATTAATAGCTCATTTTTCTCGCCTCCCTATCCTCCTTTGCTAATCTCTATGGTTAGCCTACTCATAAATAGTGGGACCTTCATCAGTGGAATTATTCTTAGATAAGTATGTTGGGTGTGGAGCCTGATTATCCTATTTATTTTGTATCACAGCGTCAGACCCCTGTACCTTAATGGGGACGGTAATGCCACTCATAATTAAACGCTTCCTGGGGGGTCTAGGGGGGGTAGTTGTGACTTCACGGAGCCCCCCTCTAGTAGGGGATTTTTGGGGCAGCACCCTCGAAGCTAAAAATAGATGTAAAATTGCCTTGTAAAAGTATAGTAATTTCTAGTCAATCTAGGCCGTTCATTAGGCGAATGATATAATGGTAGAAGTTATGTTTAGTTTAGGGTTTTTTGCACTGGAAGGCACCCCCTCACTTGTATAAGGGTATTGTATTGCAGCTGTGTATGGTATGTGTATTCTCGGAGCGAGAAACAGAGTGGGAGACTCTGAGAGAGAATAAAGGATATTACAGCAGATCTACTGTAGGTTGTGTCTCTTCATTTTGCTGGATGATAGAAAGGAAGGACTGGTTGTTTAGGGTGGGCGTAGCCCAAACAAGGTGAACCACGTATATCTGTGTCTCTCTGGTTTTATGTGTTTTGTGTGCTTGTGTTTTCTGTATATTTTATGTGTTTCATTGCTCTATAATATTTAAATTTCTAACAACTGGTATCAGAGCTGAAGGTCTATTTGGTTGATAAAATCGTAGGAAATAAGGGTTTCCTAGCTCGAGTGGGAGCAATGGCGGAAGATTGTAAATTTAGGGTCGAAAAATTTAATGCCCAAAACTTCCCGCTGTGGAAGATGCAGATGGAAGATTATTTGTATTAGAAAGATCTGTACCTACCATTGAGCGAAAAAACAAAGAAGCTGATAGCTATGATAGACGTAGAATGGGATATTCTTGATAGAAAGGCACTCAAAACAGTATGGTTGTGCCTCACAGCATTGGTAGCCTTCAATATTTTGAAGGAAACAACAACAGAGGGTTTGATTAAGGCATCAGCAAAACTACATGAAAAACCCTCAGCCTCAAACAAGGTATTTCTTATGAAACATTTATTTAATATGAATATGTCGAAAGGTAGATCTGTTGCAGACCATTTAAGTTATTTTAATACAGTTACCAGTCAGTTAAGTTCTTTAGGGGTAAAATTTGATGATGAAGTTAGAGCTTTGTTATTTCTGTGCTCATTGCCAGAGAGCTGGAATGGTTTAGTTATGGCCATTAGTAACTCTATCTCTGGATCTAGTACTTTAAAGTTTGATGATGTTATTGGTGCTATCCTTAGCGAGGAAATGTGATGGAAAAGCTCCGGTGAGACATCGAGTAATTCTTTGAGTGCAGAGTCTAGGGGAAGAAGAACGGAAAGAGGAAAGAGTTGGCGATATTGCAATAAATCAAGGAAAGGCAGATCCAAGTCCAGATCTGAGATAGTGTGCTGGAAATACGGAAAGAAAGGACACCTAAATAAAGACTGCAGATCTCGGAAGGGAAAAGGAGACACACAGCAAGAAAACAATCCTGAAGCAATTGTGACAGGTGACGTGTTACAATATTCTTTGATTCTTTCTTTCAAAAATGTTACTAATTCTTGGGTTGTAGATTCAGGGGCTTCATTCCATGCCACACCTGATAAGAAATATTTTTATGACTATGTTCAAGGATATTTTGGACAAGTTCGTTTGGGTGATGATAAACCCTGTAAAAATTTTGGAAATGGGTAAAGTTCTTGTAAAACAACAAAATGGAAACCAATGGCTACTAAAGGAGGTAAAGCATGTTCCAGATCTCAAGAAAAATCTAATTTCAACAGGGCAGTTAGGCGGTGAGATTTGTGTGACAACTTTCATGGATAAAACTTGGAACGTCACCAAAGGAGCCCTGGTAATAGAAAAAGGTGAAAAGGTTGGTACATTGCATTTATGCAATGGAATTTCTAGCTCTGCTAATGCTTTAACTTCCAAAGGAGCAGATGCAGTATTATGGCATTATAGGCTCGAACACATGAGTGAGAAGGGGATGAAGATTCTTCACTCAATAAAAAAAATTTCAGGTTTGAAGAATGTTGATTTGGATTTTTGTGAGAATTTCATTTATGAAAACAGAAGAGAGTCATATTTCTCAAAGTTGGGAAAGAAAATAAGAGTGAAAAATTAGAGCTTGTGCATACATATGTATGGGGACCTGCTCAGGTATCATCTCTTGGTGGCTCTCATTATTATGTTACTTTTATTGATGATGGAACTAGAAAGACTTGGATTTATTGTATTCAGAATAAATATGATGTATCTGATACTTTCAAGAAATGGAAAGCTTTGGTTGAGATCGAGATAGGAAGGAAGTTTAAATGTCTCATATTAGACAATGGAGGTGAATATTGGAACAAAGAGTTTGATAGGTACTGTTCAAGGCATGGAATTCGCAAAGAGAAGACAGTTCCAAGAACACCACAAGATAATGGTGTGTCAGAAAGGATGAACAAAACAATCATGGAGCGTGCAAGGTGCATGAGATTGCATGCAGGATTGCATTTGCAATTTTGGGCAGATGCTGTAGATACTACTATTTGTCTAATAAACAAAGGGCCTTCAAGTTCCTTGGATGGTGGTATTCCAGAGGAAGAATGTACAGGTAAAAAGATAAACTACTCTTTTTTAAATCCTTTTGGTTGTGAGGCCTTTGTCCATATTAATAAAGAAAACAAAATCAAGCTTAAGGCAAAAACAAAGAAATGTACCTTTGTTGGATATGGTGTTAATGATTTTGGTTATCGCTTATATGATTATGAAAATCACAAGATCATTAGGAGTGGAGATGTAATATTGAATGAAAGGGTATTGTATAAGAATCAGTTGCAGGAAAAGAAACGGGAAAAAGAAAAAAAAAAGAATACACAGTTCTTGATGAGATCAAAGAAACGTTAAAGGTGCCTAAAAATAATAATAATCAAGCGCCACAAAAACAACAACCACCACAATGGCAACGGGCACCTCAAACACCTAAAAGTCGTGTTAGAATATCTACCAAGATAAGTAGACCGCCTGAACAATACTCTCCTTCATTATATTATTTATTGTTGACTGACTCTGGTGAACTTGAATGTTATGAAGAAGCAATGCAGGTTTAAGTGGGAGCTAGCCATGGAAGAAGAGATGGACTCTTTAATGCATAACTAGACTTGGGACTTAGTCAGGTTGCCTGCACATAAAACTACATTGTAGAATAAATGGGTTTACAGGGTGAAGGAAGAAGATGGAGGAAAACAAATGTACAAATCTAGACTTGTGGTGAAGGGTTTTGCACTGAAGAAAGGTATTGATTTTGATGAAATATTTTCTCCTGTTGTTAATATGACTTCAATCAGAACTATTTTAAGTCTTGTAGCAATGGAAGATTTACATCTTGAACAGTTAGATGTAAAGACAACATTTCTGCATGGAGATTTGGAGGAAGAGATCTATATGGAGCAACCAGAAGGATATGAGGTCAAAGGGAAAGAAAAATTAGTGTGCAGGTTAAAGAAGAGCTTGTATGGCTTAAAACAAGCTCCAAGGCAGTGGCATCTAAAATTTGACAAGTTTATGTCTGAACATGGATATACTAGATGTCACTCTGATCATTGTCTTTATCCGAGAAGGTAAAATGATGGAATCTATATTATATTATTATTGTAGGTAGATGACATGCTTGTTGCAGGGTCTAACATGTAGGAAATAAATGTGCTCAAATGAAAATTGGAAAATTCATTTGCAATGAAGGATTTGGGAGCTGCAAAACAAATCCTTGGTATGAGAATAACTAGAGACAGGAAAAATCACAAATTAACACTGTCTCAGAATGAGTACATACAAAAGGTGTTGAAAATATTTAATATGCAGAATGCAAAACGAGTTAGTACACCTTTTGCTAGCCATTTCAAACTTATTAAGGAGATGTGCCCCAAGACCCATGAAGAAATGGAATATATGTCTAAAGTTCCATATGCATCAGTAGTTGGAAGCTTAATGTATGCAATGATATGCACAAAGCCTCATATTGCACATGTAGTGGGAGTTGTAAGGAGGTACATGAAAAATCCAGGAAAAGAACATTGGATGGCAGTAAAATGGATTCTCAGATATTTGAGAGGTACCACAAATCAAGTGTTATGCTTTGGTTGTTCAAAAATTTCTCTACAGGGATATGTTGATGCAGATATGGTAGGTGATAGAGATAAGAAGAGGAGCACTAAATGATATGTATTTACGGTACATGGAACAACTGTCAGTTGGGTTTCAAAAATCCAGAGTGTGGTTGCACTTTCAACAACAGAAGTAGAGTATGTTGTTGCTACAGAGGCTAGGAAGGAAATGATTTGGTTACAACGGTTTATGGATGAATTGGGTAAGAATCATGATATGGGCACGTTATACAGTGATAGCCAAAGTTCCACTCATCTTGCAAATAACTCAGCATTTCATTCCAAGGCTGAACGCATACAGCACGAGTACCATTTCATACGGTCAGTATTGGAAGATGGACAGTTGAAGCTAGAAAAGATACACACTAGTCAGAATCTTGTAGATATGCTAACAAAAGTTGTAACCAGGGAGATGTGGTCTTCAAGGATGACGATGAAGATTAGAAACAACCAAGTCCAAAGAGGAGTCATTGTCCAAAAAATGAAGCAGAGGTGGAGTTGCTACAATCAGTCTCCAAGTGGGAGATTTTTGGGTGTGGAGCCTGATTATCTTACTTATTTTGTATCACAGTGTCGAACCCCTATACCTTAATGGGGGCGGCCACCCGTAATTAAAAACTTCCTAGGGGGTCTAGGGGGGCGGCTGCCCAAACTTGGTGAACCATGTATATCTATGTCTCTATGGTTTTATGTGTTTTGTGTGCTTGTGTTTTCCACATATTTTATGTGTTTCATTGCTCTGTAATATTTAATTTTCTGACAAAGTATTCATATAAAATTTTCTATCTCTCCTAGTCTTCGTCTACTAATTTTTTTGTTTCGTGGTAAGTCATGTCCTTTAGCTATCATTATTTAAGCGTTCACCCTATTCTCCATGCACTTATGATGTGGAACTCTCCTCATAATTTTGCTACCTATTTTGCTACATATATGATGACTAGCTTGTTTCCTTCTATTACCCATCCCCCATGGCTTGTTAGCAAGAATGTGTATGTAGGGAAGTGGCATATTATCAAGGGTGGCCCTAAACAGGAAAAAAACACATGCATCACCACCTAGAGGAAGTCACCTCGTTTATATGACCTCATGTCGGGGCCCATTTAGGAAGAACTAACCCATGCTAAGGGAGATGGCTCCTATGGAAGTATTCACCTCTCAAGCATGGATTTTCTTGCTCAGCTGGAATATTGGGCATTAAATAGTAGGATGAGTACCCTACAGGATGAGTACCCCAAAAGTGTAAGAGTTAAAACTGCAGCTATAAATTTTTTTGAATAGAGACTATGTAAGACCAAGTATATTCGCAACGGGAGCACTGACAATATTGGTCAAAAATAAATTTGGAACATGTAGAATAGGTATAGACTACTCAAAACTAAATAAACTAATGATCAACCATAAATATCCTCTACTATAGGATTTTATGAAGTAACCCTAAGAATAAATTCCATAATATATAATGAATATGGAATGGAGTCTTCTGTAGGAGATTGTGCGTGAGGTTTAGGCCTCTTAGAAAAAATCAAGATAAACAAACCTGATAGCTGTAAAAAAAAAATATGCATGACTTAGGATAGAAATAAAATGGAGACGATGACTAAGCCTAAGTTATAGCCATGAACAAACAATGCTACTTGAGAAACGTGAGTAGGGAATAAGAAATAATTCACGACAATGACACTGGAAGAAGTCCTAACTCATCCTTGAACGAAACCCTCAAATTACCGTCAACCTGCAATTTGGAGAGGAGGGGTAAAATAATATTATAGTTCAAAAAGGGTGAGTAAATAAATAAAATTACTCTCTAAGAAAACAATAGAGTTCGTACACATTTGAACCAAAAACCCTAGTAAAGTTGGAGAGGAAAACCTCAACAAAGGCCTCCAAGGTAAAGTATCCATCTCCAACGAAAATCGAAAATTTGTGGCTGAAGCCGTGATGCAATGAAATTTACAAACACATCATTAAACCGCAGAGTAGAGTCAAAAGGGTCACAGAGTAGACGTACCAACCTAAACGAGTTCGTGTAAAACCTTAACTCAACTTCAAGAGAACCCTCACTGTTGACGTGAAGTAATTCTGGAGAGTTCATGCGGATTGAAGGGTCACCTCAGCAATTCACAATACATGTGACCGAGTATGGTGATTTAACTAATACCAATCCCAGGAAAGGTTTGGCTACAGGAGTTGGTATATCGAGGATACAAAAACTCAATCGCATTAACCCCACTTAACCATAAAATAAAGGCGTGTTAAATAAAATATAGTGGGTTATGCATAAATTATTCAATTGTGAATTTATGACGTGGTCAAGTGGGAAGTCCACATTCCTAAAATGCATTTAATATTGATGACGTGGTTAATATATGTCACAAATTTTCATATATGAAACTAGTTTAGTGTATTGATATCATGTGACAGACATGCAGTGGGTGCAAAAGGGGTCAAACCAAAGTTAGAACTCCAAAAGTGGATGTGTAGATATTAAATCAATTCAATATGAGGCATCCCTCATAGGTAATATCGATTTTCATACATATGATGGCTAAGAGGAATAATGAAATTGATTCTTAGGTTTAAGCCATACGGTCGAAATTTAAAGGTCCATGAAAGAAAATAAATAGGGGAATGACATATCCCTTTTAATTTTATTGTGATATTTAGAGAGATATTTCCTAACATATGGTTGGTTAGGTCAATGTACGTGTGGTGGTGGAAGTAGAATTAGATAACTAATAATTAACATGGAAAATATTAGGGTGGATAATAGTAAAAGGGGGGATTCCACTATCTAACTATAGTTCCATGAAATAAAATAAAAAATGAGGTTTATATATATATATAAAGTATGAATTGAAATTTTAAGTTGGAAATTTAGTTTCAAGGGCATAGGACCCCAGATAACCAAATGTATGAATACACCTAAACCTATTTAAACAAACTATAATTAACAAGAAATGTTAATTGAGAATTGATTTCCCATTACTATGTAGTGTAAGGTGAAAAATTGTTCGAAGTTGCTGGGGGTAATGATTTTAGATTCAATAAATAGGAAAAAAAAATTGTGGAACTATAGATGTTACATTCTTTTAGTAAAATAATTGACAACTAGATAGGTTGTATATTGGCACAGGGTGGACTACCACTACTAGATCACTATAATATTAGGTATATTTCATGATATGAATGAAAATAAGAAACCTAAAATGATAAGCCACATGGATGAGTTTATATGTGGAGAAGAAGCGTATCCCTATAATAATAAGGATATCCATGAAATGGTTTCCAATAATTCATATTATAAAAAATAAGAAAGAAATATATTAAATTTGATGATCAAATATGATGGTCCTTATTAGAGGTTGTTAGAAATGGAATACTAATTCCACTTCATGTGATAGTGAAGAAAATGTAGATGGTATAGATGTTTCATTTATGGTTTAGATATTGTCTATATGTTTAAGGATGGCATGTTTAATACAAGGGGTGGTAAGCTAAATAAGAAATGGTGTAATATAGTTCTGAGTAAAGATACTAGATCTAGAGGTCATTTTTTGTCACGTCTCCCAGACCCAAATTTTTTTTTTCATTTTTCCTAACATGTCTAGATACATCACCTCGAATGGGGAAGACAATTGAACCTGTGATGAGTGCTACACATATCACATAACTCAAATATTCTCCGCTTTATGCGCCGGTAACAATTATAGTTTTTATACTGAATCACTTACAAATTCAGACTGTTATCCCCGGGTTTATATTCTTTTGAGCACTTATAGACAGCCATGGATTTCAAGAATTTCCATGAGAATTTTTTTGGACTTAACCTCCCCTCTTCTCAGTCCATCTAGTGGACTTATATATCTATATATAATACTTTGTATTTCTCAGGTTTTCTGTTCAGAGTTGTGTCCAACTCTAGATGATCACTAAACCCTTACTCAAACTTCCCCATTTGCAGGCCTTATAAAATTTCCAACATTTTAAAGTGCAGCATTGAGATATAGATGTATGCCTCCTCACATACCTCTATCTATACTCAGTTAACCTCCATGGCTCCAACTACTTTCCCAACAATTTATATGGAAGATAACCCGATGCTCTGTTCATTGTATTCTTACATATGCTTACAATCTTCCCTCACACAACTTTTTATCACACAATGGTTGTGCAAGTAGGATTTCCCTTTTATTTTACTGTTACAACATTCAATTTGGTTGACACTCGGGTGCAGATTCAACTATTCCCTAGGACACAGATCCTCTCACTTAGTTAGGCTTCAACTTCTGCTTTCATATGTTTACATTTACAGTTAGTAGAATAGTTTACATTCTTCGTTTTACAATTCCTTCCATTGCCTCCCAACTGACATCCTGAACCCCATACTACTATCACAGGGTTGTTGTGTCCTATCTTCTGTGATTTGTTACAGGGAATTCTGTGTCACCAACATTGTGATGATATATTTAGTTAATTGGTACTTGCTGTTCATGGTTACTGGTTTGTTGACATTTTCTGTATATACACACAGTAAGTTAATGTTCCTTGGAACGGCAGCAAGCTACACCTGTACATAATCATGGGATCAGCTGTTCAAAGGATCTACAATCTCTAACTCCATTTTACAAGATGCTCATCCCTATATTCCAACCATTTGTCTCTGCTATCAATAGCTTTGGTTTACAATTACATGAGTTACTGAACCAATAATCAATCTACAATCTTCATAATGAACCATAACATAATAACTCATAAATTTCATAAGAAACTATAACATCACAATTCATAAATGGCATAAGAAATTATAACATCACAATTCATAAATTGCATAAGAATTTATAACATCACAATTCATAAATTGCATAAGAAATTATAATATCACAATTCATAAAGCAGGGATATATTTAATACAGACTTACAGCAATCTCCAGCAATAGGCATGCATACCTCTACCATGACCAGTCCTCCCAACCATAGAATCCTCTTTATCTCCCAGGATTCACCCCCGAGCAGAGATCCTCCCAGAACAGACTAGCCTCAATATGTTCTGGAGTAGCTTATTTAAGCTATGCTTTCCCCAAGCCTGTTTCCAATTCTGCGTCCAGAATTTCAGGATGCTTTATTCCTGTTTAGCCTAGGCTTCCCATTCTGGGACACTTTAAAGCTGCTTTAAGCTTTTCCTCAGCTTTTCCAGCTTTTTCTCACCTCTTCCCAACTACTCCTCTTCATTGGGGAAATTTAGATTTTTCCTCAAAAATCTAAATTAGAAATAATTTCTTTCAAGGATTTTTGAAATATTTGGGGAAAGTCTTTTTTCCCTTTTCCATCACCTCATGGATTAGGCATATGATCTCACTTTCTCATCTGGTCATAGTGCATGCACAATATTTTATTTATTTTTCATAATTAAGTATTTAACCATATCCACATAACAATTATCCATTGGGGTCCACTCCCCTATGGATGTATGTTCAATTGTCTAATTTGAAAAGCATAGAACTTGGGGGTGTTACATTTTTATGGTTGTATTTTCAATATGTTGTAAAAAATATCCACCAATATCCACTAATAATGAAAAAGTGCTAGTGAAGATAGTAGTGGGATAATTATTTCCTAAATTAGAACTAAGATCTATCTCAGTGTAGTTAAGCTAAGATATGGTGCAAATATATTTTTCATACGAAATTCATGTTGTGGAATAAAAATGATGTAACTACCTTCAGGGAAAACCTTTTTTATACATATTGGATCATTGTATATTTCATCGTTCATTTTGATGATTTTAGAGTGGAAAAGGTGGAGGAATCTTCTCATAGCATCTGTTTTACGAACAAGTCCCATTTATGTGAATTAGGGTTTGAAATATTTTAGAAGATATTAAAAAACATATTTTTTGGATTGAAAGTTTGTTGATTAAGGTCACACCCCTCAATCTCTTTAATATCTATATAACTTTCCAATGCTATAAGAATCAACTCGATGGGATTCCATATGCAAAAATTATGCCATCATAAATTTAATTTCTGTGGGGGTGGGGTACCATCATCCCACCTAACAAAAGGATTGGGGGGTGGGGGGCGGAACAACATTCCCCCATGATAAATTTAATTTCTTTAATGGAACTCCATTCATTCCATTGTACATTTAGTCGATATTTATTTCTCATTTGTATCACCTATCAACAAGGTTCTCACTCGTGGGGTTCTCCAATGGGATAAAAATTTTACCATGGACTTAGTTTTTCCATTCATTTAAATGTCTCACTCTGACCTACCTACTATATAGCGTAACTTACGAGTAGGAACTCAAAGTATTTTGACTCATGACATTCCATTGCTTTATTCTTTAATTCTCTCGTTAGGGGAAAATAAACCTCCCTAGTTGGAAAATTTCCAGTTCAGGGGAGTTGCACTCTCTTGAGCTCCATGCTACTAGAGTGCATTTTCTATTTTTTATTTTTTTCATTCCATTCTGGATTCATCTCCCTATTATAGAATGGATATTTTTGTACCTTCTCTTCTCAGACCTTTCTGTTTCCAAATTTTTTCTTCGCACTCTATAAAGGTAATTCCAGGTGTTTCCTTGCTATTCGTCTCTAAGTTATTTAGCTTCCTTTATAATTTTACCCCCTCCCCCAGCCTTTGCTCTCATTTATACCTCATTTTTCTCCCCTCCCTATCCTCCTTTGCTAATCTCTATGCTCAACCTACTCATAAATCGTGGGACCTTCGTTAGTGGAATTATTCTTGGATAAGTATTCATATAAGATTTTCTATCACTCTCTTCTAGTCTTCCTCTAGTAATTTTTTTGTTCATGGTGTGCGATGTCCTTTGGCTATCATTACTTTAGTGTTCACCCTATTCTCCACGCACTTATGACATGGAATTTTCCTTATAATTTTGCTACCTATTTTGCTACATATATGATGACTAGCTTGTTTCCTTCTCTGACCCATCCCCCATGGCTTGTTAGAAACACTGTGTATGTAGGGAAGTGGAATATTATCAAGGGTGCCCCTAAATGGGAAACAAACACATGCATCACCACTTAGAGGAAGTCACCTCGTTTCTATGACCTCATGTAGGGGCCCATCTAGGAAGAACTAATCCATGCTGAGGGAGATGGCTCCTATGGCAGACTTCACCTCTGAAGCATAGATGTTCTTCCTCAGTTGGAATATTTGGCATTCAATAGTAGGATAAATTTTGACCAATTTAATCAATATATGAAAACATTTTATATTTAATTTCACATGAAGTTTCCCTTGGAAATAATTCCATTGTACCGGCAAGAGCATCACCAACAAAACTATTCCCTTGAGCATATGCGCCATCAAATGAAGGACCTTGACTCACTGCATGGATGTTCTTCCTCAGCTGGAATATTGGGCATTCAATAGTAGGACAAATTTTGACCAATTTAATCAATATATGCAAACATTTGATATTTACTTTCATATGAAGATTCCCTTGGCGATAATTCCATTGTACCCGCAAGAGCATCACCAACACAACTATTCCCTTGAGCATATGCACCATAAAATGAAGGACCTTGACTCACTAATGGAGCACATATAGCAAAATATTAGAGTACCTCCCTTAGTGGGGGCACTACTAGAGACAAAAAATATCCCTTTTATGTTGTTGTTGTGAACTTTGTTCTTTCCTTTCAAGTTTATGTCATGATCCTGTTATATTTGTACCTTGCTTCTACTATTTATTTTAATGGCCAATTAGGCCGTCTATTCATTTTTTTCTATTAAATTTTGACTATCCTAATACTCATCTATCTTGTACCTTTCTAGGGAGAGTAAATGTTTTCCTTTAATCAGACCTCCCTAGTGAAAAAATAAATTAACACTTTTCGATACTATTTTGTAATACATAATTTTTTTTAAAGACAATTTAACAAAAAAAAAATTATATATATTAAATTTATTTATTTATATTTTTAAAAAATAATAATCATTTACATTTATTATAAATTTAGATATTTTAAAACTATTAAAAATTGCTAACAACTTTATACTCTCACATATTAATCTACTAAACAATATAGATAGAGTAATATTTGAATAACCTCACATAGTTTATTCTTTGATTCATATAAAAATTGTAAACAAACACTAAATTTCATCATTTCAATACGTTAGGAGAACAATTCCCTCTTCATGTATAACCTTAACCTCACATATTACAAAGACGGAAGAAAGCTTTAATTCATATAAACTTTAACTTTAAAAAGCCTAAATTCTTTTCATTTAAATATACTAAGAAAATAACTACCTAAGTAAGCTTTATGAATTCAAGATAGTTTTATATATCATAATTTATTTTATTTTTATATATAATAGTTTATTATAAATCATTCTTTTATATGAAATTACGAAAATATATATTTTGAAATAATAAATACTTTTATTTTATATAAATAGATCAAATATTTATTTTAAACATATATATTTTTATATTTGTGTTTTGTATTAAAAAAAATTGACCATATGTGAGGTTTTTATAGTGGTATGATACAAGATAGATTGCCACCACTACAACCATTATTATTAAACAAAATACAAGGTTACTATGAAAATACTCAAACTTTTATTATTTAAGGTTGAATACTTAGTGTTGTGCACACAAAATCAATTTTCCTAAATTCAATGATTAAATTTAATTGTAAATATGCAAACTAGTAAATGTTTCTCTCAGTTCATTCCTATTAAATTATAACAAATAATGGTATAAAATTAAATCTATACCTTTAAAATGAAATGCTTTAAGAATTTCTTCACTATCGTTTGATGCAACTCCTCAATGCTTACAACGCAGACCTGAAATCATTATAACAACAAAAAAATCCAATGCATATGATAAATAAATGACTCGATAAAATTTATAATAGTGACCAAAAACTATTACCTAATATCATTATCAATGGAAAATTGAAGTAAATACACGAGACATAAACTCTATTCAACACTAGAGTGTGAAAAAAACACACATTTATATTAATCTCAAGAATGAAGGATAAATACAACCCTAGCGTTGAGCATGTACGTCTCCTTCAAATGACATCCCACTTTCTCTTTAGATTCCAAGACTTTAATTATTTTTTTATTTTAATTTTTTATAATATATATTTTTGTTAATTTTAATATTTTTAATATTATTAATATATTTTTTAATTCTTTTCCATTTTTTCAATTTCCTTTTTTGTTTGTTTTTTTTAATATGGTTTTTATTTTTTATTTTTATTTCTTATTTTTTTAATATTTTTTTATACTTTTTATTCTAAGGTCTTATTTTATTATTTAAAAAGAAAATCATTTTATGTTTTTTTTCTAAATTAATTTATTTATTTTTTAAATCTAGTTGTATTTTTTATATTTTTATTTTTAATTTTTTAATTTTAAGGAATTTGTTTTTATTTTTATTTTTATTTTTTAAATTGTGTTTTTTTATTATTATTTTTATTTAAAATTTTATATCAGTAATTTTATTTGGCAAAAAAACATCACATTTCATCATTATAAAATTTATAAAAAAATATTAAAATAGGCTATTTTTCTAACTTTTTCCATAAAAAATGTCTTATTTAACATGTTATTTTTCACTAGAAAGTCTTCAATTATGCATTTGTTTTTAATTATATATCTATATGGAAAATATGTGTTTTTTGTTTAATTTTTTCTTTATTAAAAATACATTGCAAAGAAAGGTCGTGGAGGCGGCGTAGTGGTAAAGTCGGCCTCGTAATGACGGACCGGTCTTGTGTTTGATCCCGAGCAAGGTCGTAACTCGTCGTGCGAGTAGTTATTCTAAACCGGGCGAAGCCCACTACCTTTTCTCGGTTCTGGCGGCACCAAAATGAGTCCTCAAGAAAATCGGATCTCTTCAGTGCAACTTCCTTTGGGGAGCTTCCGGGCAGAATAGAAAATGGGCCTTGGTCAAGTGGAACATAGTCTGCAAGCCTAAGATAGCGGGGGGCTGGGCCTCCGTGAACCTCAGCACAGCAACGCCATCATGGGAGCCAAGATCCGGTAGAACTGGCTTTCCTCCCCATCCACCCCTTGGGCTAGACTCTGGAACACCAAATATGCGAACCATAAACCCCCTTCAGAGTTGATAAGACTGTCTATTGTAGAAGCAGGCTCATTAATTTGGAATGTTGCTAAACAACACCGCCTTCTCATCCAAGAGCATAGCTTCTGGGAAGTTTACAATGGTCAAACAACCCATTTTTGGATAGACTCATGGAAACAATAGCCCAAGCTTATCTCCTCCATTAATCCGCCCCTTCAGCTCGATTTGATCACCCCTCTGGAAGCCACGGTTCAAATTTTCTGGGAGGAAAACCACAATTAGGGATATAGACGTTGGAGAACAGCTGTAAGCTGCTTGAACAATAAGCAAGTTCAGGCTCATCCTGTGCTAGAAGCGGAAATAAACAGCAGGAAGATGAGATACATGAAAAAGTAGGACATTCTTCGTTGGGGGCACTCTTCAAAAGGAAAATTTACCACCCAGGAAGCCTATGCTCTGATTACTCAGAATCTTGATCAGGCATCTACCCCTTTTGGATAGAGTTGTGGTCACAGCAGCTTTGGCCAAAAGTCTCCATGTTCTTGTGGCTGTTATAAGAAAATCCTCACTTGGGAAAATTTAATGAAAAGGGGCTTCATAGGGCCTTCTCGATGCCCCAACTGTAACAATCATGAGGAATCCATTCAACATCTCTTGCTTACCTGCCCTTTGGCAGCGTTCTTTTGGGACAGCATGAGCTCCAAGTGCAGAAGGGATGGTAGGAATTTGGGAGACTTAAACACCATCATGCGTAACTGGCCAGCCGCTCCCTACAAAATTCTTCTTCTCAACTTCCTATGGAGGCACATCCCAGGGCTCGCTTTATGGCATATCTGGAAGGAAAGAAATAGAAGGATATTCAAGAATCATTCCACCTCTCCGGAAATACTCTGGTCCAGATTTTGCACCAACCTTCAGGAAACTTTAGATCTTCAAAAATGGCAGCAGGAAGACTTCCCCACTCTACATCTAGGGAAAAAATTATGGACCAATTGGCAGTTCAATCTCAACTCTAACCCTAACTCCACTCGTAGACATGTTCCAAAAGAAAGCTCTAGCGAAAAATGCCCCCCCCCCAGCTCGGGTCATAAAGCTTAACTTTGATGGCGCCTCCAAAGGCAACCGTAGGGGGAATTTTTTGTAATCACAAAGGAGACCCTATGCTCATATTATATGGATTTATGGGGTGGGACACCAATAACTCGGTAGAGCTCGAAGGACTTTGGCAAGGTATGTAGCTAGCCCAGCTCCACAACTTTTTCCCCATCGAGATTGAGGGGGATTCCCAGATCCTCATCAACATGATCAGTAAGATCCTCTCAGGCTCCCCTCCTTCACTAGTTGCGGATAGTTGGCGACTCATGGCAAGATTGGAAATTGAGCTTATAAGTATGCAATGAAAATACTCTAAACACCTTAATTAATGTATTGTTTACAAATTAAAACTCTGATATAAATTATATATATTCTTTCTATAATTATACTTTTCATAAATTTGAATTTTGTGGATGATATTTATTTGTCAATTAGTTTAGTTTAGTTGATTAGTGGAATACCTCTAATAATTTACAAGTTAGATGTTATGGCTATCATACCTTCATACGAAAAATAGAAACATATAAGAGATAAGAATATTTAGAGAGGTTGAGAAAATACATCAATCAATTGGTTGTGCTTATTAGTGGTAATGTGACTAGACAAGCACAAGAGAGATAAATAGAAGGATGCTTATTAGTGGTAATGTGACTAGACAAGCACAAGAGAGATAAATAGAAGGATTTTAATTCATCATTTAGGCGTAGGGATGCATTAGGGCTAAGGATATAATCAGATAACGATGTATTCTGAATTTCAGAGTTGAGAAAATGCATTATGGAATAGGCTAGTATTTCATGGCAATTTGAATAGTATTTCATGGTACTGTGTAATGTGACGTGAGAAGCACATAGATACAAATTGAACCACTTTGAATAATGACCTAGATGGACCTGGATGTAAGAGTGCAATAGGGTTATGGATGTGTTCAATGCGAAATTTGGAATACGCATGCTAGAGCTGAGCGAATTCAAGTCTCTCTGTTAGAGATAGCTATCGTTACCTGAAGTTTCCAAAATGAGGTAAAACAATTTCAGTCTCAGGTTCGTTGCTCAAGGTGAGAAGCCCTCGTTAACACTCCCTTGCAAAATATCATTTTACAACGTCATGTTCCCCTACAATTCTATGGAGCTTTCGGTATGTATGGATCGAATCAATTGAAAATTCAGATTTATGGTATTAATTCCAAGAAGTTTAAGTGTGGTTTAGACGCTTGTTTTTGTTGGAAAACTACTCGAAAAAGTGTGACTAAATATTTTCGACAAATAGATGCAAGATTCAGAGCTTGGAAACTCCAGTTATAAAAGCTATTTTGATATAAGCTCGACAAACGTATACCACACTTTTCGATATATTAGAATCGCACGCCATTTAACACTTCAAAACATAGAAATATAAAATAAAACAAAGCAAGTTTCAAAAAGAAAAACGACTTGTTAACTTACATAATGGTGGGAAAAAAAATGTTCCACATTCACATATAAAGTGGCTAAATTAATGCACTTTAATGCTGTGCTGTAAATTTTGCAAAAACCAACCGTCTGTTAATTTTTGGGACCAGAAAACTTAAGCCGTAAGTGGATGACCTATGTCACATCGAAGGTTCATGAAGTTTATCATAACCCATTCCCTTTACCTGGAAGGATTTACGTGTATGGTGGATAAAGGTTATAATATAACATATGCGCTAAATTAACTTAAGCAAAAAAAAACAACTATGGCACTGAATAAAAAATCCAAATGTCTATTTTACCAACATAAACTATTCCAGTAGAACTAAACAAAAACATCAAACCTAACCAGTAGAGATTCGCTAGTTGTTAAAACTGAAATTAAGTTTGGTAGAGTAGGACAAAAGAATCAATCCTAACTATAAGCAATTAAGGTTTGGTAGATTAGGAGAAAAGAATCAATCCTAACCCTAAGCAATTAACTATATTACACCACAACTCCATTTAACAGAAAGAGGCATTCGTAGATTCGAAAAAAAGAGTCAAACCTAACCATAAGCAATTAACTATATTATACCACAACTCCATTAAACAGAAAGAAGCGTTTATACAGAGCTTCGCCCTAATTAAAATATTGAAAACACGCGAATTATGTATTTGTAAAGCATGAGTCCATTGCACACATTCATTCCACGAGAAGCGAAGGAAGCGTTTCTCCGAAAAGTGCAAGCCAAATCCAAAACAATTTTAAAAATAAATATTAGCATAAAAAACGTTTCCATTAGCAGAGCTGCCTGTGCATCTATCTACCTTTAGACTGGTTATGTGGTTAGAATATTGTATACCTGTACCTTGGGTATTTTTCATGCCCGGCTCTCTTTCGGTCAAACTTATACTTCCTTGCAATTTTTCCTCAAAGAAAGGTTTTAATTACAACCCAATACTATACTGGGCATTATATGTGAATTACAGCAAAATTCATGTAGATAACTACATTTCTTGGAAATGTTTTGAAAGGTGCAGAACACCCTCGTCTCTATTTCAGAGAGAACAGTTACAATTTAAACAATATTTTATATATTTATCAGCATTGATCACCCAGTAGTGTAACATTAAACATACAATATCAGAAATAACCAAACAAGTAACACAAGAAGGAATGGAAGAGTGGCTACTTTGGATGCGAAGTTTTAAATTAATACTTGGTACTGATAATGCGAAGAATCACAAAAATTTCCTTAGATTTGGAGATACCAATATCACAAACAAAGTTTGCTTCAATATTCTGAAACATAATATATAAAAAGGAATGCCTGACCTTACCTGCATGCCTGCTACCTACTTGTCTACTGTTTATTGCCTATGGATCTATAAATAATCCAAAGCCAAAGCTCCTTACGTATGTATATACACAGCAAGAAGGCAAAGGAAATAAATGGGAGGAGAGGCCACCGAGACACTCCCTCACGGCCGATCCAGGAAAAAATCCCCCGCTGCGAAAACGCTGAACATCTGGAGTCATGCCTAGCCTGTTGCAGCAGGATGGACGATAGCACAGTGGAACCCATGGGGGAGCTTCTATTTCCGTTCATTTCTATGGGTTCGACGCACTGTTTCCTTTTGCGTTGAACGAAACCCCAACGATACAACAATTCGAACTCCGGTTTCGATGCTGCTCTCAGCAATGGGATGAGAAACCCTAGCGATGATGTTTGATTTATTTTCTCGTCTCAGGCCTTGTGCTAAAGTATTGCATCAAACCTCTTGGGCCTGAGAAACTCGGGTCTCTACATATCTTAAATAATGAATGCACCGAAGAACCGAGAGGCTGTAACCCTAAACCCTAAGATTTCGGGAATAATAAAAACAAAAAATACGAAAAGACATATGCCACGGAACATATCCACAGGTTACCATTACAGTCTCTACATATCTTAAAAAATGAATCCACAGAAGAACCAAAAGGCTGTAACCCTAAACTGAAACCCTAAACCCTAAGATTTCGGGAATAATAGAAAAAAAAAAAAAAAGACATAGACCACCGAACAGATCCATAAAAACAGGTTACCATAACGTCCATATCTAGTAGACCCCACATGCATTCAACGCCATAGTTTTCTACAACTAATCGCACAGTAACAATCGCAATCGCGGCAGCATTTTCTGCTGAGCAAAAACAATGGAAATTAGGGTATGATTTTGTTAAAATTGGGTGGAAATCCAAATTGATTTTAAATATCTAAAACTTTTTTAATGACATTGAATTTATTTCCACCATTTAACATTCAAACATATTTTTTTAAACTAAAAGTAACTGTCCTAAAAAATTTTGTGACCTCCATATACAACTAATGAAGTATCTGAATATAATCGACATCCGAAAAAACGGCAATCTATGTGCTGTATAAATTTCTTGACATGACATGAACGTTACTCATTTGGATTCTTCCATTCTCTGACCGAACATACGCGTTTTCTGGTTGGAGAAGCCAAGGGGGCCGTTGGACGTTTGACAAGAACTGTTCCACGAATGTTTTCTCGTACCCGCAAAAAACCCGTTAAAATTCGGCCGTAATTTAGGTGATTTAAGGTTTAGTTTTTCGGTAAGCGACTTTATGTTCGAAGGGCTCCAAATCTCGGATTTATAAAATAATTTGTTTTGCAATATTATAACAATTTAGCTTAATCACGAAGCACGTAAGAGTTTATTTTAGGTAATAAGCATATTTATATTAGGATTGGTATAAAGAGGTGACGATTTTGTGGAATTTTATGATTGTTTTTTTTCTTCTGAAAGTACGAAATTGGGAATTTGAATTTTTTTTGGAAGTGTATTTAGAGTTTTTAAGGAACTTTTAGAGCAATTAAAATTTTGAAACAGAAGTAACTTGGATTTTGAAAAAATAAATATTTTTTTGAAATTATAGTTTGTTTTTCTGAAATTATCATTTATTTAGACAATTCTTTTATATCATATCTAATTTAAATTTATCTTAATTCTTAATTTCCTGAAAAGTCAAATATTTTCAGCACAAAATCTCATTTTAATATAAAAAATAATAAAAATATATTAATGTAATTTTTTTGTTTTCTTTTATTTTTATGTAATTTAACATAATCAAATTGTTTTAATTAATATTTATAATTATTGTTTTCATTTTTTTAATTTTATTTTCCTTTTTATTTTTTATATAATTTAACTCAATCAAAATATTTAGTTTATATAACTTAACATTATACTACATAAAATAACAATACAACTTTTTTTCTTATATTGTAGAAAGCCTCCCAACACAAACGTTTTAAATAATAATTTATATTATAAGTATTTATTTTACTCATAAAAACTAAAGTAATACATTCCTTTAAAATCACTTTATATGGGTAAGTTAAATATAATAATAATAGGTTTTCTCGGACAATTAAGTTTAATATATGACATAAAAAGGGACTGAAGGGACTGTAGGTGGATCTCGTATTCTTGATTTAATATAAATTTGGAGGAAAAAAATTGGTAATAGGTTTTTTTTAAGCATCGATAATTCTGTTATTGTTGGACATCGGGTTCAACAGTCCTGTGTGTTTTGTGGCATGGATTAACTGCCTCTCGTGGATCCTAACTCTAGTGATTGGAACGGAGACTAAAGCCTATGGGTTTTGGTCTAACAACAATTGTGATTCCAACAAGTTGTATTAGAACGACACATCTCAAGATCAAAACTCACCTCGCTACGTTGGGGAGGAGATTGTTGGAAATTGGGTTCAACACTCCCCATGTCTTTTGCGACATGGAAAAACCACCTCTCATAGATCCTAACTTTGGCGATTGTAGAGGAGACTCAAGCATGCGGGTTTTGGTCTAACGACAATCGTGGTTCCAAGATTTATATGATGTAAAAAGGAGTTTATAGTTGAGTTGGCGCTTTAGTGGATTTCATATTCTTGATTTAATATGAATTTAGAGAACAAAAGATCTTTTTTTAGTAGAAAATAGAGTTTGGGTTATTTTCTCTTTTATTAATTAAAAAAAAAAAAAAATTTATTAAATTAAAGTTTAAAAAAATTATATAAGAAATTATTTAATTTAATTTATTATATATAGAAAAATTTGTAATTGGGTCAGTTTTATGATGGTTTGATAAACGTTTATTGTGACCACTACCATAAATTTACATATACATACATACATACATACATACATACATACATCTATATATATATATATATATATATATATATATATATATATATATATATATATATATATATATTCACAAGAGTCACAAGTACAATCCCCTCTCAAACCATTAGAATAACTATACAAACATATTAATGAACCTGCGACATAGCATGTGTTTTAGTGACATACTAAACAATACCCTTAATTTGACTACATATTGGAAAATACCTCTAAAAACCACTTTATTTAAGGCCCTACAAATATGAACCTAATACACCTTCTCAATTTCAGAAACCCCTACTTTCACTAGTTATTGTAGGAAGCCATTTTTTCATGAACATATTTTATACCCCTTTATATTTTTTCGTTAGCTTTGAGCTCCATTTTTTATACACAACATATAAAAACCATTTACCACCAATTATATGCTAAATATATTATGGAATTTTTTCCTCAATATATATCACCCATTATGAGTGCACATGGTATGGTATTTGCAACACCCTCTTCCCACATCTAGCCAACCAAGTGATGAGTCGGGGTAAATAGGTGACCTTAAGAATGTGGGACTCTTGGAAACATAACATAGAGACCCTGTACATCAGAAATAACACTCTGAGGAGGTAACCCAAATATTCAAGCCTCTTACCCCTGGCTCACACTCTCACTATGATCTCTTTGAGCCATAGTTGTAGGAAAAACATTTCATGCAAGTGGCTAGGATGCAATAGTTGTATGCATAACACTGCATGAAAGTGGCCATCCTCAAATACTTAGTTCTGTGCCAACGCCCAATATTTGAGCCACCTTTTAAGACCCAAAACCCAATGCTATTCTCAAAATCTCATTAAAAGTTTACATGTGATAAATAATAACAAGACAGTAAAATGGAGGCAATCACATCAATAAGAACTTAATTGGAACCCTCCTAGCCATGGCAAAATTTTTATCAAGGATGTCACAAACAAGAAAGCTAGAGATATAAACAACATAATTGAGCATAAAGGTCTGATAATTATCTGAGAATCTCTAAGAAGCATTGATACCATACATGATATTCTGTAATATAATATATTTGACGAAGGATACATTATTCATTCATTTACAAATAAAAACATGGAAATATCCATACATGATCACTGATAAAATACATGCTTATAACCAGCATAATAACAACATAAATATAGTGGATACAACAACATTATAATCCACATAATAACTAGTACAATTTCATATCAAATACCAAAGTAATGAGCTCTTCATTATGGAATTTTAAAACAAACTAGAGATAGGACTTCCACATTCCACTCGACCATAGCTTTGCTGAGCCAAATATCTCTTTAAGAAATCACCCCCATGCCATATTCCAAGCAAGAATGTTGGATTAAAACCGAAACAACCAACCATGACATACCAAGGCTAAACCACCTCACCCTCATAAAATATAAATTAGGTTTTAGTGTAATATACACTCGATCACTAGGCCAACACGAGCAAAGATATCACCATATTCTCGTCACCTAAACCATGACGAATTTTCCTCTATCCTAGTCTCTCACGGTTTACCATGACCCATAGTCTGAATCATGGGTCACTAGGTCCTAAACTGAGACATAATCTCCATGATTTACTGTACATCCCAACCTGAGATTCCTAGGCCTAAATGGAGAGAAAACCACCTCTTAGTCTTTAATGAAATCCAAATCCAGATTAATAGGCACTAAACTAAGGCAACACGTGAACAAGTTCTATAATCATTCGTAGACCCACCTCAATCAGCTTCAAATCCATCCAGAAATCCAACTAAACAAAAACATGAGAACTCCACCAGACCATACCTATTCATAAATGGAAAGCTAGGCTCAAAACACTTTCAAACCTCGCAAAATCCCATGAAAATATAGAAAAGAACCACATATAATACCATCCATTCTAGATCTAACAAGGACAACATAGATGCAAATTGATACCTTCGAAGAATCCTGTTGTAGCTCCTTCATTATTGATCCTCCTCTCTTGATTACTCCTTCCTACTTTCTTGCCTTACTTGGTCCAATCCCAAAATTCTACAAGAAGCTCTAGGGTGAGAGAGAGAGAGAGAGAGAGAGAGAGAGAGAGAATAATGACATAACTCCACAAGTGTGAGAAAAAACTTTCCAACTCATCCTCATAAGAAATTTTATAGATGATGCCTCTATTTTCTTTAGTTTCCATTAGTTTCCTTCATTTTCCTCCTAACATGCAACCTCTGACATTTCATCTCCCTTTTATCCAAATTTCCATTATTTTCATAAACAAAATGTCAATTAATGCTTCATGCATTTCCAATTCATTCCCATTTCCTTTTCTAATTTCCTTAACAAGAATAACCGAAATGAACACTCACTAGGATGTTTTTCCCATCATTCATCTTGGAATACATGTCCCATCAATCATTGTTATTATTTTTTCATTTATTAACTTTTATTACATGGAACTTTCACCAAGGTTGATATAGACCCCTCCCCCTTTGGGGAACACCCTCCTCGATGTTCAATGATGCCTACAAACTAGCAAACCATTGAAAATAAAACATACTTCCTATAGAGATTTATAACATAGCTCATTTCAGTATTTACAATGAATAACCTTCTTAAAAGAAAAAAACATCATGACAATCATATCATGTAATGGAGCTTTATAACACAAATTCTTATGTTTTTCATAACAAGAACCACATATATACATATGTAGGTTTCCCCAACTAGAAAATAAATTTATATGATTCTCGTACCAAGAACAACGAAATACAAAAGGTCACACCTCCACCCTCAAAGTAGTACCAGAATTCATTTCTTTCCTAGGAAGTTCAAAATCCACACCAAAGTCTAAGTTTGCACCCAATGTCCAATGCTACAATCCTACAATACAATACCCTCACTGAAGAGTTACTAGCTCATCGTTTGAGGGTGCAATGCCAATGTGATCCTAATTTCATTTGGAAACTCTAATGGTGAAATAAAATCCATCCACGACCTTCCCTAACCAACAGCTTAGTATTTAGCTCAAAAGTGAAAGTGTTTAGAATGGATTGGAAACTGGATGACAGTGATCGGCTCATTGCCAGGAATCCAACGCATCTCATTTCATCAAAAATCGGCTTTGGATGAAGAGTTATAGCGTGTTGATCATTTTTCAGAACATGCAAATTTTAAAAAAAATATTACAAAACAGTGACAAGTTGATGACATGGCCGCCCAATCAACATGCAGGAAATATTCCTCATTTTTTTCCAAGTGGAACTTTGACAAGTGTCACAACACGATTCACCACTTTGGTTTGAGAGTGAGTTTATTTTAAGGATCTAAACATAAGGTTGAATTCTACTTTTTTTTTTTATGTGGGAGGATAGCCCAACCAGGGACCGCCACATGTCCCCTATGGTGGACCCCCTCTACAAGGTGAGGTTAGAATTTCATATAAATTCCTAAGGAAAAACTATATGGTGGTCGAAATATATTCTCAAGATTCACAAGTGCAATCCACTCTCAAACCATTAGAATAAATATACAAACATCTCATCATAGGCAACCATAAATACACCATTCCTCTATGAGAAATATTGATACAATCATTATTATACCCCATAAAAATAACATTGAAAATTTATAACACACCACATAAGTACAAGTACATACACTTATATTTATAACTTTGTGATGGAAACAAAGGAAGAGACTTCAACTCTTTACCCAACCATATTTTAGTTATAGTGAAATATTTCTTATAGTTGACCACCCTTCAACCAAGTCATGGGGGCTTGAGTTAATGAACCTATGACATAGCACGTGTTTTAGTGACATACTAAACAATACCCTTAATTTGAATACATATTGGAAAATACCTCTAAAAACCACTTTATTTAAGCCCCTACAAATATGAACCTAATACACCTTCCCAATTTCAGAAACCCCTACTTTCACTAGTTATTGTAGGAAGCCATTTTTTCATGAACCATTTTTATACCCCTTTATATTTTTTCATTAACTTTGAGCTCCATTTTTTATACACGACATATAAAAACCCATTACCACCTATTATATGCTAAATATATTATGGAATTTTTTCCTCAATATATATCACCCATTATGAGTGCACATGGTATGGTATTTGTAATACCCTCTTCCCAAATCTACCCAACCAATTGACGAGTCAGGGTAAATAGGTGGCCTTATGAATCTGGGACTCATGGAAACATAACATAGAGACCCTGTACATCAGAAATAACACTATGAGGAGGTAACCCAACTATTCAAGCCTCTTACCCCTCACGCACACTCACACTATGATCACTTTGAGCCATAGTCTTAGGCACAACATTGCATGCTGTGACTAGGATGCTATAGTTGTACACATAACACTGCATGAATGTGGCCAAGCCCCAAATACTTAGTTCTATGCTAGCGGCCCCAATATTTGAGCCACCTTTTAAGGCCCAAAACCCAATGCTCTTCTCAGAACCTCATTGAAAGTTTACAAATGATAAATAACAACAAGACAGTAACATGGAGGCAATCACAATAGTAAGAACTCAATTGGACCTCTCCTAGCCATGGCAAAAGTTTTGTCAAACATGTCATAAACATGAAAGCTAGAGATATAAACAAAATAACTGAGCATAGTGGTCTCATAAGTATCTGAGAATCTCTAAGAAGAATTGATCCCATAAATTATAAGTTGTGATATAATCTATTTTTCAAAGGATACATTATTGATTCATTTACAAATAAAAAGATTGAAATATCAATACACGATCATTGATAAAAGACATGCTTATAACCAACATAATAACAACATAAATACAGTTCATACAACAACAATATAATCCACATAATAAAAAATAAAATTTCATACCAAATACCAAAGTAATGAACTCTTCATTATTGAATTGAAAAACCAACCGGAGGTGGAACTTCCACATTCCACTAGACCATAGCTTTGCTGAGCCAAATCTCTCTTCAGGAAATCACCCCCATGCCTTATTCCAAACATGAATTTTGGATTAAAACGAAAAGAACCAACCATGACATACCGAGGCTAAACCACCTCACCCTCATAAAATATAAAGTAGGTTTTAGTGTGATATACACTCGATCATTAAGCCAACATGAGCAAAGATATCACCATATTCTCTTCACCTAAACCATGAGGAATTTTCCTCTATCCTAGTCTCTCACACTTTACCATTACCCATAGTCTGAATCATGGGTCACTAGGCCCTAAAACGAGATAGACTCTCAATGATTTAATTTATATCCCAACTTGAGATTCCTAGGCTTGAATTGAGATCGAACCACCTCTTAGTCTTTACTGAAATCCAAATCTAGATTACTATGCCCTAAAGTAAGGAAACACGTGAATGAGGTCTATCATCATTTGTAGACCCACCTCACTCAACTTCGAATCCATCCAGAAATCCAGCTAAAAAAAAAATGAGAACTCCACGAGACCATGCATATCCAGAAATGGAAAGATAGGCTAAAAAAACTTTCAAACCTTGCAAAAACCCATGCAAATATAGAAAAGAACCACATATAATACCATCCATTCCATATCTAGCAAGGAAAACATAGATGTAAATCAATACCTCCGAAGAATCCTGTTGTAGCTCCTTCATTATTGCTCCTCCTCTCTTTCTTACTCCTTCTTACTTCCTTTCCTTACTTGGTCCAATCCCAAAATGCTCCAAGAAGCTCCAGGGTGAGAGTGAGAGAGAGAATAATGACAGAGCACCATAAGTGTGAGAAAAATCTTTCCAACTGATCCTCATAAGCATTTTTATAGATGAGGCCTCTATTTTCTTCTGTTTTTATTATTTTCCTTCATTTTCCTCCTAACATACAACCTATGACATTTCATCTCCCTTTTCTCTGAATTTCCATTGTTTTCATAAACAAAATTTCAATTAATGCTTCATGCATTTCCAATTCATTTTCCATTTACTTTTCCAATTTCCTTAACAATAATAACCAAAATGAACACCCACTAGGATATTTTTCCCATCATTGACCTTGGAATACATGTCCCATCAATCATTGATATTATTTTTTCATTTATTAACTTTTATTACATGGAAATTTCACGAGGGTTGCTATAGAACCCTCCCCCTTGGGGGAACACCCTCCTCGATGTTCAATGACACCTACAAACTATAAAACCATTGAAAATAAAACATACTTCCTATATACATTTATAACATAGCTTGTTGCATTATTTACAATGAATAACCTCCTTAAAATAAAAAAAACATCATGACAATCATATTGTGTACTAGAGCTTTATAACACAAATCCTTATTTTTATCATAATAAGAACCACATATACATATGCAGTTTTCCCCAACTATAAAATAAAAGTATATGATGGTCATATCAAGAACAATGAAATACATAGGGAAATACATAGTAGTACTCGAATTCACTTCCTTCCTAGGAAGTTCAGAATCCACAACAAAGTCAAAGTTTGCATCCAATGTCCAATGCTACAATTCTACACTACAATACCCTCACTGAAGATTTACCATGTCATCGTTTCATGGTGCACTTCCAATGTGATCCTAATTCCATTTGGAAACTCTAATGGCGAAAACAAAACTGTCCACAACCTTCCCTGATCAATATCTTATTATTTAGCTCAAAAATGAAGTTGTTCAGAATGGATTGGAAACTAAACGATAGCAATCTACCTGTCACCAGGAATCCAATGCTTCTCATTTCGTCAAAAGTCGAATTTGGATGAATAAGTTAGAGTGTGTTGATCGTTGTTCAGAACAAGAAAATTTTTAAAAAAATTATAGAATATTGACAAGTTGATGACATGGCAGCCCAGTCAGCATGCAGGAAATATTCTTTAGTTTTTTCTGAGTGGAAATTTAACAAGTGTTACAAAAAAATTCACCAGTTTGGTTTGAAAGTGAATTTGTTTCAAGGATCTACTCCTAAGGTTTAATTCTACTTTTTTTATGTGGGAGGACAGCCCAACCAGGGACAGCCATGTGTCCCCTACGGTGGACCCCCTCTACAAGGTGAGGTTAGAATTTCATATATATTCCTAAGGGAAAAATATATGGTGGTCCAAATTTTTATGATGCCAAAGGATTTGATTCAAGCACATTTTATTTAAATTTTGGATTATAATCCAAAGTCATATTGGAGGCATATTTATTTAAACTATGGGTTATATATATATATATATATATATATATATATATATATATATATATATATATATATTTATTTATTTATATGGTGGAAAATTATTTTACCATAGTTCGCGTTATTAATCCAAGCTCTGAAATTCATTAGCAGTTGGCATATATTATATATTGCAAAGTCCAAGGTTTTATTATATGGTTTGGAGAATATCATAAATAGTGGCAAAGTATATATGTGCGGGGGTCAGGTTCAAACCCACGACCACCCCCGTGCCTCCACACACATTACCACCAAGCCATTCATTATTCCTTATTATATAAGGTCAGCAACATATATTTGAATTCAATGGAATCCAATGGCGGGGGTTTGTAGGGGGCCAACCCCCTGCCCCATATGAATTTGTTGCAACAACCGAGGGAAAGAAGAATTTTAAAGAGCGAGATTAAGGTTTCAATGCAGTGTTAATAACAATAACCCATATTAAATTATGCGCTAAGCAATATCTAATCCAGGATTAATTTAAATCTGTGTTTTATTTAATTAAATACAGTTTCAAATCACAGAGTTTGAGTGGAATGTTCTAAATTCTGCAGGATTTCCAAATTTGTCAGACTTATCTTGAGTCCTCTCGATATTTGGAGGAGGATTGTAGGGAAAAATAAATTTGACCATATCTTGAGAAATTTTCGACCAATTTTGGCTCACGAAGATTCATTCTTGGCATATTGGCATGCTTTGAACAAATTGGAAAAGGTTGCAGAGGTAGAGGAGCAATTCTACATGTTTTTTGTTACTTTTAATAATTTTGAGGCCAAGGGCCACCATGAAGGAAGTCCATGCCTACATTAGCTGAAGGGAAAATTGAGTAAATGAATAGTCATTTTTGATATATTTCAACATTTTGAACTCATTGGAGTATGTTTTAGGAGCATTTGATGCATGTAAACTTCAATTTTTTCACTGTTGGGCTAATATAGAGGCCCAAGCCATAGAAGTTGGACCAAGGAGATGTAGCGAGGAGGTGTGAACTCCTACATCAAAACTGTGTGCGGATGGATCAATTACGATGGTTTGTTGTTCATTATTTTTTGTTGTTCAAAATTTTAAATTCATACTTTATGCTCTTGAATTTAGTGATAAAAACTTAGCTAACTTACCTGTTTGACACACATAAGAAACAAGGAGACATGTACATCAAGCATAATATCAACAAATAAATTATAAATCTGAAAATGAAATTCGCACAAAAAAACTAACATTCATACTCAGATAAATTTGATATGAGAGCTCGGTTGAAAGGCAAGGTTATTTTCTTGATATTTATTTTCAGTTTTGTGCAAGTTTAATGGTTACAAATTTGTGATGTTGAGAAGCTTAAATTTGCAGAAAGGTGAAGGGAAATTGTTGGTTGCAAGTCCTGATATTAGGACCAAAAGGAGGAGAGCTACAATAGCACCATCTTCACCCAAAGTTGCACTCATAGGTGCACTTGAAGCACCTCAATTTTTGTCTCAAGAAGCTGAGATTGAGGAGCTACAATTTGTACGCGAAGTTGAGTTGATTGAAGAGGTACAAGCATCAGAAGCTAAGCTTGAATCCATAGCCATCATGTCAGTTGTTAGAGAGACTCAAGGTCATTCCATAGAGGATGATGTCAAGAGATACTTCAATGACATAAAGAGGATGGTTAAAATTATGTTTGATGCATTTACTATTGGGATGCTAGGAAAAGGTTCTAAGCCTCCACATGGAGAATGAACTTTAGAAGATAAGAAGGATGAAAAGAAGATTTCAAAGGGTAGTGGAGGAAATCCACCTCCATCTCCACCATATTCATCATCCTCGTCATCTCCATCAACATCATATTCAACTTCCACCACAAAAACCACTTGCCCTCACTAAAAAGCCACAAAAGGAAAGACACCCTTACTCAAACTATATGTCAAATTTGAGATTCCAATGTATAATGGAATTATAAATGAAAAAATATCTGACAATTGGATTCATAAATTGGAGGTTTATTGTAGGATTCAGAACCTTCATGAAGATGTCATAAAGACTCAATTCACTTCTTTGAGGATGGAAGGATTTGCACATGTATGGTGGGAAGCAAGGACTCAAGAAGACATTAAAAACTATGGTAAGATCTCTATGTCTTGCTCAAGTTTTATTTCTACCATTAAAATGAAATTCTATCCATTATCCTACATGCAAAAGGAAATTATGAATTGGAAAAATTTTAGACAATTGAAAGGGAAAAGTATGCAAGATTATACTCAGGAGTTTAGGAGAAGAGCTCTTATTTTTGGGTATTAATTTACATTCTCAAGAAAAAATTTTAAAGTATTTTGGGGGTTTGCATAATTACCTTAGGCACACAATTCTCATGTTTAATCCCACAAACATATATGAAATTTTTGTTCATCCCACAAACTTAGAATAAAGAGGGAAACAAAACATATATGAGAAAAGTGAAAGTGAGGGTAAACGAAAGGGAAAGTTTTATGGAAGAGGAAAAATAAATAGTTTTGTAGAAAGAGAGAAATAATAACTAACATGCAAAAGTTATTCAAAGACTAGCCATGATGAAGACCATTGTTGGCAACTTCATCCAGAATTTAAGACAAACAAATTGAAAGCCAAAGAAAAGGGGAAAAATATTGCTATAGTTGAACATGACTCAGGGTCAGATTTAGGAGATGAGGCAAAGATTACAGCCATAGGTTTGAAATGAAAACATATAGCAAGCACTAGCTCTTCAAAATTTTCAGATGTCACTCATGATGATGATACAAGAATAGATCTTTTCCATATTAGAGTTGTCTCTAAACATACCAAGATTGATACACTTTTTGATAGTGAGTCACAAACTCACTTGATTTTCGAACACTTGGTTAAGGAGCTAGGCCTTGAAACTATTATACATACAAGACCATATCATTTGGTTTGGATATGTAGGAATGCAAACTTGCAAGTTACAAGGAAGTGCATACTAAGATTTGCCATCAATTCAAACTTTCTTGATGAAGTTGAACTTGATGTGGTGCTGCTTGAGATATCAGGTATTGTATTTGGAAGTCCTTATCTATATGATAGGAAATTAGTATTTCATCACCATGAGAACAAGTGTCACTTGTTTGAATATGGTATTGAGTAAATAGTTAGAGCGCATAAGAAGAATACATGTTTTTCTCTCATACATGCAAGAGAAATGAAGGGGATAATGAATGCAAGTTAGAATTCGACATTGTTAATGATCAAACAAAGAGATGTTTTGAATCAAACTTTTCAAAAATATTCTTATGCTTGTAATGAGATGTTTCAGGATTCTAACAGGTTGTAATTTAAAGGAAGTGAAGAAGATGTAAAATATTTGTAGAAGTCAACAGCAGTGTTGACTAATGTTGGAAACAAGATGACAATTCAAGAGAGTTCAATGGTCAAAGAGAAAGTGAAAAATCAGCTTGACAAAGAAATCCTAGATTCTACAAATGCTTTTTTTTGGTTTCCATAAGGTACATGGAAATAGCGAAGATACTTGGTCAAGAGTTGACACAAGTACTAAGAAATATTAGCTAAGAATTTCCACAAGGGGCCACAAGAGAGCTTAGTCATTGGGCCAATTCTTCAACACCTATTGTTTCTCTACACGAAGAGAAATTATGAGTGCTCACAGACTTCATCAATGCATCTGCAAAATTATTCAAAGTGTCCACCTTTACCAGCAAAACCCTTTTAGCCTACCCATATCTCTAACAAACTGATATTGAACATCAATGTGCTTTGTCTTTGAATGATAAGGAGGGTTCTTAGCCAAGAAAATTGCACTTTGGCTATCACAGTCTATCCTTATAGCTTGTTGTACCAACCCCATAATTGAACACAATCTCTGCAACCAAAATGCTTCCTTGCTTTCATGAGTGGCTACTATATATTCCGCCTCTGTAGTTGACAGAGCCACTACAGACTATCTTTTACTCATCCAACTAACTCTGCCTCCAAATAGGCTAAACACATATCCACTTGTAGATCTTCTTTGGTCCAGATCTCTAGCCTAGTCTACATCAACAAAACCAGGAATGTCCAACATTCTTTCCAATCCTGGTCTTCCCTAGTAGCACAATCCATAATCACTAGTGCCACATAAATATCTGAAAACCCACTTCACTTTTGTCCAATCCTCCTTCCTTGGGTTTGACATAAACCTACTTAATACTCCCACTGCATGTGCAATGTCTTGTCTAGCACATACCATTGCATACATTAGGCTACCCACTGCACTTGCATATGGAACATGGGACATATCCTCCTCTTCTTCTTGTGTCTCGGGACACTATTCAACAGATAGCTTTACACCTAAAGGAAGAGGAACATTCATTGGTTTACTATCCTGCATATTGAACCTCTGCAATATAGTCTCGACACACTTCCTCTGGTTTAACCAGAGCTTCCTCTTTTCCCAGTCTCTCTTCATTTCTATGCCCAAAATATAGTTTGCAGCACCAAGATCCTTCATGTCGAATTTGGAGAACAGTTATGTCTTCAAATCTTGGATAATTTCTTTGTCATTTTCAATCAATAACATATCATCCATATACAAGACCAAATAAATAACATGGTCACCAATTAATTTAAAATAAACACAGTGATCCTCCTTGCTTCTGGTGAAGCCAAGTCCCCGTATATAGGTATCAAATTTCTGATACCACATCCTTGGTGACTGTTTTAACCAATATAGAGACTTCTTCAACCTGCATACCAGTTCTTTCTTACCCGTCACCATAAAGCCTTCAGGTTGCTTCATGTAGATCTCATCTTCTAGATCCCTCTGAAGAAATGTTGTCTTCACATCCATCTGTTCTATCTCAAAATAAAATGCAACAACAACAGATAAAAGAATCTAATAGAAGTAACTTTGGAAACAGGAGAAAAAATATCACCAAAATCAATTCCTGACACCTAGGAATAACCTTTTGCTACCAACTGAGCTTTGTATTTCTCCACCTTGCCTTCTACATTCATCTTCTTCTTAAACACCCATTTACTCCTGATGGGCTTCCTTCTAGCCGGTAAATCCACCAAATCCCACGCCTCATTTTTGTGCAAGGATTCCATTTCATCAACCATGGCCTCCTTCCAGAGTTTTCCATCCTATGAATCTACTGCCTCCTTGACAGTTCTGGGATCATCATCAGTTATAGTTAAAGAAAAAATTGAATAGAGAGAAGATGGACTATACCTTTCTAGTTACCTTCTTTCCCAAACTGATCTTCTCAAAGCTAGGGTTTGTGGCTCTTACTCTTCTGAATCTTCTTCTATTGTAGAGTTTGATTCATCCTCCTTTAGCTCAAACTCTATCATCTTAGGTTCCTTTGGTATGATTTCATGTTTAACATCTTTCACCTCTCTAAACACCAGATTTCAGCTACTTGTTTCTGGGTTCCAAAGCTTGTAACCCTTTAAACAATCCTTATACCCAATCAAGATGCACCTTTCAGATTTATTATCCAACTTGGTCCTTTTATCCTTTGGAACATGTACATATGCATCACATCCAAGTACCCTTAGATGTGAAAGAGAGGGTTTCTTACCAGTCCATACCTCATGTGGAGTCTTATCCTCCAACGCTGATGAAGGTGATCTGTTAACTAAGTAACATGTGGTCTCCACTGCCTCTGCCCAGAATTATTGTCCTAACCCGGTACCACTGAGCATGCGTCTTGCCTTTTCCATCAGCGTTTTGTTCATTTTTTGTGCAACTCCATTTGTTGAGGTGTGTATGGAGTAGTCTTCTACCATGCTATACCACACTTCTTACAGAACTCTTCAAATTCCTTCCTGTAGAACTCCCCACCATTATTTGTCCTCAGTGCCTTTATCTTCTACTCTATCTAGTTTTCCACCAGAGCCTTTAATTATTTAATTTTTTCAAAGACTTCAGATTTCTTCCTCAAGAAATATATCCATGTATTCCTTAACAAGTCATCTATGAATTAAACATAGTACATAGAATTTCCCAGTGATGGAACTGACATAGGTCGAAACACATCACTGTGCACGAGTTCTAATATCTTGTTCACCCTCTTAGCACCAGAAGGAAAACTCACCCAATTCTTCTTCCCATATACACAATGTTCATAGAAATCGAAATCCAGAGAGAAATTAGACATACCTTCTACCATACCATTTCTATGCAGTATTCGAAGGCCCTTCTCTCCAATATGTCAAAGCATTTGATGCCATAGCATGGTATTTTCTCCAGAGACAGCTAGGATTTTCCCTCCACTTTCAGGAACCATAGAACTGTTACACCCGTCAATAACAGTGCTACCTTGTAGCTTGTACAGAGTTCCAGTCCGAACTCCCCATATTAATACTAGTGCTCCCAGAACCATCTTGCAGGCATATTTCTCGAACACTGTTTTTACACCTGCATCATCCATCTTGCTTACAGAAATCAAATTTATGGCCAATGCAGGAATATGCAGAACACTAAGAAGTGTTATAATCCTTCCAACTTGCAGCTTCAGCTTGAACTTTCCATGTCTGACGATTTTGGCCTTCCCATCATCCCTTAGGAAGACATCACCACCATGATATTTCTCATACTCGCAGAACCACTCCCTATGGGGAGTGAAGTGAAAGGATGCACCCGAGTCAATAAACCATGACTCATGATCTACATGTGTATTTGAAGAAGAAGCCAAATACACATCCCCACCTTCATCCGAGGTGGTTTTTGCCTTTGCAAAAGGAGCATCATCAGATCCCTTTCCTTTCTCAGGAGCTTTAGATCTACAGTCCTTTTTGTAGTTCCCTTCCTTTCCGCATTTCCAACATACCTTTACAAACTTTACAGGAAATTTAGATCTCCCTCTAGATTTAGATCTCCCACTCGAAACCTTATTCTTGTTTCTGTTTTAGGACCTTCCTCGTATAGATAAGGCATCTCCAATTTGACACTCCATATTTCTCCGTCTCATTTCCTCTGACAACAAGGTTGAGACAATGTCATCAAAATTCGAGGTAGTTGTATTGCTAGCTATTGCAATAAATAGATTGTCCTGTGAGTCTGGTAGAGAACACAACAAACTGATGCATTTATCTTCATCTGATATTTTAATACCAACAGATGACAGCTGACTTACCACAATATTGAAGGCATTCAGATTCTCTGTCACTAAGTATCCATCCTTCATCCTCAGGTTATACATCTTTTTTCGCAGGAACAATTTATTCACCAGAGACTTAGATTGGTACAACAAAGTCCCAAGTTTTTCAAACAAATTCTTCATCGTAGCTTCCCTAGATACATTCAACAATACTGAATCTGAGACACACAATCGTATTGTGTTCTTAGCCTTTCGATCTAGTTTCTTCCATTCTTCATCTGACATTGCCATTGGTTTAATACCTGGATCTACCGTGATCCACTGATGTTTATCCACCAACAATTCCTCCATCTTGAGCTTCCACAACTTAACACTCTAACCATTAAATTTCTTGATCTCTATCTTTCTGCCGCGCACCATCTTCTTTCACCGCAAGAATCGATCCCGCAGATCTCCCACTAAACAGGGTCTACCTCAGGCCCGAGCAAAAAACCCTCAGTAGCAAAGGTGTCCCCTTGAAGCCGAAACAACTCCGATACGAAATGTAGGTCTTAACCTTGAACAAAAATTATCTACATACGAATCTTATAACAGAAAATAAACAATAGCGAGAGCATAAAACATAAAACAGATAAACATAGAGATTTTCAAACAAACGAAAAAAAATAATTCAAAACAAAAAATGTTCATTCTCGATCGACACTTTTTTCGGTGTAAATTTTCAACATTTTTTAAAAATGACAGTAAAAGGAATTTTTTTTTTTTGTGGCAAAGCTACCCTAAAAATTAAAAGTATTGATGCTCGAATAATGGCTTTTTTGGGGCAAAATTTTCAAAAAAAAAATTAGCAATAATGTTAAAGGTAGAATATCATGACTTCTAAAAACCCTTAAAATTTCGACAATTTTCATGAAAGACATTAAACATAGAATATCATGTCTCTTAAAAACCTTTAAAATTCCAACAATATTTGACCATGATGTTAACTAAAAAATACTTATAACTATTTCTAACCATAGCATTAAAGATAAAATATAGTGACTTAGAAAAACCTTAAATTTTTGACAAATCTTCAACCATGGAATTAAAACCAAATATTATCACTACAAAAAATACAAGTATAGCTATTTTAAAATCTTTGACTAAGACAACTAGACACATTGCAAACAAAATTGAAAAATCAACGATTAAATTGACATGCATAGTAGAAGAACTCAACCTTTTGCAATGAAATCTTAAAACTCAACCTTGAAATTGATGCACTCTCATGACATACTTCATCCATTATAACGAAAGCTTTAAAATCAACTATTCACACATAATGTTGTCAAATTGCTACTCTAAGATCAACAGGCCTTGCAAAAAGAAATTTAAAACATAATAATAAATAAAAATGAAAAATACAAAACAAAAAAAATAAAATATTAAAAAAATTAAAAGTAAAAAACAAATAATAACTAATAAATAAATATAAAATATTAAAACATAAAGAAATAATTTAAAATATAAAAATTGAAAAAAAACCAAAAAATAAAACATAAAAAAATATAAAAAATATCTTTGCGGAAAATATCAAAATATCTTAGGCCTTTCGAGCCACTTACGATGTTTCATTATCACGAAAGAAATAAAAAAATGCATATAATATATATTAAAATAAATAGATCAGACATAAAAAAATTGTTTAAAAAAAATAAAAATAAAGGATATAAGATTATATATATAGAAAACTAAGAAAATTAAAAAAAATTATTAAAAAAATAATTAATTTTTTTTTTTTTTTTTTATAGTAAATCAACAAATAGAAAAAAGAAAATTGGAAATTAGAAAAATAAATAAATAAACAAAAAAAATTTAAATACAAATTAAAAACAATTGAAAAAATCAATTAAAATAACAATATTTAAATCATAAATTTAAAATAATACTCTAAATTAAAAAATACACTTTGAAAAACATTTAATAAGTAAATTAAATTAAGCCAAAAAAAATTATTATAACAAAAACAAATAACAATAAAATTCTAAAATTAAAATAATTTAAAAAAAAATAAAAAATAATGAAAATATAATAAGTAATTTTATTTTATATATAATTAATTAATTTTTTATATAACAATGAGCCTCTTCCCCTTATCTGGCTAGGGGTCGATTATAGGAATTGACCTTTGGTTGGCCAGGGGGCCTCAGCACCGACAAACCCAACCAATAGGCATGTATGTGTGACCTCATGCTATCACTTGGTCGGGGTTTGATTTGCAAGCCTGTTGTGTTATCCTTGATCGTTAGGTCCCCGCGTGGCAGGGGCCCTTACGGTGGACTCAAGGCTGGTGGAGCCACCTCTGGCCACTCTGTCAGCCATGAGGCTGCCCTCACATCCTCCTATTTTCTTTAAGGTTTGTTTTTTCTTAACTGTGCATTTTCTTTAATGTTTTCTATTTTTTATTTTTATTGAATTTTTATTTTTTATTTCTTTAAGAATTTTTCGTTACTTTTTATTATAAAGTTTTATTTTATTATTTAAAAAAAAATTATATATTTTTTAAAATTAATTAATTTACTTTTTTAATTTAGTTGTAATTTTTATCTTTTAAATTTCAATTTTAAGGAATTTTTTTTTAACTATTTTTTATTCTTAAATTTTATTTAATTTTTGGATAATTTTTTTTTTATTTAACATGTTATTTTTCACTAAAAGGTCTTCAGTTATGGATAAAAAACATATTAGAAGAAAAACTAGAAGAAGAGTAAGAAAAATTGAATAATTGTTAAATAATAAAAATTTCAAAACAATTATCCACACTTAATCTTGCATAAACATTTTTCAAAATTAGCATAAAAATCACTAACATTTTAAAAAATGTTCATAATTTATACATAAGAAAATTTGAATTGTTAAAATTATGCTCCTAAAAAAAAGAATTGTATTCTAAATCAACAATTTTTAAAATTAGATGATGTTTTTGCTACCTCAAAAAAAGGGTCCCTTTTGATCCTTAACTATGTTATGTATGTACACAAATATAGCCATGACAATCTAGAATTCATCATATGTGAATTGAGTGTGGCAGATAGACTTGATGGTGCATGAATTAAGCAATTACAAGTCATGCACAAGTTTAATGATCCAATGTGAGCTTTTCCCAAGTTATTAATTATGATTTTTTTTATCAATTATGAAACAATTATGAAATTGAGAGAAAATAATTATGATAAATTACTTAATTATGACATTTTCTTCCTATCACATCTCATACCATCATTCTATGACCCATACAACTAAAAACACTTAAAGAGGATGAATTCTAGACAAAAGCTAAGGTAAGTTGAACTAGGAGAGTGGAAAATAATGTTATAATGCCAAAATTTGTGATAATGAAGAGTATTTTTATTACTAACATTCCTCAAAAGAGAGTTACTACCCCAACTAAGTCTATTGAAGGCTCATCGTGGACTCATGAAGAAAGTGAAGACTTAGAGTTTGTTATGTGAAATCGAAAATGAAGTTAAAAAAATGGAGATAGTATGTGGAAAAAGGTGGCTTTATTAGGTTCTAAAGGAAATATTAAAAGATAAATGCAAAGGAAGATGCATGAAAGTAAGGAAGAAAAACAAAAATCCACTCTTTCCATGGAAAATCTTATGTTTGAGAGGATTTGTATAAACGGAGGTGGAGATCTAAGGATGAAATGAACCTAAGGAGAAGCATGATGGTAAGGATTAGGGAAAATTTTAGGGGTTAAAATTTACAGGTTGGCTAATTTTCTACCCTTTTCAAAAAGGGGATTCATAAATATTAACTTTGTTATAAAAATGATTTACCCAAATTTTAGAGTATAAAGTTTCAACACGTTAAAAATCGCCATAATTTTATAAGTACTATATAAAATCATTAAAAAATTAAGTACTTTTACAAAATTATTGCCAAGCATTTTATAGTTTTTATTAGATATAATTAATATTTTCCAAGGTTTCTAAACATTAATTAAATTTTAATCCTTATAATTTTTAGTGTTGATAATCAATCCTATATGGGAGTATACTATCACTATTGGAGAGAAAAAAATATTGAGTGGCAAAACCATAAGCATGAATTTTTAATCCAAGATCCACATCATTAAGACTTGAAGGCAACACCAAAAAAATACTACATTTTGAAAATTGACATGAGAATGGTAATGATCTTCTCACACAAATACTTTAGATAGAAGAATACTTCGATCTACTTCAATAGGCATCTTTAGAAAAGGAAAATATTGCATCATTGTTTTTAGAACAAGACTAACATGTATGGTATGGATGGCCTTGTAAAATAAAAAGGTGCATGTTATATATTGGTCCATTTTTATAAAAGAATGATAGCCATTTATATCTTTATTAAGATAAATATATTATATAGCCAATTAGTAAATCTTCCATAAATGAGAGATAAAATTCAACAATTCGAAAAGATGAACCTCATATTAAACATTTTTTTATAGAATAACAAGTTAGACCTCTTCATGGGAGCTTTAAACGAATGAATCCAACAAGAGTTTTATATCCTCATACCCAAATACATAGAGCATGCTCTTATTGGTCACTAGAAACCAACAAGGTTGACTTCTCAAAAAATGGTTGAAATAAGATGGAATGGACTAGGTTTCAACTACCCAAGGGTGTACAAAATGCAATGGGAAGACATTATACTACGTAAACTTTGGAGAGGACCAACATAAAGAATTGGAACTATCACAAGATCTAGAGCTAGTAAATTCTATTCCAATAACATCTTTTCATGCATTGGTTGACATCAATTCTCCACAAACTGTCAAGATAAAATAATATATCAAACAGAAAAAAACTAGAATTGGAACTATCACAAAACCTAGAGCTAGTAAATTGGTTGACATCAATTCTCCACAAACCCTCAAGATAAAAGAATATATCAAAGAGAAAAAAACTAGGATAGGAAGTACCCATAACTTCATCAATTACAAATTAGAAAAAAATCTCAATTGTTTTATATATCTAGCACTATAGCTTCAACCAATTATTGTAATTATTTAGGGATGTACCCTAGTATGAAGCTTTATATGGGGGAGAGTTTGATGGATAGTCAATTCTTGCAGTACAAATGGATAATGTTGATCATGCATTATAAGTATGTGATTATAGTCATGGGAATTGTGAACTTTAGTTTTCAATTTTCAAGATCTCTTCATCAGAGTTACCTTATAAGTAAAGAAAATTGAGCTTATAAGTATGCAATCAAAATACTCTAAACACCTTAATTAATGTATTGTTTACAAATTAAAACTCTCATATAAATTATATACATTCTTTCTATTATAATTAGAAATTTCTTAAACTTGAATTTTGTGGGTGATATTTATTTTTCAATTGGTTTAGTTGATTAGTGGAATACCTCTAATAATTTACAAGTTAGATGTTATGGCTATTATATATTCATATGAAAAATAGAAACATGTTAGATGTTATGGCTATTATATATTCATATGAAAAATAGAAACATGTAAGAGATAAGAATATTTAGAGGCGTTGAGAAAATGCATGAATCAGTTGGTTGTGCTTATTAGTGGTAATGTGACTAGACAAGCGCAAGAGCGATAAATAGAAGGATTATAATTCATGAAGTAGGCGTAGGAATGCATTAGGGCTCAGGATATAGTCAGACAACGATGTATTCTGAATTTCAGAGTTGAGAAAATGCATTATAGAATAGGTAATGTGCAATGTGACGCGAAAAGCACATAGATACAAATGGAACCACTTTGAATCATGACCTAGATGGACTTGGATGTAAGAGTGCAATAGGGTTATGGATGTGTTCAATGCGAAATTTGGAATACACATGCTAGAGCTGCGCGAATTCAAGTCTCTCTGTTAGAGATAGCTATTGTTACCTGAAGCTTCCAAAATGACGCAAAACAATTTCAAGCTCAGGTTCGTTGGTCAAGGTAAGAAGCCCTCGTTAACACTCCCTTGCAAAATATATTTTTGCGACGTCATGTCCCCCTACAATTCTATGGAGCTTTCGGTATGTATGGATCGAATCAATAGAAAATTCAGAGTTATTGTATTAATTTCAAGAAGTTCAAGTTTGGTTTAGACGCTTGTTTTTTTTGGAAAACTAATCGAAAAGAGTGTGACTAAATATTTTCGACAAATAGATGCAAGAATCAGAGCTTGGAAACTCCACTTATCAAAGATATTTTGATATACTAAAGCTCGACAAACGTGTACCACAGTTTTCGACATATTAGAATCCCACGCCATTTAACACTTCAAAACATAGAAATATAAAATAAAGCAAAGCAAGTTGCAAAAAGAAAAACGACATGTTAGATTACATGATGGTGGGAAAAAAATGTTCGACATTGACATATAAAGTGGCTAAATTAATGCACTTTCATGCTGTGCTCTAAATATGGCAAAAACCAACAGTCTGTTAATTTTTGGGACCAGAAAACTTAAGGCATAAGTGGATGACCTATCTCACATCAAAGGTTCTTGAATTTTATCATAACCCATTCCCTTTACGTGGAAGGATTTACGTGTGTGGTGGATAAAGTTTATAATATAACATATGTGCTAAATTAACCTAAAAAAGACAAATCTGATAATGTTTATAATATAACATATGTGCTAAATTAATCTTAAAAAAAAACAAATCTGACACTGAATAAAAAAGCCGAATATCTATTTTTCCAACATGAACTATTCCAGTAGAACTGAGAAAACTAGTCGAAATTAAATTAAATTTCGTGGATTAAAACAAAAAAATCAAAGCTAACCATTACAGATTCGCTAGTTGTTAAAACTGAAATCAAGTTTGGTAGATTACGACAAAAGAATCAAACCTAACCATAAGCAATTAACTATATTACACCACAACTCCCTTAAGCAGAAAGAAGCATTCGTGGATTCGAAAAAAAGAGTCGAACCTAACCATAAGCAATTAACTATATTATACCACAACTCCATTAAATAGAAAGAAGCATTTATACAGAGCTTCACTCTAATTAATATATTGAAAACACGCGAATTATGCAATTGTAAAGCATGAGTTCATTGCCCACATTCATTCAACTAGAAGTCAAGGAAGTGTTTCTCCGTGAAAGCTAAATAAAAAACAAATTTAAAAAAAAAATATGAACATAAAAAACGTTTCCATTAGCAGAGCTGCCTGTGCATATATCTACCTTCCTACTGGTTATGTGGTTAGAATATTGTATACCTGTACCTTGGGTATTTTTCGTGCCTGGCTGACTCCGGTCAAACTTATACTTGCAAATTTTCCTCCAAGAAAGGTTTTAATTACAACCCAATACTATACGAGGCAGTATATGTGACTTACAGGAAAATTTATTGAGATAACTACATTTCTTTGAATTGTTTTGAAAGTTGCAGAATAGCCTTGTCTCTATTTCAGCGAAAAAAGTCATAATTTCTACAATATTTTATATATTTATCAGCCTTGATCACCCAGTAGTGTAACATTAAACATACAATATCAGAAAGAACCAAACAATTAACACATGAAGGAATGGAAGAGTGGCTACTTTGGATGCGAAGTTTCAAATTAATACTTGGCACTGATAATCCGAAGAATCACAAAAACTTCCTTAGGTTTGGAGATACCAATATCACAAACAAGGTTTGCTGCAAAATTCTGAAACATAATATAAAAAAAAAAATGCCTGGCCTTACCTGCATGCCTGCTACCCACTTGTCTACTGTTTATTGCCTATGGATCTGAAAATAATCCGAGCCAAAGCTTATGTATTTACACAGCAAGAAGGCAAAGGAAATAAATGGGAGGAAAGGCCACCGAGACACTCCCTCACCGCCGATCCAGGAAAAAATTCCACCCTGAGATAACGCTGAACATCTGGAGTCATGCCTAGTCTGTTGCAGCAGGATGGACGATAGCACACTGGAACCAATGGGGAAGCTTCTAATTCCGTTCATTTCTATGGATTCGACCCACTGTTTCCTTTCGCCTTGAACGAAACCCCAACGATATGACAATTCGAACTCCGGTTTCGATGCTGCTGTCAGCAAAGGGACGAGAAACCCTAACGATGATGTTTGATTTATTTTCTCGTCTCAGTCCTTTTGCTAATGTATAGCCTCAGATCTCTCGCGCCTGAGAAACTCGGGTCTCTACATATCTTAAATAATGAATGCACCGAAGAACCGAGAGGCTGTAACCCTAAACTGAAACCCTAAACCCTAAGATTTCGGGAATAATAAAAACAAAAAAGAAATATGAGATAGGCCACCGAACAGATCCATAAAAACAGGTTACCATTACCCGCATATCCAGTAGAACCCCAGATGGATTCAACAGCATAGGTTTTCTACAACTAATCGCACAGTGTAACGGTCGCGGCAGCATTTTATGCTAAGCAAAAACAATGGAAATTAGGGTATGATTTTGTTAAAATCGGATAGAAACCCGAATTTATTTCGACTAAATTGAATTTATTTCCACCATTTAACATTCAAACATAATTTTTTAAACTAAAAATAACTGTCCTAAACAAATTTTGTGACCACATACAACTAATTAAATATCTAAATATAATCAATATCCGAAAAAACGGCAATATATGTGCTGTATAAATTTCTTGACATGACATGAACGTTACTCCTTTTGATTCTTCCATTCACTGACCGAACATCCGCGTCTTCCGGTTGGAGAAGCCAAGGGGGCCGTTGGACGTTTGACGAGAACTGTTCCACGAATGTTTTCTCTCACCTGCATAAAACCCGTTAAAACTTGGAAGAAATTTAGGTGATTTAAGGTTTAGTTTTTCGGTAAGCGACTGTATGTACGAAGTCCGGTCCAAATCTCCGGTTTATAAAATAATTGTTTTACAATATTATAACAATTTAGTTTAATCACGAAGCATGTAACCATTTATTTTAGGTAATAACCATATTTATATAAGGATTGGTCTAAACCGGTGATGATTTTGTGGAATTTTGTGATTGTTTTTTTCTAAACGTATGAAAATTGGGAGTTTGAATTTTTTTTGGAAATCTATTCAAAGTCTTCAGGTAACTCTTTACAGTAATTAAAATTTTGCTTGGATTTCATGGTCTGTATTATATGTAATTTAAATTCATCTTATTTTTTATCTTATGAAGGGCCAAATACCTTAATTTTTTTTAGTTTAGAAATTAAAAAATTTATATTAATATTATTTCTTTATTTTATTTTATTTTTAGATAATTTAATATAACCAAATCGTTTTATTAATATTTATAATTATTATTTTTATTTTTATTTTAAATTTTTTAATTTTATTTTCATTTTTATTTTTTTATAATTTAATTTAATGAAATATTTAGTTTACATAACTTAACGTTACGTTACATAAAATAACAATACAACTTTTTTTCCCATATTATATTGGAGAAAGCCTCTCAAACCAACCATTTTAAATAATAATTAATATTATAACTATTTATTTTAGCGATAAAAACTATAGTAATAAGTTCTTTTAAAATCACTTTATAGATATACGTTAAATATAATGATAATAGGTTTTCTGGGACCAATAAATTTATTATATGACGTAAAAACGGAGTTTATAGTTGAGTTGGAGTTTAGGTGGATCTCATATTCTTGGAGAAAAAAATTTAGGTAACCGGTTTTTTTTTTTTAAGACTAATAAGTTTATTATATGATTTGGGAAAAAATTAGGTAATAGGTTTTTTTTAAAGACCAATGTAAAAAGGAGTTTATAGTTGAATTGGTGTTTAGGTGGAATTCATATTATTGAATTAATATATATTTAGAAAAAAGAGATTTCTTTTTCTTTTTAATAGTGAGTAGAATTTGAGTCATTTTATCTTTTATTAATTAAAAAATAACAATAATTACTAAATTAAATTAAAAAAAATATACATTAAAAAAATGTAATTAATTATATATACTAAAAAATTGGTAATTGGATGAACAATTACAAATGTAATCCTCTCTCAAACCATGAGAATAACTATACAAACATCTCATCATAGCTAACCATAAATACACCATTCCTCCTTAAGAAATATTAATACAATCATTATTATATACCATAACATAGCATTTAATGTTCATAACATAAGTACAAGTACATACACTTACATTTAAAACTTTGTGATGGGAAACAGAGGAATAGACTTCAACTCTTTACCCAACCGTACGTTACCTACATTGCAATATTTCTTATAGTTGACCACCCTTCAACCAAATCACGGGGGCTTGAGTCAATGAGCCTATGGCATAGCATGTGTGTTCGTGGCATACTAAAAAACACCCATAATTTGAATACATATTGGAAATACCTATAAAAACCACTTTATTTAAGCGCCTACAAATATGAACCTAATACACCTTCCCAATTTAAGAAACCCCTACTTTCACTAGTTATTGTACGTAGTCATTTCTTCATTAAAACATTTTACACCCCTTTATATTTTTTCATTAACTTTGAGCTCCATTTTTTATACACAACATATAAAAACTGTTTACCCCTTATTATATGCTAAATATATTATGTAATTTTTTCCTCAATATATATCTATTGGAGATTAATTCCAACTGCCCCTCATAAATCAATAGAACAACGGGTTAATGAGATGGGATCGAGGAACGGTGGATTTAATACTGATGGGAGAATGAAGGCAGTGGAAGCACAGATCTTATCAGCTACAGTTACCCGCATTGAAGTCCCACTAGCAACAATTAACACAACAGTAGCATTAACAGTAGAGGTGGTAAGCCATTCTGGTAAGTGGGCAAAGCATAAACAGCCAAAGTGGAAGCAACCCTCGGAACAGCTTGTAACATCCCCAAATTTTTTATTTTTATTTTTTTATTTTTATTTTTATATAGGACCTTTAAAGGTTCTTCTTGTTCACCCAAGGTCTAAATACTCATTTGAGTTAGGTAATGATAGCCACCCTTCTAATCTATGTAAGGTAGATTAACATTGTGTTTTAAATTTTAGGTCACACTTACTCACTTGAGACTTTTAAACCTCTATATCCATTTTCCACAAACCAACCAGGTGTATAACCCTATGGGTTAGGCAACTGTAAAATCATATATAGATATATATATATAGAGGTCTCACATTCTACCTATTAGCGCCTCTTATATATATATATATATATCTAACATTGTATACATCTGCACCCTATATATGGTCTCACATTCTACCTATTAGTGACTCTTATATATATATATATACATTTAACATTGTATACATCTGCACCCTATATATATATAAATCCAATGTTATATTATATATATAAATCTGCACCTTATATATGTAATATAACATTTGATATAGTTGTGCCTTAATTATATATATATAGAACCTTATATACCCGCGCATCATATATATACATTTAACTTTATAAATATTGGATCAATATATATTTAACTTTATATAGCCGCACATCATATATGTCGTTATAATGTTTTATATCGCCCGCCTCGTTTATTTTGCGTTGTTAATATTTTACTTCGGCATGATTTTGATATGTACAGGCAATATTTTACATCATCGTTTGTGTAATGACAGTGTGGTTCATACGGTAACCTCTGCGCTGTAGGGAAGGGGATGACGGGCGTTTACCCATGGTCATCATGGTTGCACCACCGGGTTTTTCTTCTCGTACCGTGCCACGTTTGACAACCCTACTACCGGATGGAAACCAGTTGCAGTCGGTAGTGAATTCATGTTTATGTTACAGCCGAGCTGGTTTGAAGGCGATGCAGGCGTTTGCATGGAGGTAGATGGTGTGCCACGCCGCCTTTTCCGTCTTATTGGTTGAAGGGTTGTGTTGGTACACCTCCCCTCCACGGCAGAGTTTTCTCTGCTTTCAAGTAGCGTATTACTTGCGCATATCTCATAAACCCAGCGTTTCTCTCAGAGTACTTCGGTCGATAATAGTTGACACGTATCTCCCTAACTGGAGACGCAGTCGAGCAAATACATCGGTGAGTTTGAATCCACAACTACACCGAAATTCTGGACGGCCGGGTACCTGGAAGTGTATATAATAGTATTAACCTCCTGTTGAATAGGACGCCTTGTCAGATCGACACAATCCCCCTTGGGATTTTATTAGGCCAACGGCTGTGCCCGGTCTAATCTCTGGTAGAGAGACGATACTGAACTAGGGTTCTGGATTCCTATTTTAACCCTAAATCACCAGGCTCATCTTTGTCTGTCTCGCCTTCTCCGATCTGCGTTGTTTTGCTTGTTGTTGCAGGTGCGCAAATGGTGCTCTGCGAGCCAGGCGTTCACCTCCGTGTGCATGTTAGGGTTTCAGGTATTCTTTTATAGCACCCTCTTGTTTCATGATTGATAGCAGTGTTGCTGTTACCCTAGTCGACTCCTGTGGTCCGGGATGGTTCTGTGAGATAAAAATGTCTACCGTAATCAGATTTTCATGGAGTTTCGCTCGCCCTTCGTTTTCATTTTCTTTCTTGTTTTAATGATGGAGCGACAGGTTATGTTGTCTATTACCTATAACCCTGCGTGTGAAAACTTGTAGTTTGAAGGCTCAATGTCATGTTCAGCGAACGAATCGTATCCCAGATCTCGAGATCCCGTTTTCGTTTCAGATTGCAGGGACGTTTCCTCCTTTTTCATGCCACGGAATATAACTCGGCTCCCCTCTGCTTAACCTATTTCGTGCATTTACATCAGTCGTTGACTATCGGTGAAATTTATGTTTTACCTATTTTTCTAGACTTGACGTGTTACATATGATGTTGAAAATGTAGCAGTGTAAAGGTATTGAATCTTACCATTTCTCACAGTTTGCACAGGTAAAATGGACCGCATCAATCTCCAGTAAGCGTGCCACCCTGGAGATGTCACGCTGTGAGTAACCTACTAACTCATGACCATATACGCCACTATTCTCTTGTATCATGCCGAAATAGTTTCACTTTGATTTATCATTACATTGGTTCTATGGTTGTTACGGAAATGAATTAATCAAAATCGTGTAGATTTTGTGCGCCGACACTATTAAATCAATTTCTCTTCCTGGCCGATGCAAATAACCCAGGTATACGAATAAGTCTAATCTGTTTGCGCTGTCATATAATAAATTGGAGCATCCCTTCCTAACTATGATTACACGGTCATATCATTTATCTTGGGTATATATAATTTTTCTATCTGTCGCACAGTATATACCGGTTCGAATAGTGGTATTGTATAAAAGTTATTTCGGTTTTTGATATGATTCTAATAGATGCGACTCGAGCCATGACGCTCGACGAAGAGGGTACCATTAGCTATGATGATTTTTGTTTTGTTTTTAAAAGCAGCCCTTCTTATTTCTCCTATCCGAACTGTTGAATGTAGAATGTAAAATTTACGCAGCTTACTATAATTTTACTCTCCACTAGTGTAGTTAATTGTAAAGATCATCTACGTATTTCAAGGTAACTTAATTGGGTTGAACCTTGATCGCCCTTTGTATGGTTTATATATATAACTCATATTTAAGTCTCCTCTTTCACGTGTATGGTTACATATTTATACATCAGATGCATATTTTCCTTTTTGTGTCATATATGTTTTATTTACATACATAACTCCTTTGTAGTCAAGGTAAAAAGGATTCTACTTGTACTAGTGGTTTACACTTGGTAATAGATGTCTATTCCTTTTGTTTTATTTTCCTATACATGTATTCGACAGTTTAATTAATAATGTTCAGTAAGCATAGATTTAATGCATAACCCTAACATTTCTTTCAAGGGTTAAAGGTAAATTTAATCTACTATACACTCTATATTGGAGATGAATGATGTAACACCTCTATAGGACAGATTTAACCTTTTGTTTAATACGAATATATACTATAAAGCCCTCACTCTTAATTTCCATTTTTCTTTCGAGGTACACCTATCTGTATCCAATAGTGCTTGACTAGAGGAATTTAACTATAAATTAAATCATTTGCTATGACACTTGTCTTCCAGGATCTAAGATAGATTTAGAATGCAATATAAACTTGTATAACTGTTATAATGCTCAAATAAAGTAGAAGTACTCAATTTTTTTTGTTATAATTTCGAATGGCATATTCTAATATCTTACTTTCTTCCTTTTTATGATGTATCAGGTAGACTTCAATTCTGCTATAGTATTTTTCTAGCATACATAAGATCATAAAATATCCCATTTGTAGCTTCATGAAAAAAATAATATTTTATTATCTATGGAGAATAAGTAACTTCAGGTTTAAACCGAACTTGGTTTAGAGTTTCTGGAGTTTCTACTCTATGGACTTATGGTCTACAACTAAACAGAATTCTGGAAGGTGAATGCCTTAGGATGTACTCTGTTAAATGTAGTACCACAATCACTTACACAAATTTTATTATTACTATTTTTTTATGTAGCTAATTCATACCATCATAAAATAGAATAACAAAAATTTCAGAACATACCACAATCTGCAAATGACCAACCTCCCAACCTTAGAATCCTCTTTATCTCCGAGGATTCACCCTCGAGCTGAGATCACCTCCTAGCACAGATCAACCTCTGATATGCTTAGGAGCAGCTTATTTAAGCTCATAATTCCCCAAAGCATGTTTCTAATTCTGCGTCCAGAATAGCAGGATGCTTTCCTTCCTGTTTAGCCTAGGCTTCCCATTTTGGGATTCTTTAAAGCTGCTTTAAGCTTTTCCTCAGCTTTTCCAGCTTTTTCTCACCTCTTCCCAACTACTCCTCTTCATTGGGGAAATTTAGATTCCTCCTCAAATCTAAATTAGTTTCTTTCAAGGATTTTTGAAAGATTTTGGGAATTTGTTGCCTTATCCATCCTCATGGATTTGGCAAGTGATCTCTAATTCTCATCTTGGTCAAAATTCATAATCATTTTATTTATTTCCTCAAATAAAATATGCAATTACATTCATATCACACTTATCCCTTGGGGTCCACCCCCTTTAGGTTTAAATTTCCATGTCTAACTTTAAAAATTCAACACACAAATTGGGGGTGTTACATATTCCCCCTCTGAAAATAAGCACCGTCCTCGGTGTTGTTATTCAACTACTAGAGTTCATTTAAAAAAAAATGGACATTTCTCCATCATTTCAGCTTCCCTTTCCCAGGTGGCTTCTTCAGCAGTAAAGTGTTCTGTTTCTCAATTCAATTTCTTCCCGCTCCAATATTTGAAGCGGTTCTGGCAGAAACTCCCCTTCTGGTTCCACCTGTACAACATTCCAATCAACTATGTGAGAAGCATCATGCACATATCTTTTTAATAATGAAACATGAAACACATTATGCACTCTAACATGGGGTGGTAAGGCCAGCTTGTAAGCCACTGGTCCCACCCTTTCTAAAACTTCAAAAGGCCCACAATATCTAGGTGCAAGTTTTTCACAACTTCCAGCATAAAGTGTGCTCTTTGTGGGTTTGATGCGTAAATACACATGATCCCCCACGTTGAATTCTCGGTGCACTCTTTTCTTATTAGCATAGATTTTCTGGCGATCTTGTGCTATCTTGATATTCCTTTGTATCTGTTTGATAATTCTTTCCATCTCTTGTAGTGCATCTGGTCCCAACACAAGTTTATCCTCTGGTTGACTCCAGCTCAAAGGAGTACGACACTTTCTCCCATAAAGTGCCTCAAAAGGACTCATCTTAATAGAGGATTGGTAGCTGTTGTTATAGGCAAACTGTCACGTCTCCCAAACCCGATTTTTTTTTTTTTCATGGGGTTCTGTTATTACTTAGAAATGTTATAGTTTTTATACTGAATCTCCTACAATGCAGACTATTATCCGGGGTTTAGATTCTGTTCAGTACTTACTGCCAGCCCTGGAATACCAGAATTTCCTCTCCTCTTCTCAGTTTATATAGTAGACTTATATATCTACATATTTTACCTTGTATTTCTCAGATTTTCTGTGCAGGATGATCACTAGGCCCTTCATCAAACTTCCCAGTTTGCCAGCCTGCTAATAATTTCCATATGTTAAAGTTTCAGCGTCGAAGTATAGATGTATGACTCCTCACATACATCTATCTCCACGCAATTCACCACCATTGCTCCACTACTTTTCCAGTAGTTCGATGGATGGTAACCAGATGCTCTGCTTCTGGTATTTTACACATGCTTTCAATCCTACTTCACCCAACTGTTATCACACACTAGATTGTTCAATAGGATTTCTCCCTTATTTTATTGTTATAAACATATAACATGTGTGACATTCTGATACAGATTCCGCGGTTCCATGGGAAAACTAGGAAAACAGACCTAGTGCTTCAATTAATTGGTGGTAGATAATACTGCACTGGATAGTTTTGAATTTCTAGTATTAGATCTTCATCCTTAATTAGGGTTCAACTTCTGATCTCAGATGATTACCCTTACATTTAATAGAATAATTTAAATTCTAACTGTTCCCATTCTCCCCATTGGAAAATACATACGGAACCCCATACGACTATCGCAGGGTTATTGTTTCTTACTTTCTGTTATTGGTTACAGGGGGTTCTGTGCCATCCGTATTGTTATGATAGGTTTAGTTTTCTGGAACTTACTGTTCATGGTTACTGGTTTGTTACCATTTTCGGTTTCTACACACAGAACTTAAATACTCCTTTAAAGGATATCAAGCTGTACCTATGCATAGTTATTAGATTGGCAGTTTAACGAATCTATCATCTCAAATCTCAGTATTACCAGGTACTCATACCTATACCCAACCATTTGTCTCTACTGTCAATAGTTGTATTTGCAATTACATAAGGTACTGCACCATTAATCCATCTAACAGTCGTATACTGCAACTTAACATACAATTCATACGTTCCATAGTGCACTATAACATTTCAATTTCATAAATTGCATAAAGGACTATAACATCACAATTTCATAATTTGCATAAAGGAATATCACATCACAATTTTATAATTTGCATAAAGGATTGTAACATCACAAGTTCATACAACAGAGATACATTTAACACAAACTTACAGATATCTCCAAATGTATGCATGCACACCTCTACTATGACCAGTCCTCCCAACCTTAGAATCCTCTTTATCTCCCAGGATTCACCCCCGAGCAGAGATCCTCCCCAGAACAGACTAACTTCAATCTGTTCTGGAGCAGCTTATTTAAGCTATGCTTTCCCCAAAGCCTGTTTCCAATTCTGCGTCCAGAATTTCAGGATGCTTTATTCCTGTTTAGCCTAGGCTTCCCATTCTGGGACTCTTTAAAGCTGCTTTAAGCTTTTCCTCAACTTTTCCAGCTTTTTTCTCACCTCTTCCCAACTACTCCTCTTCATTGGGGAAATTTAGATTTTTCCTCAAAAATCTAAATTAGAAATAATTTCTTTCAAGGATTTTTGAAAGATTTGGGGAAAGTCTTTTTCCTTTTCCATCACCTCATGGATTAGGCATAGGATCTCATTTTCTCATCTGGTCATAGTGCATACATCATATTTTATCTACAAAATAATCATCCACTGGGGTCCACTCCCCTTTGGATTTATGTTCAAATGTCTCATTTGAAAAGCATAGAACTTGAGAACTTGGGGGTGTTACATATTCCCCCTCTGAAAATAAACACCGTCCTCGGTGTTGAAAACTATCGACTTAGTTCATTTTGAACTTAATTATGAATGCTTTTCCATCATCTTAGCTTCTCTGTTCCATGTAGCTTTTCAGCAGTAAAGTGCTCCACTGCACCTTTACTCTAGCTACTGTTCGTTTTCTCAATTCAATTCCTTCTCGCTTTCATTTTGGAGGCGACTCTGGAAGGAAATTCCTCTTCTGGTTCCACCTGGACCACATTTCAAATCAATCATGTGAGAAGCATCATGTAAAAATTATAAATTTTCTTTTCCAACAAGGAGACATGAAATATATCAGGAAATTTAGTAAACAATGGTAAGGCTAATTTATAAGCCATTAGTTTCCAGCAGAGTACTCTCCTGCCTCCACTCTATTTACGGATGCCTTATGCAGTTGGTTTTCTTCCTACTTCTTTGCAAGAAGTTTGTATGGAAGATCCTTTTATTCTGGTTTCTCTGTCCACAATTCATACCAATGTAAGAAATATCAGGTACATATAATTGATAATTTACAACAGCATTCTGCATTTCAATAACTTAAGACATTCAGTTATAATCAAACCGTTCAGGCTCATAATAGTTTAGTGCACTTTTAGTACACTACTTATCCTTTCTTGTTTTTCAGTGAGATTCTTTTCTCACGTGACTTGGTTCATTTCAGCTTTTCTGGATTTCCTAGGTGATTTATCTTCACCTTCTTCCTCTTTTTTTCCCGAGTGCGCAATTTCTTGTTACACACTTGGCTAAACAATTTTTCAACTTTTCATTAGTACTCATAACTGAAAAAAAAATGTACTATATGCATGATTATGCTTACCCTTTTTCAGTTCATCGCTGTACTTCCAGTACCTTCTCTCTCTTCTTTTTTTTCGTAGCTGTATGATTTCACACTATTTCCCCCTATCTTTGAATTTAAGACTCAGGAAATTTACATAAATTTTATACCATCAAAATTTTATAGTGTGAATGCATGTACTTACTATCATTCTTCACATTCACAAATATTATTACTTGATAATGTCAAAATGGCATTTGACACAGTTTCTCCTTTTTCCAAGAATTTACCATAATTTATACATTTTACTATATTTTTCTTTCCCGTTATACTTTCACCACTGAGTTTACCACAGTAGTATCTATTACTCCATTAACTATAATTAGAGTAATAATATTCGACCAGATGGAAAATATATCTTTCCCCTTTACTTACAGCTTTTAAGGTGAATTCACTTTTTATACTCCCCAGTGAATTATTTCTTCTCCTTTAACTCCGTGGGTATAAAGTTGAGAAAAAATTTAACAGGTATGAAGATAGTATATTCACACAACTCAACAAAGTTAACATTATAACATATAACAAGATCGCCTATATTTATAATGTTAATTGTAGATTTTAACGTATGTCCCACGTGCAATTTGTTTCATTTAATTTATCTTCAATTCCACCACATGATATATATAATACAATAAAGTGAAACATATAAAATTTTCTTTATAACGCTCTTTGTTATATGAACCATTATATTTCATATCCTTAAATCCTCCACTATTTTTCGTATGTATATATAGAACCACTCTATATATATACCATCCACAATATATATATAATATAACCTCCATCCTATATATATAAAATCCACCATATATAAATACAATCCACCGCATATCTATATCCACCAGACATATATATACCATATATATAATCCAAAGAGTTTAATTAATACTCCTTAAAAAAAATTTATTTTTTTTTCCTTTGTAATGGACTTATAAAGTTTTTCTTCGAACCAATACAAAGACAATGGAGATGGTTTCGGCTATTGTTAAGTCAATAATTTAAAATAGAATTCATCTCTATTCTTTTCCATTTTTATCTTCCTCATGGTTATATAAATCTTTATTTCGAAAGTAGTAGACCCCCTCAATCTACTCATGAGATACTTCCTTTACACAAGGTAATGTAAATTACTCTTTTTTTTTTTTTTTTTTCCATAGGCGCTTTGTATTTCACCTCTATCAAATACCTACTTCCCTTATATATATATATAATTCCCACCATATATATATATTACTTATATCAATTACATACTCCATTATATATATATATATATATATCCCTACCATATATATATATCAATCATGTCCTTAATATATGAATTATGCATCGACTCAAAAGTGTGGAATCACCCTTCCTTTCAACTAAATAAATACATCTTTTATCCCGATGCGTTGATAGCCGTGGGTAAATTAGACCGCCCTTCTAGACCTTTTTTTTTTTTTTCTAAGTATTACATCCTTCTTATAGATATCTAATTGTGATAATGCCTCTTACCCTATATATATATATGTACAGCACGTATATCTCCCATATAGATCCATCCATATACCGAGATACACTTATGTCAACCGCTTCTATCACATAAATATCATATGTCAATACATATACCTATATACTACCACACTAACCACTGGTATGTAATAATTATAATATGTGCAATTATATGTATATATCACATGATTTGTAACATTTTGATAAAGTTTTTCTCTACTCATCTAGCCTCTTTGTATTTATCAAACCATGGAACATTCCACTTATATTTTTTTTTTCACATACATCTACATCTTTGGCGTACATATATATATATATATCACCCATATATATATATATCTATGTATTTTCGACATATAATTAAAACATTTTACCTATATATATTCTCACATATATATCTATATAGTACTTACATACCCATAAACATAGTAGGTTCATGTCTCACCCATATGTATATTTATAATTATACAATTTTTTTTTTTTTTCTCCCATGCTAATTCGTAGCATCTACTTCCCATATCTATATTCATATATCAATGTTGTATTTATATCCACCTACTCCATATCTATTTATGGATATATAACACAATTCCAGATATTTATTTATACATTACCCATATATTAAAGCTTTGATTTCGCATTATATATCAATACATTACCTATATATCAATATATAAATATTAATATATATATATTACCTATGGATATATTCATATCTATTGATTGCGCATATATGGGTTATTAATTCAACGATAGAGAGGTATATCACTACCGCTCTATTTACAATTCACATATACATAACATATTTACAATTGAATTAATTTTCGGTCTCGCTTTATGCACCGAACCCGCCTATCTCCTTCATGCCTATCTCTAGCATTTGTATATATATATATAGCGCACTCCTAATTATTATCGTTGAATAACGATATGAATATACATATATGTAACTCCTCGTCATACATGTATATTTGACTGCCAAATCAACATAGGTACCTAGCAGCTTTACGTGTAATTATCACGAATCATTCTTATATGAAATTACAGAGCCTATTGGAGTACATAGCAGACACGTCAACATATTTTCTTACGGGTTTTTTTTTTTACTGTGTTGCGACTATGTTTCATGCCACGTCGACTCGGCATCCTTCCGTTTATATCTCAAACCTAACCCTGACACCCGGCGACGTATTTTATTTTATATAATTTTTTTTTTTGATATGCAATCGCATGCCATGCTTCTCGCAGTTACGCGGATGGTACTTTTTGGGTGATGTTTCCATCGTTCTGGTTTTTACAAGTGACTTATCATGTTGAAGTTTGCTGGTTTATTGAACAGAGACGGCGTCTCACGCCAGGAATTTCGTACTGGACGCCGACAGTTTCAGGTCCTGCCCTAATCACTCTGAGACGTGTAACGCTTCCTGTTGCCCTCCTGCTTGGCCCAGTACCGTGCATGCCGCCTACCGCTGCTCCGTGTCGATTCTGAAAGATTTTTTTCATAACCGGGTATCCCACGGACAATACAGCCAGGTGATTCTTCAAATTGTTGTTGGGATTTTCTGACGTCTAGGGCAATGTGATTAGGGTTCACCTTTTCCTTACCTAGTACCTCGGCTTCGTTCTTCAGCTTAGCCTTCCGCCAGCGATTTGCTTATTTAATTAGTGTCGGTATCATTCGCTGCATTAGGGTTGGGCGTGATGGGGACTTTCCTCTGTTATCCGGAGGGAGCGACTCCTTCCAGTGAGGTAACTGATACAGGCGTATCAGGTCATTTGAACCGTTTTTTTTTTCTTCATTCTGATGTTTGCGTTTTTCATTTTATAATTCTGCGTCTAAATCGACTATGAATCATCTACAAAACCCCCATCATCTAAAGCTTCTGTGTCGATTTATTCCATTGTAGAGGGGCCCTGGACTCCGCAACCCTACGGAATGAAAAGTCGGACTCTTCTGTGGGTAAATTCGTCCCCTTATCTCTGTTGTTTGAAAGGATAATATTTCCTGCCATGTAAACAAATATGGCAGCACGCCGGGACGGCTCCATCGTCCCGGAATGATCGGTACCCAAATAATGAATCGCTCTTTCTGCATGTGAGTTTATAGGTTTAACTGTTTATAGGAAATAAACTATGCATTCTGTATGACGTTATATGGCCATATATGCGGCATTTTTCGGTTTTATCTGCTGTTGTTCAGAGAAATAATGAAATTTCTCTGCGGGTTTCGCGTTATACCTGAACTATGACTCTGGTCCCAACCCGTGAACTCCGATTCGGTTTTAAACAACCCTAAAGGACGCTATTTGTTGTTGCATTCGAGCATACAGTCTATGAACGGATCTTTAGGTTTGCAATCCGAGCATGCATGTTTTTTTTTTTTTTTTCCGATCCTCAGATTTTTTTTTCCAGTCTTCAGGAACCCTTACGCCACGGGGCCCGTCATGGACGACGTAATCCACCCGTCGGAAAGGGTTTATGTTATTGGGGAACGGGTGACTCATCATTCGATCAGCCAGAACCGTTCGGTGCTGACGCCAGCATGACAACCAAAAACTTCAGACCGAGACGGAGAACGCGCAGTCCGCCAAGTCATGCTGACTCCCGTCTTCCCAATAAAATCGGTTTTCCCTCATTTATGAGATGTATTGCAGCAATATCGGATCGGGTTATGGCGTTTAACAGTTTATATTTTTGGGAGAACTGGATTTTTATAAACTGTCTTGAATACGGATTTTAATATGGCGTTTAACAGTTTAACAGAATATATATTAAAGTGGGTTTGAATATGGCGTGCATAAGATAGAGATATATATATATATATATATATAGGGATATGGAAAATCCGCACCGTAGGCATATATATATTTCATTTTGTGACTGTTTTGTAGTTATATTCTTGTGGCTCCATATCGCTCAGGACTAATATATTTTCACTTTGCCACTAATATATTTTCACCGTGATATACTTTGCCAATGGTTGACAGTCAACGAGTCATTCGTACATCTTAATGTTACTGTGTATATAATCCCTCTCAACCAGATTCTTTGCTTTTTGTTTTTATATATGGGTTTCATATATATATATGGGTATAACTCATATACCGTGATGTAAAAAGAAATGTGTTCTTATTTGAACTTAATACTTATTTGATTTAGTTATAAATTTTGTTAAATGCTTATGCAAGAAACCAATAGTTTCTTTAATGATGTTCATAAAGTTGGGGTAAACATATTACTTATTTCAAAAGTTTGGAATAAATCTGCAGTGAAGTTCTATGATCACTATCTCTAGGATTAAAATTAGCATTGGAAATAATATAGGCATGTAGTACGTGATAAGAGTTATTAAGCCTTTATATATTTTCATACCTATGCGCATATATTGTCATATGGTAGGTATATATACATATATAGGTATTCAATAGGCATTGTAACTTAAAACATAATTGAAATTTTAGTCTTTGACTATGATGTGTAGTACAAAATCTGAGATGAATTTCGCCACCCAATATACTCTATCACTGCTATGATTTGTATATTCATTAAGTAGAATAGAATTTCTTTTAAAAGCTCAAAAATATTGGCATACCTAATTTGCCTCTTTTAAATTTCCTTTATAACTCTAAGTCTACTAATATCGTTTTCCATTTACATATGAGCATAATTTTTCACAATTATACACATATATGGAGCAGGGTAATATTCAATTTTCCTGCACAGCTTTGACTGTCAAAATTCATGGTATTTACTTCGGGCTGGTTGTACCTTCTAGTACTTTTATAATTTTTTTCTAGTAGACTCATATAATAAATCCTTTGTGCCTACCATAACAAAACCAGAATTAATCATCTTTAGAGGGTAAGTAATTCAGATTTAATCCGATCTACTCTATGGATTTTCTGTGCTACAACTAAACAATATCTGAAAGGTGAAGGCCTGTTGATGGGTTCTGTTAAAAGTAGTATATGTAACTAATTCATACCATAGAACATCTGAATGAACATAAAATTTCAGGAACATACCACTATCTTATCTCTAGAAGTTCCCTTTTCTATGTATTTAGGGAATAAATATAATTCATTTTTCTCTTGTTTTTCATCACAGTAAGGAACACTTAGTTTAGCAGTTTTAGAATGGAGATCATCCTTCTATACTCCTTGTATTCTTTGTTCGACATCTAGTTATAACAGTTAACCATTTATTGGTGAGCACATATCTTGCCCAATCTTTGAACTTTGCTCCGATACCATTTGTCACGTCTCCCAAACCCGAATTTTTTTTTTTTTCATGGGGTTCTGTTATTACTTAGAAATGTTATAGTTTTTATACTGAATCTCCTACAATGCAGACTGTTATCCGGGGTTTAGATTCTGTTCAGTACTTACTGCCAGCCCTGGAATACCAGAATTTCCTCTCCTCTTCTCAGTTTATATAGTATACTTATATATCTACATATTTTACCTTGTATTTCTCAGATTTTCTGTGCAGGATGATCACTAGGCCCTTCATCAAACTTCCCAGTTTGCCGGCCTGCTAATAATTTCCATATGTTAAAGTTTCAGCGTCGAAGTATAGATGTATGACTCCTCACATACATCTATCTCCACGCAATTCACCACCATTGCTCCACTACTTTTCCAGTAGTTCGATGGATGGTAACCAGATGCTCTGCTTCTGGTATTTTACACATGCTTTCAATCCTACTTCACCCAACTGTTATCACACACTAGATTGTTCAATAGGATTTCTCCCTTATTTTATTGTTATAAACATATAACATGTGTGACATTCTGATACAGATTCCGCGGTTCCATGGGAAAACTAGGAAAACAGACCTAGTGCTTCAATTAATTGGTGGTAGATAATACTGCACTGGATAGTTTTGAATTTCTAGTATTAGATCTTCGTCCTTAATTAGGGTTCAACTTCTGATCTCAGATGATTACCCTTACATTTAATAGAATAATTTAAATTCTAAATGTTCCCATTCTCCCCATTAGAAAATACATACGGAACCCCATACGACTATCGCAGGGTTATTGTTTCTTACTTTCTGTTATTGGTTACAGGGGGTTCTGTGCCATCCGTATTGTTATGATAGGTTTAGTTGTCTGGAACTTACTGTTCATGGTTACTGGTTTGTTACCATTTTCGGTTTCTACACACAGAACTTAAATACTCCTTTAAAGGATATCAAGCTGTACCTATGCATAGTTATTAGATTGGCAGTTTAACGAATCTATCATCTCAAATCTCAGTACTACCAGGTACTCATACCTATACCCAACCATTTGTCTCTACTGTCAATAGTTGTATTTGCAATTACATAAGGTACTACACCATTAATCCATCTAACAGTCGTATACTGCAACTTAACATACAATTCATACATTCCATAATGCACTATAACATTTAAATTTCATAAATTGCATAAAGGACTATAACATCGCTATTTCATAATTTGTATAAAGGAATATCACATCACAATTTTATAATTTGCATAAAGGATTGTAACATCACAAGTTCATACAACAGAGATACATTTAACACAGACTTACAGATATCTCCAAATGTATGCATGCACACTTCTACTATGACCAGTCCTCCCAACCTTAGAATCCTCTTTATCTCCCAGGATTCACCCCCGAGCAGAGATCCTCCCCAGAACAGACTAACCTCAATCTGTTCTGGAGCAGCTTATTTAAGCTATGCTTTCCCCAAGCCTGTTTCCAATTCTGCGTCCAGAATTTCAGGATGCTTTATTCCTGTTTAGCCTAGGCTTCCCATTCTGGGACTCTTTAAAGCTGCTTTAAGCTTTTCCTCAGCTTTTCCAGCTTTTTCTCACCTCTTCCCAACTACTCCTCTTCATTGGGAAAATTTAGATTTTTCCTCAAAAATCTAAATTAGAAATAATTTCTTTCAAGGATTTTTTGAAAGATTTGGGGAAAGTCTTTTTTCCTTTTCCATCACCTCATGGATTAGGCATATGATCTCATTTTCTCATCTGGTCATAGTGCATACATAATATTTTATTTATTTTTCATAATTAAATAATTAACCACATCCACACAATAATCATCCACTGGTGTCCACTCCCCTTTGGATTTATGTTCAAATGTCTCATTTGAAAAGCATAGAACTTGAGAACTTGGGGGTGTTACACAAACTCAGCTAAATGCAGATACTCTTCCCATTTTGATGGCCTATCCATCACGTACATTCTCAGCATATCCTCTAAAATTTGATTTGTCCTTTCTGTTTTCCCATCAGTTTGAGGGTGATAGGCAGTACTAAAATTCAGCTTAGTACCCATTCCTGCAAACAATCCCTTCCAAAATGCTACTGTAAACTTAGCATCTCGATCTGATACAATCACCTTGGGAACTCCATGAAGCCTTACTATCTCCTTTAGGAAAACATTTGCTACTTGAGCTATTCCAAAGGTAGACTTGACTGGTATAAAGTGAGCAGCTTTTGTGAGAGTGTCTACTACTACCATTACAAAATCATGTTGATATTTAGTGTTGGGTAATCCTGTTATAAAATCTAGGGAAACTGTGTCCCATTTCCATTCTGCAATTGGCAAAGGGTTTAAAAGCCCTGCTGGGTTTTGATGCTCAACTTTGACTAACTGACATTCCATACATCTACTTAAATACTCTGCCACATCTCTTTTCATTCCTGGCCAGAACAACTTCTTCTTCAAGGCTGTTAACATCTTTTGGTATCCTGGATGTCCTGCATAGGGCTGTTTATGATATTCATCTAGAATTTCTCTTTTCAATGACTCTATATTTGGAATATACAACCTGTTTTTATAATAGAGCAGCCCTTGTTGGTTTTTAGTGAAATCAGTTTTACCCCTTGTCTGTAGTTTTACCAAGAGTGCTTCATAGTTGGGATCTTGAGTTGCTGCTTTTCCCACCAATTCCTCTACCTCTATATGGGCACTACTCCCCATGCTGTTCACATTTGGAAAAGCGTTTCTACTTAATGCATCAGCAACTTTATTCTACTTCCCCTTGATATGCTTTATGTCCATATCAAATTCACTTAGAAAAGGCAGCCATCTGGCTTGTCTTGCATTCAGGTCAGTTTGGGAGAAAAAATATTTGAGGCTAATATGATCAGTCATCAATGTGAACTTCTTCCCCAGCAGATAGTGCCTCCAAATTTTTGAAGCATGAATAACAGCTGCAAATTCCAAATCATATGCATTATAATTTTGTTCATGTACTTTCAGTTTTCTAGATTCATAGGCAATGACTGAATTTTCCTGTAACAGGACTCCTCCCAGTCCTTCTCTGCAAGCATCTGTACATACAAAAAACTCTTTATCAGGATCAGAAATTTTTAATATAGGAGCTGAAATAAGTTTTTGTTTCAACTGTTCGAAACTGTTTTGACATTTCTCAGTCCACACGAACTTAACACCCTTCCTTTGTAATGAGGTTATGGGATTTGCTATAGCAGAAAATCTCTCCACAAATCTGCGATAATAGCCTGCAATTCCCATAAATGATCTTACTGCTGAGACATCAGTGGGAACTAGCCATTCTTTAATGGCTTTTATCTTTTCAGGGTCAACTGCCAACCCTTTTTCAGAAATTATATGACCCAGATATTGAATTTTATCTCTATAAAATTCACATTTGCTGAACTTGGCATATAGCTGGTTTTCTTTTAAAGTCTGCAACAATATTCTCAGATGTTCCTTATGTTCATCTTCATTTTTAGAATAGACTAAGATATCATCTATGAACACAAGAACAAATTTGTCCAAATACTTATTCAACACACTGTTCATCAGACACATAAAGGTGGCAGGGGCATTCGTCAAACCAAAAGGTAGGACTACAAATTCGTAATACCCATACCTGGTTCGAAATGTTGTTTTGCTGATGTCTTGTTCTTTAATTCTGAGTTGGTGATACCCAGTCCTGAGGTCTATCTTGGAGAAGACTGAAGCTCCTCTCACTTGATCAAAAAGATCATCAATTCTAGGAAGTGGATATCTATTCTTAATGGTCAATTTGTTCAGTTGACGATAGTCAATACACATCCTAAAAGTTCCATCCTTATTTTTCACAAATAAAACTGGGGCTCCCCAAGGAGACACACTTGGTCTAATATACCCTTTATCTAACAGTTCCTGTAATTGCATTTTCAGTTCCATTAGTTCAGGAGGGCTCATTCGATAAGGTGCTCGGGAAACAGGTGCTGCTCCTGGTACCAAATCTATTGAAAAATCAATCTCTCTTTTGGGGCGAAGATGAGGGATTTCCTTGGGAAAAACTTCCTTAAATTCTCTAATGACTGGTATAGCATCCAGTAACTCTTCCTCAGTTTGCTGTTCTATTTCTTCTACATGCACTGCATAGACTTGGTATCCTTTTCTAGCTGTTCTTTTTAATTGTAAGGCTGATATTTGTCTTATTGAAATGGATTTTGGTTTCCCTTTTAGTGTAAAAGGTTTCCCTTCCTCATCCACACAATGCAGGGTTTTATCCCAGCAATTCATCAGAGCTTTCTTCTTTTCCAGCCAATCCATTTCTATCAGCAAGTCATAGGATCCTAATGGCAATATGTTCAAATTTACTTCTGTTGAAAAACCATTTAATTGTATTGCTGTTTTGGGCAACTTATGAGTGACTTTTCTCTTAGTTCCAGTGGCCAGCTGTACCAACCATGATTGTTGAAATTTTTTAGGTTTAATTTTACATTTTTCTACAATTCCAGGACTAATGTAACTTAAGGAAGCACCTGGATAAATCAAAACAGTAACAGGTAAGTCAGAAATCTTACCCTCCATTCCCACCATGGTTGCTTGATGTTCTGCTTGCCGATTTTCCAATGCTGCACTGATAGTTGGTATGTTTCTGGCTATGTCATTGACTGTTGTTGCCTCTCGCTCTCTGCTGATCATGTGTATATTTCGATGGGGGCAGTCCCTCATCATATGGGGTTCTCCACAGCCCCAACATTTCAGAGGTTCCTTCATTCTGACTGTCCCTTCCTTTTTATTGTTCCCCTCTACTGGTTTTGAAACCACTTGGGACTGAGCAGTTTGAATTTCTCTTGGTTTGCTGAACTTTTTCCTTTGATGAGATCTACCAAAATTCCTTAAATATGCTGGTTTTGGTCTCTTTCCTTTGAACTCACCCTTGTTCATCCAACCCTTCCCTTGTTCAGCTTTACCTTTAAACTGCTGATAGCATAATCTTGCTTTTCTAACAGCTTCATCCATGGTCTTTGGGTTGTCAAACTGAATTTTCTCCTTGTACACAGTAGGCAAACAATTTAAAAACCTTTGCACTTTTGCCTTTTCTTCCCTAATGTAAGGGACATACCTCAGTAAATTAGTAAACTTAGTGACAAAATCATCAATAGTGAGCGGCCCTAGCCTAAGTTCATGGAATTCTTTTGCTTTATCGTCATAATAACGTTCATTCAAATAACGACTTTTGAACTTAGTCTGAAAATCTTTTCAAGTAACTGTCTTTTCATCAATGGCATGCACCATTTTTTTCTCTTCCCACCAGAGTGTAGCTTTTCCTTGTAGCTGGTACACAGCTAATCTAGCCTTCAGATTGCCCTCATATTCATAAACTTGGAAATACTTGATCATGTTCAGCAACCAAGCTTCAGCATCCTCCTCCTTCTCCCCATCATAGGAGGGAGGTTTGATCTTTCTAAATTCTCCCTACAATTCTCTTTTCTGCTTATGTTGATGCCTAGCTGCATCCTCATCTTCAGACTCATCTATCTTTCTCTTTCTGGAACCTTCGCCTTCCTGACTGTTCCGGGAAGTTAGCTCTCTGATGAGCTTTTCCTGCTCCTTACTGGCTGATGACAGCATGTCATTCTGGCTTCTTAATTCCGCCAATTCTCGTTGCATCCTGTGCAACATGGCGAGTACTGGGGCATTGGGATCTGGAGTAGCAAACTCATCCCGCAGATCCACATAAATCCCTTCACCTTCAGCCATTTCAACTGTACACACTTACAACACAGATTAGCAAAAGTTTATAAACTTCAAAAAACAAGATATGTAATAAGTAGTGAGCACAAAATTGATAGCCCAATTTTTGTAATCGGGCTCCGATACCATTTGTAACATCCCCAAATTTTTTTTTATTTTTTTTATTTTTTTTTATTTTTTTTTATTTTTCTTTTTTATATAGGACCTTTAAGGGTTCTTCTTGTTCACCTAAGGTCTAAATACTCATTTGAGTTAGGTAATGATAGCCACCCTTCTAATCTATGTAAGGTAGATTAACATTGTGTTTTAAATTTTAGGTCACACATACTCACTTGAGACTTCTAAACCCCTATATCCATTTCCACAAACCAACCATGTGTATAACCCTATGGTGTAGGCAAGTGTAAAATCATATATAGATATATATATATAGGTCTCACATTTTACCTATTAGCGCCTCTTATATATATATATATATCTAACAATTGTATACATCTGCACCCTATATATGGTCTCACATTCTACCTATTAGTGACTCTTATATATATATATATACATTTAACATTGTATACATCTGCACCCTATATATATATAAATCCAATGTTATATTATATATATAAATCTGCACCTTATATATGTAACATAACATTTGATATAGTTGCGCCTTAATTATATATATATAGAACCTTATAGCCGTGCATCATATATATACATTTAACTTTATAAATATTGGATCAATATATATTTAACTTTATATAGCCGTGCATCATATATGTCGTTATAATGTTTTATATCGCCCGCCTCGTTTATTTTGCGTTGTTAATATTTTACTTCGGCATGATTTTGATATGTACAGGTAATATTTTACATCATCGTTTGTGTAACGATAGTGTGGTTCATACGGTAACCTCTGCGCTGTAGGGAAGGGGATGATGGGCGTTTACCCATGGTCATCACGGTTGCACCACCGGTTTTTTCTTCTCGTACTATGCCACGTTTGACAACCCTACTACCGGATGGAAACCAGTTGCAGTTGGTAGTGAATTCGTGTTTATGTTACAGCCGAGCTGGTTTGAAGGCGACGCAGACATTTGCATGAAGGTAGATGGTGTGCCACACCGCCTTTTCCGTCTTATTGGTTGAAGGGTTGTGTTGGTACACCTCCCCTGCGCGGCAGAGTTTTCTCTGCTTTCAAGTAGCGTATTACTTGTGCATATCTCATAAACCCAGCGTTTCTCTCAGAGTACTTCGGTCGATAATAGTTGACACGTATCTCCCTAACTGGAGATGCAGTCGAGCAAATACATCGGCGAGTTTGAATCCACAACTACACCGAAATTCTGGACGGCCGGGTACCTGGAAGTGTATATAATAGTATTAACCTCCTGTTGAACAGGACGCCTTGTCAGATCGACACAATCCCCCTTGGGATTTTATTAGGCCAATGGCTGTGCCCGGTCTAATCTCTGGCAGAGAGACGATACTGAACTAGGGTTCTGGATTCCTATTTTAACCCTAAATCACCAGGCTCATCTTTGTCTGTCTCGCCTTCTCCGATCTGCGTTGTTTTGCTTGTTGTTGCAGGTGCGCAAATGGTGCTCTACGAGCCAGGCGTTCACCTCCGTGTGCATGTTAGGGTTTCAGGTATTCTTTTATAGCACCCTCTTGTTTCATGATTGATAGCAGTGTTGCTGTTACCCTAGTCGACTCTTGTGGTCCGGGATGGTTCTGTGAGATAAAAATGTCTACCGTAAGCAGATTTTCATGGAGTTTCGCTCTCCCTTCGTTTTCATTTTCTTTCTTGTTTTAATGATGGAGCGACAGGTTATGTTGTCTATTACCTATAACCCTATGCGTGAAAACTTGTAGTTTGAAGGCTCAATGTCATGTTCAGCGAACGAATCATATCCCAGATCTCGGGATCCCTTTTTCGTTTCAGATTGCAGGGACGTTTCCTCCTTTTTCATGCCACAAAATATAACTCGGCTCCCCTCTGCTTAACCTATTTCATGCATTTACATCAGTCGTTGACTGTCGGCGAAATTTATGTTTTACCTATTTTTCTAGACTTGACGTGTTACATATGATGTTGAAAATGTAGCAGAGTAAAGGTATTGAATCTTACCATTTCTCACAGTTTGCACAGGTAAAATGGACCGCATCAATCTCTAGTAAGCGTGCCGCCCTGGAGATGTCACGCTGTGAGTAACCTACTAACTCATGACCATATACGCCACTATTCTCTCGTATCATGCCGAAATATTTTCACTTTGATTTATCATTACATTGGTTCTATGGTTGTTACGGAAATGAATTAATCAAAATCGTGTAGATTTTGTGCGCCGACACTATTAAATCAATTTCTCTTCCTGGCCGATGCAAATAACCCAGGTATATGAATAAGTCTAATCTGTTTGCGCTGTCATATAATAAATTGGAGCATCCCTTCCTAACTATGATTACACGGTCATATCATTTATCTTGGGTATATATAATTTTTCTATCTGTTGCACAGTATATACCGGTTCGAATAGTGGTATTCTATAAAAGTTATTTCGGTTTTTGATACGATTCTAATAGATGCGACTCGAGCCATGATGCTCGACGAAGAGGGTACCATTAGCTATGATGATTTTTGTTTTGTTTTTAAAAGCAGCCCTTCTTATTTCTCCTATCCGAACTTTTGAATGTAGAGTGTAAAATTTACGCAGCTTACTATAGTTTTACTCTCCACTAGTGTAGTTAATTGTAAAGATCATCTACGTATTTCGGGGTAACTTAATTGGGTTGAACCTTGATCGCCCTTTGTATGGTTTATATATATAACTCATATTTAAGTCTCCGCTTTCACGTGTATGGTTACATATTTATACATCAGATGCATATTTTCCTTTTTGTGTCATATATGTTTTATTTACATACATAACTCCTTTGTAGTCAATGTAAAAAGGATTCTACTTGTACTAGTGGTTTACACTTGGTAATAGATGTGTATTCCTTTTGTTTTATTTTCCTATACATGTATTCGACAGTTTAATTAATAATGTTCAGTAGGCATAGATTTAATGCATAACCCTAACATTTCTTTCAAGGGTTAAAGGTAAATTTAATCTACTATACACTCTATATTGGAGATGAATGATGTAACACCTCTATAGGACAGATTTACCCTTTTGTTTAATACGAATATATACTATAAAGCCCTCACTCTTAATTTCCATTTTTATTTCGAGGTACACCTATCTGTATCCAATAGTGCTTGACTAGAGGAATTTAACTATAAATTAAATCATTTGCTATGACACTTGTCTTCTAGGATCTAAGATAGATTTAGAATGCAATATAAACTTGTATAACTGTTATAATGCTCAGATAGAGTAGAAGTACTCAATTTTTTTTGTTATAATTTCGAATGGCATATTCTAATATCTTACTTTCTTCCTTTTTATGATGTATCAGGTAGACTTCAATTCTGCTATAGTATTTTTATAGCATACATAAGATCATAAAATATCCCATTTGTAGCTTCATGAACAAAATAATATTTTATTATCTATGGAGAATAAGTAACTTCAGGTTTAAACCGAACTTGGTTTAGAGTTTCTGGAGTTTCTACTCTATGGACTTATGGTCTACAACTAAACAGAATTCTGGAAGGTGAATGCCTTAGGATGGACTCTGTTAAATGTAGTACCACAATCACTTACACAAATTTTATTATTATTATTTTTTTATGTAGCTAATTCATACCATCATAAAATAGAATAACAAAAATTTCAGAACATACCACAATCTGCAAATGACCAACCTCCCAACCTTAGAATCCTCTTTATCTCCCAGGATTCACCCCCGAGCTGAGATCACCTCCAGTACGTATCAACCTTTGACCGCTGCATGCTTTATTGCTCATAATTCCCCCAAAGCATGTTTCTAATTCTGCGTCCAGAATAGCAGGATGCTTTCTTTCCTGTTTAGCCTAGGCTTCCCATTTTGGGACTCTTTAAAGCTGCTTTAAGCTTTTCCTCAGCTTTTCCAGCTTTTTCTCACCTCTTCCCAACTACTCCTCTTCATTGGGGAATTTTAGATTCCTCTCAAATCTAAATTAATTTCTTTCAAGGATTTTTGAAAGATTTTTGGGGATTTGTTGCCTTATCCCTCCTCATGGATTTGGCAAGTGATCTCTAATTCTCATCTTGGTCAAAATGCACAATCATTTTATTTATTTCCTCAAATAAAATATGCAATTACATTCACATCACACTTATCCCTTGGGGTCCACCCCCTTTAGGTTTAAAGTTCCATGTCTAACTTTAAAAATTCAACACACAAATTGGGGGTGTTACACAGCTAATGTCATCCTCAACTGGGCCCACCCTCCACCACTCACAAGCATTTCCATGGCGATATGAAAGCTTGGGTGAAAGTCTTCTAACCAGCCCCCAGAATACATAAACGTAAAACATAAATTTTATAAGGTTTTAATCCTTATGTAAAATTTTTTGAGTTAATTATTTTCACGACAATGTGTGTTAATATTTATTAACGCATTAATATTTAAGTTTTTACTTTGGTTATATTATATATATTTTAAATATATGATATTTATAAAATATATTACATTGTAATGTTTCATATAAAAGGATGTGCCATGTGCATTGTATAACATTAATATAGAAGAGATGTGTAATGTATTTTGTAATTTCCCAAAGGCTGGAAACAAAATAAAAGCACCGTGTTTGTGCATATCACAGAGACAGAGAGCAGATTTGGTAGCGCTGCATGTCTAGCAGCCAATTACAGTTTTTTAACCAAGTGAATCCAGAACTTCGTTCTGAAGTATTTCTCTGTAACAGAGATAGTTTGTTTTTAATCAAAACAGAGTTTATTGCTTCATCTCTCTGTGTCTGTCCGCAATTTCAGTTTTTATTTTTGAATTTCTGTGTTGTTTAAACGGTTAAGGAATTATCCCACAAATTCCAACATGGTATCAGAGCTAGTCTAGACACTCAGTGAAACAAAACATAGTTTATTTTTTCACTGCAGGAGCTGTAAGAAGCTTATTAAGAAGATTTCTCCAGCAGAGAAATTTTTTCTTGTTTTTACATAGTCAGTTCCTTTTCTTTACTTATACAGTTAAAAATGGCATATGCTGGAACTGGATTGATGAATTCCCAACTTCCACAGTTCAATGGGAAGAATCATAGTTATTGGGCTATAAATATGAGAGATTTTTTTTCTTCTCAGGAATTATGGGAGCTAATTGAAAATGGCTACCCTGAAGCTGTAGATGCAATAGCGTTGGCTGCTTTGACAGTAGCAGAAAGAGACATGTTAAGGGATAACAGGAAGAAGGATTCGAAAGCCCTCTTTTATCTCTATCAATCTGTACATGAGAGTGTTTTCCCATGAATTGCAGCAGCAAAAAAGTCTAAGGAGGCCTAGGATATTCTCAGGAATGCCTATCAAGGCATGGAGAAGGTGAAGGTAGCAAAATTGCAGATGCTGAGGAGAGACTTTGAAACTCTCTCAATGAAGGAATCTGATACAATAGATTCATTATTCACTCATGTTATTGGGTTGATTACCCATATAATATCTCATGGTGAAACATTTGAAGAGAGAAGGATTGCAAAGAAAATCTTGAGAAGTTTACCCTCAAGGTTTGAAGCTATAGTGGTAGCAATAGAAGAGAGAAAGGATCTCTCTCAGTTCACAGTGGATGAAATTAGTGCTTCTCTGATGTCTCATGAACATAGACCGAGGAGAGGAACAAATTTCTCATTGGATCAAGCATTTAAGACTCAGATGTCTTTCGTCCGAAGCAGAGGTCAAGGCAGAGAAAATAACAGAGCTCGAGGTAGAAGCCAAAATAGAGGTAGAAACAATCCTGCTAGCACAAGCGGAAGGAGCTTCAATCAGAACCAGGATGAAGGTTCAAACAAACAACAAACTCATGGACAAAGGTATGATAAATCCCAATTCCAATGTCATTATTGCAAGAAATTAGGCCATTATGCCAATGAATTTAGGAAAAATCAAAATGACATGAATAATAGGCAAAATGCTAATTTTGCAAAAGAAGAAGGCAAGAGCCCAAAGATTGTGCTGTTAACATGTAACATAGCAATAAAAAAAAACGGATGATGTTCGGTTCTTAGACTCAGGTTGTAGTAATCACATGACTGGAAACATAGCAATGTTTGCGATTCTTGGTGAAAATGTTAAATCTGAGGTAACAACAGGAACTGATAGTAATATATCTATCAAGGGTAAGGGCAGAGTTAGTATCCTAGCAAGAAATGGAGAACAGAATATTGTGCCACATGTATACTATGCACCTAGTTTGAAATGTAATCTTTTGAGCATTGGACAACTCATTGACAAAAGTTACAATGTGTTCTTCAAAGATGATGTGTGTACAATGAGAGACATACCTCCAAGAAAGAAGATCATTGCAGACGTGCAGATGACCAGCAATAGAATGTTTCCTCTCAAACTTAGAGCAGATTTGAAGGAAGGAAGAAATATTGCAGATGTAACACAAGAAGTCTTTCAAGAGGAAGTGAAAGATGAGAATTGGTTATGGCACTTGATATTTGGACATCTCAATTTCGGAGGCTTGAATTTGTTGCACATAAAGGGAATGGTAGAGGGATTACCATTGATTAAAAAACTGGACATCCTTTGTGAAGCCTACATCTTGGGCAAAGAACACAGAGAAAGCTTTCCAGCAGGAAAGTGTATAAGGGAGAAATCACCCTTGGAAATTTCTCACTCTGATGTATGTGGACCGATGAAAACACCTTCGTTTGCTAGAAAAAAATATGTTTTTGCATTCATTGATGATTACACCAAAAATACATGGGTGTATGTGTTGAAACAAAAGAGTGAAGGGTTTTAGAAATTCCGCCACTTCAAAAATCTTCTTGAGAAGCAGTGTCAGAACTATATCAAAGTGCTTAGAACTGACAGAGGTGGATAGTACATCTCCAAATACTTTTTTCATTTTTGTAGAGAGAATGACATACAAAAGAAATTTACCACGAGGTATACATCTCAGAAAAACGGTGTTGCAGAGAGGAAGAATAGGACCATTTTGGACATGGTCAGAAATATGTTGAAGGAAAAAAAATTGCCACATGAATATTGGGCAGAAGTTGTCACTTGCGTGGCATAAATCTTGAATAGATGCCTGACTAAGGCTGTCATGAACAAAATTCTAGAAGAAAAATGGAGTGGACGAAAGAAAACAATCACTCACATGAGAGTATTCAGCTGTGTATCATATGCACATGTACCCTATAAACTAAGGAATAAGCTTGATAGTAAGGGGGAGAAGTGTGTCTTTATTGGCTACTATGATGAGTCAAAAGCATACAAACTCTATAATCCATCCACCAAGAAATTGATAGTAAGAAAAGATGTGCAGTTCATTGAATAAGAAGCTTGGGATGGAAGCATAGAGAAGACAGTGAACATGAAGACAATTGTGTCTCATGAAGAAGAACAGGAAGGAAAAATAGCTAATCACCCTTCTTCGGTGGCTCCTCCTCCACCATCGCAAGCACAACAAACCACACCACACGTTCAAATTCGAACAGCCTTAAGAAGTCAAGGAAGTTCTTCTCCAAGCACATCTGTAACATCCCTAGTTTTATGTTTCCTGCAAGTTAGACATTTCAACTTTAATCCAAAGGGGAGTGGACCCCAATGGATAAGTATTTTGTGGATGTAATTAAGTATGTAATTATGAGAATTAAATAAAATAATTTTGTGCAGATTGACCAAATGAGAATCATGAGATCACTTGAAAAATTCATGAGGATGGAAAGAGGCGATTACTTTCCCGAAAACCTTTCAAATATCCTTGAAAGAATTTATTTCCAAATTAGATTTTTGAGGAAAAATCTAGTTTTTCCCTAATGAGGTGGAGAGTAGTTTGGAAGAGGTAAAAAGCTGAGAAAAGCATAAAGCAGCTTTAAAAATCCCTAAATAAGGGAAGCCTAGGCAAGCAAGAAGAAAAGCATCCTGAAATTCTGGACGCGGAATTAGAAACAGGCTTTGAGGAGAAAAAGCTTAAATACGCTACTCCTAAATAGATTAGAGGTTGGTCTGTGGTGGAGGTGATCTCAGCTTGGGTGTGAGTTCTGGAGATAGAGGGACTCTAAGGTTGGGAGGACTGGTCAATTGTAGAAGTGGTATGCTCATAGTGTGTATGAATGAATGAATTACTTACAATGTTTTATTTCTGGTGTTCCATACATTTACATAATTGTTAGAAGAAGTAAATCCTCTCAAATCTATATAGTTGTAGGAACAATAATTATGGGAAATTATCAACCAGAATATGGTTTAAATCTGGAGATATATTTACTATTCCCATAACCAAATTAACTATGGTAACTTAAATCTACTGCTAGTATGAACAGTTACATGAATAGACACATGTGTATCAAATTTAAATCTACAGTTCATATTTGAAATTAATGGATCTGGGTTACTAAACCTGGTATAAACACACAATGAAAATATTATTTCCAACAATAAGGAAGGAATAATATGTAGGAACTCAGAAATTATATTCTAGAGTATTGTGAGATCATAACACTTGAAAAAGGAAAATAAATTCTATTGTACAGTAATGACATCATTATATTACAATGTCCAAATACATTATAATCAGAACCAAATTCTATATTCACGGAATGATAAAAAAAAAAAAATTGGTATGACAAAAGATAGATGTCATTGATATATTATAGTAAATTAGTTTATGTCTAGATTAATTTCCTAAAGATATTTTATAGTTATCTACTCTTGTGACTTACTGTGGTGATATAATAGTAATTTGATCTGAACTATTACTCTGGAAGGAATGTACATGCATGTAACACCCCAATTCATGTGATTTCATTTTAAAGTTAGATACTTGAACTTTACATCCTAAGGGGAGTGGACCCCAAAGGACAATTATTTTGTGAATGTAATTAAACATTTAATTGAGGAAATGAATAAATTATTGTGGTGCAAGTTGACCAAAAATGAGATGATAAGATCACTTGCTAAATCTGTGAGGATGGATGAGGCAAATATTTCCCCACAATCTTTCAAAATTCCTTGAAAGATAGTAAGTTTTAAATTTAGATTTTTGAGGAAAATTCTGAATTTCCCCAATGATGAGGAAAGTAGTTGGGAAGAGGTAAAAAGTTGGAAAATCTAAGGAAAAGCATAAAACAGCTTTAAAGAATCCCTAAGTGGGAAGCCTAGGCAAATAGGAAGAAAAGCATCACAGAGGGTCTGCGGGCCGGGTGGCTTATGCTTTGGGGAACAATAGCTTAAATAGTACATGTATGCACCCAGTTGAAGTTTAATACTGCTTTAACCGGGGAGAGTGATCTTAACTGGGGTGAGTTCTGGGAGACAGAAGAACTCTAAGGTTGGGAGGTTGGTCTACTGCACGAGTGGTATGTCTCTGAGAAAATTTGTCTTCTTGTTATTATGGTATGAATTGGCTACATATAAAAACAAAATTGATCTCTAAGATATCATATTTCATTAGCCTACATTTAACAGAATGAAATCACAAGGCAATAACCTGGTCATCCTGTATAGTTGTAGAGGAAAATCCTGTAAAGTGGAATTCCACAGAATGTTTAAACCCAGGGTTGGTTTAAATCTAAGGAAACCTTATTCTTTCAGGAAACATTGTGAAAATTGTTTTTAATCTGCTTCTGTTTCTTAGTATAATTTTTATTACAACTACCATAGAGAGAAATGAAATGCACTATAATATACCAGAACCATGGCAGTATATGAATTAAAACTTATACTGCTTATGGAAGAACAGAGGGAGAGACTCAATAGACTGATCTTAGGCTCAGCCCAAAAAAATTCTGTTATAATTCAAGAAAATTAAATGGTTTAAATCAACCAGGTTATGCATAAGTCCCTTTTTCTAATGGAGGGAAGGAGTACCTATTTATAAACAAAATTTACTAGAGACTAGGGCCTCCTGAAACTACTCTAATATCATATCACTGCAATTGATTTCATAGAAGGTATAAATTATGAGTAAGCAGTTGAGAATTACAGTAGCACAAAGTAAAATTATTTCAAAAATATGTACAATACATTTATATAAACACTATTTTCATTGATCAATAGGAAAAAGGGAATGGGTTCCAATTCCATAACCAGCCTTCAGAAAAATTTATTACCATATACACAGGTAGACAAGAGCTGGGTACTAGATATAATAAAACGAGAAGGAACTGAAGAATAGAAATGTATGTATATAATTCTGGAAAATAGGAGAATATAATTTCTAGACTTCCATAAATATTAACCTATGTTTAGAAGTGAAAATAGACTCAAAATTTCCAGTATGCCATTCATATGCCTAGACAAGTTCAATATAGCCATGAACAGAGGAACTGTCATTATGACACAATAAGAAGCAAAATACATCATAAGAAGAGATAGAAATTTAAATAATCTTTCTGAAAATTCCAATGATATGGAACCATATTAGTAGTACCAAAATTCTATTTCTGTGCTGATGAGAAAACTAAACAAAGCCAAATTTCATGGTATAAAAAAAAATACACACGATTTATATAGTCCAGGTAAAATTGTACTGTGGCATAGTATATTGAATTCAACCTAACATAATAGGGAATATATATATATATATATATATATATATATATGTCCCATAATATCAAAATACATAATGAGCCTATCAAGCTCGGGTGTAAAACTTGCAACCCCTATCTCAATAGAACTAATCTAAACAAGCGCCCTTCTGCGCAACAGCATAAGAGGACGATACTTCGACGCCCATGAAAACGACACAACAGGAGAGGGGAAATAAATCCGATAAGAATATCAACCTGGACGGCCAAGAGATCCATGTTAGCAGCGATAACGATTGAAAATATTACGTACTGCGTCTATAAGCATACCATAAACCTTCGTTTACTTGTAAATAACAAATGAAAAAAAAAAGAGGGGGGAATTAGTCAAATTGCACTACTGTAGGGAACCAAATGAAAGATGAAAATAATAATGAGGTTAAAACAATACCTGTGGAACGTAATGTTCAGATACGTCGAGACCTACAATCAAAATTGTATACAGAGAGGGATTAATACGCAATACCTTCGAAGAGACTAGGGAGGAAGTTACAATTTAAGGCAGAGACGAGACATATAAGAACATACCTCATAAAAATTCCCTGAATAATAGACGTCTGCTTGCAAGGATGCGCAGCTTACTACACAAGAGGCATAAATTGAATTAGTCTCATCCTATGAACCCGCCATGGTAGGGTTGACGATAACCCTGAAACTGGAACTCAACCTCATTTTGGTGCTAAGCGTATGACTCGCATATCTTAACACAAGAAGTATTCCCCTTACTGAGGATTGAATACATACTCAGAACCAGCGTATGGCCGGATATGAACAACGGCCTGAAATCATTTAAATATACAATAAAGTAAAAATGAGCGCTGAGGTGATTACCTGATATATTGTTGATGAAACTTAAGCGCCATGGTTTTCTCTACAACAGAGAATCACAAACCCTCGACCAAATGAATAATTGTGCAGATGCAGAGGTGCACAACCATTTGAAGAATGTAGAAACCCGACTTAGCTCTACCCTAAAGACTTATATAATTCCTCGAGAACTGCCTTAACCCTAACCGGAATCGATCACAATCGTCCACTTGGCAGAATCGTGGAAGCCAAGACATGGATCGAAGGGTAGTCAATGAGGAGTTAAGACCATCGTATCGCATTAATGGAGTGAAAATCTGAATTTAAGTCGATATGTTCTGTACATATATTGGCGTGGCTGTTAAACATTACATAAGTCGAGCTAGTTCATCGACGTGAATTCACTAGGCAAGCGAGTGAAGGGTTAGCGAACTACACACAAACCATACAACACTCAGTTATTTATTATGACGCCTGACGTGGATACAAGTTCCTCGCGGCGATGCACATAGAAACTGAAATCCATTTTGACTATACGCTCTACGTGTATGATGATCTCAATTCAAAGTACCATATCTGAAGTCGATTTCAAATCTTATGTACTGTGATGTGGGGTCATGTCAACAGGCGTATGTGGGTGATAATGCCAAACGCATGGAAACCAATAAATTCACAATATCATGTCGAATCATATAACCAAAATAAAAATCATCCCCTCAAGTCTATACCAAGATACATAGCGGAGGAATCGTAATTATGGTAGTGGAAAGGTCGAACCTGCATTTGGGCACAGGTTCATTTAAAACATGTTTTATTATATGTGTTAATGGACCATAGGGTTTACTTTATACTCAATAATTAGATAAATGAAATATATGACCCTTAAGTCAAAGGTGAATTCGCAAGGGTATGCGAGACCTGTGTAAAGGTCAAAGACATGAAAATTATGTTCCCCCTTGAAATTCAAATAACATAAGGTAAGAATTAGGAGTAGAGGATTTAATTGCGATAGCATATGATGATGAAAAGTATCATGATAAAAAGGTGAAATGTCAAAATAAACCTATACTTACAAGTCTGAGTTCATGAAGAAATTTTTTTTGGGGTGTGGAATTTGGAGGTGTGACAATGCAGGAGGGGTACAAATCTAAAAAAAGTCCCAGAAATAGTCTATTTATAGAATATGACTCTGGATAATACCCAATATGGAGGAAATATTATTTTTCATTATAGAAAATCCCAACTGTAGAAACTGATATAAATTTTATTAGATATTAATTGTCATATAATTTTAACAAGTATTGAAAATTGAATTAAACTCAAAGTAACAGAAGGACTTACTACTAATAAATGTAAGAGTTGGGTTTATCTGAACTGTTAAAAAACCAAAAAATATTATACAACAAAAATTTAATATTAATGGACAAAGACATATATGTGAAGATTTAATTCACAAGAAAAACATCACTTATCATGAACTATATGTATATACATATGCTTAAATCACAGTGAAACAAAATTAAATGAACAGACTTAAATATTAAATATCCATAGAAGGACCGTGGCATGGTAAATACTGTGTGAAGAATGTTCGTAATTCACAAATATTACAAGGCCAGGCAAATAGACCAATGGTTGTACTGATAGAAATATACACTTCTTTTCGAAACAAAAAAAAAAACAAATTTATATTTCACAGTACGCTAAGATAATAATATCCTATGGAAGAAGGTAGATGAAGATGATGACGACAGCTCTGGGAATTGCCATACATTGATAAACCCACCTAAAACAATTCAGAAATGAAAACGATTTACTATCATTCTGAGCTATCATGAAATCAATCGACTTCATAAACGTATGATGGGATGAACTGTATAAACCAAACAAATATTTGTACCTGTAACAAGATAGGAGAGCCAAGTTAATCTACTGAAGAGACAAGACCTGATTATATCCATCGTAAACCAAAATAGAACGAATAAAATGGTAAAAATAAGAGATATTGTACCTATGGTATTTGAAAACCTCGCTCTAAACTTATATCCTGAAAGAAAACAAATGGAAGTGAAAATTTTATATATCATTTTCGACAAGCGAATGACTTAGAGGCACCAATAATCTCATAAAAACATTAAGAATTGACACAACAAATTCAATGCAAGTTACAGTCTCACCATCGAAAGGGTTGGGCAATTTAACTTATAGAAGTGAGCCTTTGAAGAAATCATCGAGCTACTAGTACGAGGACGAAGGAGGGTTGCGAAATATCCTTATAGAAGGAACAAGAAAATCGCATAAGAGGAGGTGAAAAAAAAAATTCCAAAATGATTTGAACAATTCTCTATGCAAGAAAACAAGGATTTAAACCTCTGAGGTTCTAATCAAGAAAAAAAAAATTAATTCTCAGGGTTAGTAGTAAATCCTACCGAAAGGACAAATCAACTAGTAAATTTAACAAGCAAGAGAACTACATATAAGAGAGACATACACAGAGAAAGCCATAAGAAATTGCAGTGTATATACCATTCAAACCAAGGTGAACAACCTACAGAACGAATATTAGAACCAAACAACCATTATAATAGAGAGCATGGGAGATACCTGGGTCCTCCACTACTCTGTGGGAAATTTTACGCCATGAGAAGAAAATGAACTCGCTCCACAGATAATGAGAACATGCCTCAAGAGAGAGATCCAGAGCTCTCGAAGTTTGAAGTTGAAAATGAACTCACTTGTAGAAGAAATCGAACCATATATACCTCAGGAAAACCCTAATTTCCTATGCAGATTGACCATACACGTGTAGAGCTATAGAGCCTGCATCGTAAAGGTGTACCGAGAATTCTCAAACACGTAAACACAGTAAAAATAGAATAACTCGATCAAATCTATACTCGGAGAGGAAATCCCTGACATAAATGCAAATGTACCAAGAAATCCTTTTCAGATGGTTAAATGAAAAAAAGATATTTATGAATAAGACTCCAAACCAATCCCAACATTATGGCAAGTTGGCCATAAAATCCTCGAAACGAGAAACGAGGTGAATAAGGAGTCAGAACAAATAATGGTACTTAGAAAACCATCAATTCGCAGAGACGATGTGAGTTTTTACAACTGGAGACGGGTACAAAATGATCTCATGGGATCATAAAGGGTGATACGTAAATAAAATTTAAATCCAACTCTGTGCAAGACGTTTAAAGTCATTCGGTGCTGAACTACAAACACTTACGTATAATGATACTCTAACTTCATGATAATACACAGAGTTTAGTTCGAATGATGATTTTGTACGGCTAAACAAAGTTACCAGGGTCGATGAATTCAGTTACAAAGATATGTGTAACAAAAATTAAATGGTAGTCCGAGTATATATATATATGTATAATTGAAATGCATATATTTACAAGAAATATATTATAGTCAATCAAAGGAGACATATGTATGATTATACCCAAAGTATAATAAAGACGAAGGGGTATGTATTCAAGGGTAAGATGTAAAGATAACAAATAAAATTTTATAGAAATTATATTGTTATTTAACTATAACAATAGACGAACAAGTAATGACTTGAATTATATTTAATAGAGGTATATTAAATAAAATTTTAATTCGGAATAATTATGAAGTTGTTAAGTGGAATTTTTTTTTTTGGGAAGTAGAGACATTACAAATGGTATCAGAGCTCATGTTAGATAAAACTAGGCTATTTTTGTTGTGCTCACTGTATAAATTATGTCTTGTGAGAAAAAAAAAAAAAATTACTGATATGTGTTGTTTAGTGTACAGTGGTGCTGAAACGAAAAAGTTGAATGCCTGAAGGTGAGGAAATTTATGTTGATCTACGTGATGATGATAATACACCAGATCCCAATGCTCCGGTGATGGCTATGTTGCACAGTTTGCAACAAGAGATGGTTGAGCTAAGAAGCTAGAATGACAGATTGTCATTAGCCAGTGAGGAGCAGGAAAATATCATCAGAGAATTAACTTCGCGGAAAAGCCAAGAAGGTGAAGGTTCCGGAAAGAGGAAGAAGAGAAATTTATATAATGATTCTAAGGAAGATGATGCTGCTAGGCATCAGTATGAGCAACAAAAGGAATTACAGGGGGAATTCCGAAAGATCAAACCTCCCTCCTATGATGGGGAGAAGGAGGAAGATGCTGAAGCCTCGTTGTTGAACATGATTAAGTATTTCCAGGTCTATGAATATGAAAGCAATCTAAAGGCCAGATTAGCTATCTACCGGCTACAAGGTAAGGCTACCTTGTGGTGGGAGCAGACGAAAATGATCCATGCCATTGATGAAAAATAGTGACTTGGGAATATTTCCAAGTCAAGTTTAAAACGCGCTATTTGAACGAATGTTATTATGATGATAAAGAAAAGGAATTCCATGAACTTAGACTGGGACAACTCACTATTGATGAGTTTGTCACCAAGTTTACAACTTTGTTGAGATATGTCCCTTACATTCGGGAAGAGAAGGCAAAGGTGCAAAGGTTTTTGAACTGTTTGCCTACTGTGTACAAAGAGAAGATCGAGTTTGATAACCCAAAAAATATGGACGAAGCAGTGAGGAAAGCTAGGTTATGCTACCAGCAGTTTAAGGGAAAGGGTGAACATGGAAAAGGCTGGATAAACAAGGGTGAAATCAAAGGAAAGAAACAGAAACCAACTTACTTAAAGAATTTCAGTAGGGATTATCAACGGAAAAAGTTTAATAAACTAAAAGAAAGCCAAAATGCTCAGTCTCAAGTTGGTTCCAAACAAATAAATGGAGAAAATAAGAAAGAAGGCACAGTTAAAATGAGGGAGCCTTTGAAATGTTGGGGTTGTGGAGAACCTCATCTCTTGGGGGATTGTCCCCACCAAAATATTCAGATGATTATGAAGGATCCAGAAGCTACCACAGTAAATGATATGGCAAGAAATATACCCACTATTAGTGCATCCTTGGAGAATCGACAAGCAAAACACCAAGCTCCCATGGTTGAAATGGAAGGTAAGATTGCTGACCAATCTGTTACTATTTTAATTGATCCAGGTGCTTCTTTGAGTTACATTAGTCCACACGTGATTGAAAAATGCAATCTCAAAACTGAAAAATTTTAGTAGTCTTGGTTGGTCCAGTTAGCCACTGGCACCAAGAGGAAAGTAACTCATAAGTTACCTTAAACAACAATTAAATTAAATGATTTTCAGACAGAAGTGAATTTAAACATTATGCCATTAGGATCATATGACTTGCTGATAGGAATGGACTGGATGGAAAAGAGAAAGGCTATGATGAACTATTGGAATAAGACTCTGCATTGTATAGATGAAGAAGGGAAACATTTTATTATCCAGGGAAAACCAAAACCCATCTCTATAAGACAAATATCAGCACTGCAACTAAAAAGAACAACTAGGAAAGGATACCAAGTATATGAAGTACATGTTGAAGAATTAGAACAGCAACCTGAAGCAAACTTGATGGATACTTTTCCAGTAGTGAGAGAGTTTAAGGAAGTTTTCCCAGATGAGATTCCTCATCTTCCCCCGAAAAGAGAGATTGACTTTTCAATCGATTTGGTGCCGGGAGCAACACCTGTTTCCTGAGCCCCTTATCAAATGAGTCCCCATGAACTCATGGAACTAAAAATGCAATTACAAGAATTGCTGGATAAGATTTATATCCGACCGAGTGTGTCTCCTTGGGGAGCACCATTGTTGTTTGTGAAAAAGAAGGATGGAACCTTTAGAATGTGCATTGATTATCGTCAGCTGAATATGTTGACAATTAAAATAGATACCCTTTGCCCCGAATTGATGATATTTTTGATCAAGTAAGAGGGGCTTCAGTATTTTCAAAGATTGACTTAAGGACTGGTTATCACCAACTCATAATTAAGGAGGAAGACATTAGCAAAATAGCTTTTTGAACCAGGTATGGTCACTATGAATTTGTAGTCCTACCTTTTGGTTTGAGAAACTCCCCTGCCACCTTTATGTGCTTAATGAACATTGTTTTAAACAAGTACTTGGATAAATTCGTACAAGTGTTCATAGACGATATTTCAGTTTATTCAAAAAGTGAGGAGGAGCACAAAGAGCACTTGAGGATAGTGTTGCAAAATTTGAAATAAAACCAGTTATATGCCAAGTTCAGTAAATGTGAATTCTATAAGGACAAGATACAATACTTGGGTCATATTATTTCTGAACAAGGGTTGGTTGTTGACCCTGAAAAGATAAAGGCTATTAGAGAATGGCCAGTGCTAACTGATGTTTCAGCAGTAAGATCATTCATGGGGATTGCAGGTTATTATCATAGATTTGTAGAAATATTTTCTTCCATAGCATATCCCATAACCTTACTACAAAGAAAGGGTGTCAAATTTGAGTGGACTAAAAAATGCCAAAACAGTTTTGAACAATTGAAATTAAAACTCACTACAGCCCCTATACTGAAGATTGCAGATCTTGATAAAGAATTTGTGTGTGTACAGATGCCTTTAGAGAGGGGTTGGGAGGAGTCCTGTTGCAATAAAATTCAGTTATTGCATATGAGTCTAGGAACCTTAAGACACGTGAACAGAACTATATTGTATATGATTTGGAATTGGCTATTGTAATTCATGCCTTGAAGATGTGACGACACTATCTTCTTGGAAAAAAATTTACATTGATGACTGATCATATTAGTCTTAAATATTTCTTTTCCCAAACTGATTTGAATGCTCGACAAGCCAGATGGTTGCCCTTTCTGAGTGAATTTGATATGGACATAAAACATATCAAAGTGTAAGAAACTTAACTTGCTCATGCCCTGAGCATAAATTCTTTCCAAAACATAAACAACATTGGAAGTAGTGCTAATTTTGATTTAGAAGACCTAGTGAAAAATGTAGCAGACCAAGATCCAAATTATGAGAATCTACATGTGAAAATACTAAAGAAGGAGATGGTTGAATACACTCAAAACCAAAAAGGGATGATCTGCTACAAAAATAGATTGTATATCCCCTATACGGAAACTTTGAAAAAATAAATTCTAGATGAATATCACAAATAGATGTATGCAGGGCATCCGAGATATCAGAAAACTCCAACAACTTTGAAAAAGAAGTTGTTTTGGCCAGGAATGAAAGGAGATGTAGCAGAATATTTAGCTAGGTGCATGTAGTGTCAACTAGTTAAAGTTGAACATCAGCATCCTGTAGGTCTTCTAAATCCTTTGCCGATTGTATAATGGAAATGGGATATCGTTTCTATAGATTTCATAATAGGGCTACCCAAAACCAAATACCAACACGACTCATTGATGGTAGTAGTAGACACTTTAAATAAAGCTGCACACTTCAAACCTGTGAATTCTACTTTTGGGATAGCCCAGGTAACGGATGTGTTCCTGAAAGAAGTAGTAAGGCTCCATAGGGTCCCAAAGATGATTTTTTTGGACAGAGATGCTAAGTTCACAGGAGCCTTTTGGGAAGGTTTATTTGGGGGCATGGGCACTAAGCTGAATTTTAGCACTGCCTATCACCCTCAGACAGACAGTCAGACAGAGAGAACAAATCAGATTTTGGAGGATATGTTGAGAATGTATGTGATGGATAGGCCATAAAAATGGGAATACTACTTGCATTTAGTTGAATTTGCCTATAATAAAAGCTATCAATCCTCCATCAAAATGAGTCCGTTTGAAGCACTCTATGGAAGAAAATGTCGTACTCCTTTGAGCTGGAGCCAACCTGAGGATAAGCTAATGTTGGGACTAGATGCTTTACAAGAGATGGAAAGAATTGTTAAACAAATACAAAGAAACATAAAGACAACACAAGATCGATAGAAAAACTATGCTGATAAGAAGAGGGTACATCAAGAATTCAAAGTGGGGGAGCATGTGTATTTGCGTATTAAACCAAAAAAGAGCACACTTTATGCTGGAAGCTGTGCAAAATTGGCTCCTAGATATTGTGGGCCGTTTGAAGTGTTAGATAGGGTGGGACCAGTAGCTTATAAGCTGGCCTTACCGCCCCATGTTAAAGTTCATGATGTGTTTCATGTTTCATTACTAAAAAGATATGTACATTGTGCTTCTCACATTATTGATTGGAATGTAATACAGGTGAAACCAGAAGGGTAGTTCCTTCCAGAGCCGCTTTAAATATTGGAGAGGGAAGAAATTGAATTGAGGAATAGGACGGTAGCAAGAGTAAAGGTGCAGTGGAAGCACTTTAGTGCTGAAGAAGCTACCTTGGAAAAAGAAGCTGAGATAATGGAAAAATATCCACCTTTGTTTGGAAAATAAACTCTAGTAGTTAGTTATCAACACCGAGGACGATGTTTTCTTTCAGAGGGGGAATATGTAACACCCCTAGTTTTATGTTTCCTACAAGCTAGACATTTGAACTTTAATACAAAGGGGAGTGGACCCTAATGGATAATTATTTTGTGGTTGTAATTAAGTATGTAATTATGAGAATTAAATAAAATAATTTTGTGCAGATTGACCAAATGAGAATCATGAGATCACTTTACAAATCCATGAGGATGGAAAGAGGCAATTACTTTCCCCATAAATCTTTCAAAAATCCTTGAAAGAATTTATTTCCAAATTAGATTTTTGAGGAAAAATCTAGTTTTTCCCCAATGAGGTGGAGAGTAGTTGGGAAGAGGTAAAAAGCTGAGAAAATCATAAAGAAACTTTTAAAAACCCTAAATAAGGGAAGCCTAGGCAAGCAGTAAGAAAAGCATCCTGAAATTATGGATGCATAATTAGAAACATGCTTTGGGGAGCAAAAGCTTAAATAAGCTACTCCTAAACAAATTAGAGGTTGGTCTGTGGTGGAGGTGATCTCAGCTTGGGGGTGAGTTTTGAAGATAGAGGGAATCTGAGGTGGGGAGGACTGGTCAATTGCATAAGTGGTATGCTCATAGTTTGTATGAATGAATGAATTACTTACAATGTCTTCTTTCTTGTGTTCCATACATTTACAGAATTGTTAGAAGAACTACATCCTCTCAAATATTTATAGTTGTAGGAACAATAATTATAGGAAATTATCAACTAGAATCTCTAAACTAGAATATGGTTTAAATCTAGAGATATATTTACTATTCCCATAACCAAATTAACCATGGTAACTTAAATCTACTGCTAGTATGAACAGTTACATGAACAAACACATGTGTATCAACTTTAAATCTATAGTTAATATTTTGAATTAATGGATCTGGGTTACTAAACTTGGTATAAACACACAATGAAAATATTAGTTCATATAATAAGGAAGGAATAATATGTAGGAACTCAGAAATTATATTCTAGAGTACCGCGAGATCATAACACTTGAAAAAGGAAAATAAATTCTACTGTATAGTAATGACATCATTGTATTACAATGTCCAAAGCAATTATAATCAGAACCAAATTCTATATTCATGGAATGATAAAAAAAAAAAAATTGCTATGACAAAAGATAGATGTCATTGATATATTATAGTAAATTAGTCTATGTCTAGATTAATTTCCCAAAGAAATTTTATAGCTATCTGCTCTTGTGACTTACTGTGGTGATATAATAGCATTCTGATCTGAACTATTACTCTGGAAGGAGATTACATGCAGGAGGGGTACAGATCTAAACAAAGGCCTAGAAATAGTCTATTTATAGAATATGACTCTGGATAATGCCCAATATGGAGGAAATATTATTTTTCATTATAGAAAATCCCAACTGTAGAAACTGATATAAATTTTATTAGATATTAACTGTCATAGAATTTTAACAAGTATTGAAAATTGAATTAAACTCGAAGTAGTAGAAGGACTTACTGCTAATAAATGTAAGAGTTGGGTTTATTTGAACTGTTCAAAAACCACAAAATATTATACAACAAAAATTTAATATTAATGGATGAAGACATATATGTGAAGATTTAATTCACAAGAAAAACATCACTTATCATGAACTATATGTATATACAGATGCTTAAATCATAGTGAAACAAAATTAAATGAACAGACTTAAACCCGGTCTTATAGCACACCATTAAATATCCATAGAAGAACCGTGGCATGGTAAATCCTGTGTGAAGAATTTTCAGAATTCACAAATATTACAAGGCCACGCAAATAGACCAATGGTTGTACTGACAGAAATATACACTTCTTTTCGAAACAAAAAAAAAAACAAATTTATATTTCACAACACGCTAAGATAATAAAATCCTATGGAAGAAGCTAGATGAAGATGAGGACGACGACTCTGGGAATTTCCAGACATTGATATACCAACCTAAAACAATTCAAAAATGAAAACGATTTACTATCATTCTGAGCTCTCACGAATTGAATAAATTTCATAAATGTATGACGGGATGAACTGTATAAACCAAACAAATATTTGTACCTGTAACAGGATAGGAGAGCCAAGTTAATCTACCATTATAATAGAGAGCGTGGGAGAAATCTCGAAATGCCTGGGTCCTCCACTACTCTGTGGGAAATTTTATGCCATGAGAAGAAAACAAACTCGCTCCACAGATAATGATAACATGCCTCAGGAGAAAGATCCAGATCTCTCAAAGTTCGAAGTTGAAAATGAACTCGCTCGTAGAAGAAATCGAACCATGTATACCTCAGGAAAACCCTAATTTCTTATGTAGATCGACCATACATGTGTAGAGCTATAGAGCCTGCATCGTAAAGGTGCACCAAGAATTCTCGAATGTGTAAACATAGTAAAAATAAAATAACTCGATCAAATCTATACTCAGAGAGGAAATCCCTGACATAAATGTGAATGTACCAAGAAATCCGTTTCGGATGGTTAAAAAAAAAATAAAAAATATTAATAAGACTCCAAACCAATCCCAACATTATGGCAAGTTGGCCATAAAATCCTCGAAACCAGAAACGAGGTGAATAAGGAGTCAGACCAAATAATGGTACTTAGAAAACCATCAATTCATAGAGAGGATGTGAGGTTTTAAAACTGGAGACGAGTACAAAACGATCTCATGCGATCATAAAGGGTGATACGTAAATAAAATTTAAATCCAACTCTGTGCAAGACGTTTAAAGTCATTCGATGCTGAACTACAAACACATACGTATAGTGATACTGTAAAACCCCTAGTTTATGTTTTCTTTAAAAGCTGGAAATTTGAACTTTAATACTAAGGGGAGTGGACCCGAAATGGATAAGTATATTTCGAGGATGTAATTAAATATTTAATTATGAAAATTAAATAAAATAATGCTGTGCAGATTGACCAAATGAGAATTGTGAAATCACTTGCTAAATCCATGAGGATGGATAGAGGCAAATATTTCCCCAAATCTTTCAAAAATCCTTAAAAGAATTTATTTCCAAATTAGATTTTGAGGAAAATATAGTTTCCCCAATGATGTGGAAAGTAGTTGGGAAGAGGTAAAAAGCTGGGAAAAGTAGAAAGCAGCTTTAAAAATCCCTAAAATGGGAAGCCTAGGCAAACAGGAAGAAAAGCATCCTGATATTCTGGACGCAGAATTAGAAACAGGCTTTGGGGAGCAACAACTTAAATAAGCTACTCCTAAATAGATTAGAGGTTGGTCTGTGGTGCAGGTGATCTCAGCTCGGGGGTGAGTTCTGGAGATAGAGGAACTCTAAGGCTGGGAGGACAGGTCAACTGCAGCAGTGGTATGCTTAATAGTGTGTGATTGAATAAATTTCTTATTATATTTTATCTCTCGTGTTCCATACATTTACAGAAATTATAGAAGAAGGGTATCCTCTTGCATCTGTTTAGTTGTAGGTACAGTGGTTTTGGGGTATCAACCAGAATATCTAAACCAGAACATGGTTCAAATCTGGAGATACAATTATTATCCATTAAATAAGTTATCAAAGGAAAAAAAAAAACCTATTGCTGATAGAAAGAGTACATGCACAAACATCTATGAAGCTACTGTTAAAATTCTAGTTGTAGCTAGGAATTAATGGATCTGGACTACTAGGTGATATAAACACCCAATGAAAGCATTTTCTTTCAATGATCAGGAATAAGTAAGACGGGGTACCTCAGGATTCATAAATTAGAATACTGTGAAATCATTATACAATGTGAGATTATTATATTAGAAAGAGGAAATTAAGTGCTATTGTGCATCAGTGAAAGCCGTATGGTAAACATCATTGTATGAAAAATTCAAAGCAATTATGACCTGCATCAAACTCTATACATTACAGAATGATTAAAGATTGTATGACAGAAAGATAGATGTCATTGATATCTGGTATTAAATTAGTCTATATCTATATTTATTTTTCCACAGACATTTTATAATAAGCTACTCTTATATTTTACCGTAGTAATATAATAGAGATTTGATTAAACTATTACTCTGCAATGAAAGTACATGTGGTAGGAATACAAATCTCGGAAATAACCAGAAAGAGTCTAGTTATAGTAGTTAACTCAGGATAATATCCACTGGGAAAGAGATACTAGGGTTCCTTATAGGAAATCCAAACAGAAGAAATTGAAATTTTTTTATTAAATCTAATATATGGTGGGAACCAATTTAAGTTTGAAGGAGCAGAAGGACTCTTTGCTAACCCATAAAAGATTTGGATTTATCTGCACAAGATATTGTATAATAGAAAAAATAATAATAAGAGGTAAAGACAGATAGGTGAATGTTAACTTCACAATAAAAACGTCGATGAAATAGTTGTTTCAACAAAAAAAAAAAACTCAACGGGAACAATAGAAATACACATACCTACACTCGGTCTCACACGAAGGACGAAGTTAATTATCCATAGATTAACCAAGGTCCAAGAAACCATATGGGTATATGAATGTACATAGTCCATAAATATTAAAAGTCCACACATATATAGACCAATGATCGTATTGACAGACATAGACATGTCTAGTCTGAAGAAAACAACCCAAGTTGTAAATTACAGTACATAAACCATATGAAAAAGCTAAAGGAAGAATAGGGCAATGAATCTAGGAGTTGCCAGATAGTGATTTAACCTGAAACAAAATAAAATGAGATCTAGTCATTATAGTTTTGAGCTCTCACGATTTGTGACGATTTCAAAAATCGAAGGGTGGAATAAAACATGAAAATCAGACCGAACTTGGATACCTGTAGCCAGACAAAAGAGTATAGTCAACCCACTGAAGAGACACGATGGGCGTATATCCATAGTAAGATAAAATAAAACGATCCGGGTAATGAAGCTAGAAATTTTCTTACCTATAGTAGTTGTAGACCTCGTTTTAAACTTATACCTGAAAGGGACCAAGTAGAGGAAAAGAGTGATATATCATTTCTAGTAGGGGAATGCCGATGTCATCCATATCCCACAAAACATTAAGGATGGACAACAGGAATTCGATACCAGAGTTCAGTCTCACCATTGAAGAAGATTGTGCCATTCTGACTATGGAATGGAGGCTTCGCCGAATCATCAAACTATTAATACAATGATGAAGGAGTGTCTCGAACACATTCCTACAGAAAGCACACGAAAATCATATCAGAGATAAAGAAGAAATTGAAAATGAGTGAACGATGCCTTTTGAAAGAAAACGACATTGTGAATCTCTGAGATTTAACTCATAAAATAAGCCTTTCCACTCTTAGAACTAACGTTAAATCCTAACGACAGAACAAATCGAATTGGCAAAACCTCACAAGTAAGAGAACATGTTATGTGAACCATACACGTAGAAAGATGCAAGGGTTGCGAGGTAAATTCCATGTGAACCAAGGTCAAAAGTCGATTTAATCCAGGGTCGAACAAAATAGCTCGTATAACTGAGAGTATGGAGAAAAAAATTTAATATACTTGGCTATTCAACAACTTAGTGATGAACTTCGCACCATAGAAGGGAAACGCACTCGTTCTTCTGAGGGAGCGAACATGCCTCAGGAGAAAGGTCCAGAGCCGAAGGTTGAAGTCGAAATGAACTTGATCATAAAAGAACCCAAACCATATATACCTCAGAAAAACCCTAATCAATTACAAAGATCGACCATACACGTGTAGGGCGATCGAGCCCGCATCATAGAGGTGTACCTGGATCTCTGGAACGTATAAACACAGAAGAATAAAATATTTAGATCAAATCGCGGATCAGGAAGGAAATCCCTAACCGTAATTATGATTGTACTAGTTAACATGTCTCGAATGGTTAACAGAACATCACATTTATGAATAGGACTCCAAATTAAAATCAATACATAGAAAGTGGATTTTACAAAAATTCTCGGAAACAAAAACGAGATGCATACGGACCCAAAACCATAAATGGCATTTATAACACCATAAATTCGCAAAGACGGGGTGGGGTTATAGATGGAGACGAGTACAACACTATATCACTCGATCCACCCAGATCCGGGCAAGACATGGAAAGCATGAGACGCAGAAACCACAAACCCATACGTCTAGTTACACTTTAATGCCATGCCAAGCAACAACTTCAGTTCGAATGATGATCTGGAGAAATCATACGATGTTACGAGGATTGACGATTCTCATGACAAAGATGGATGTATAAAATAAAATATGTGTGGTGATCCGATTTGATATGGATATAGGTATTCTTGAAAGGCATATCTATAAACTTAGGAAATATATTAATTTGAGTAAAGGTGAGAGAGGTGTAACTACGCCGAATTTATAATAAGAGGAAAGGAATATGTACTCAAGGGTGAGATGCAGATATGAAAAATCGAGGTTTGATAAAGTATTTTGTTATTTAATATAACAAGAAACGAACTACCAATGACTATCAGTCCATTTGGTAGAGGGGTGTTAACTAAAAATAAAAATTAACCCCGGGTATAATCGTGAAGTTGATAAGAAAAAAAAATTTGGTAGTGTTGATAAGTGGAGATGTTACAAATGGTATCAGAGCCCATGTTGCATAAGCTGGGCTGTTGTTGTTGTGCTCACTGTTGTTGTTGTGTGCGCTATATAAATTATTTATTTTTGAAAAAAAAAAATTATTACTGATCTTTGTTGTTTGAGTGTACAGTGTGGTGCTACAACAAACAAACCCAATGGATGGAAATGATGAAATTTATGTCGATCTGCATGATGAAGATAATACACCAGATCCTAACACTCCGGTGATGGCTATGTTGCATAGGTTGCAACGAGAAATGGCTGAGATAAGAAGCCAGAATGACAGATTGTCATTAGCCAGTGAGGAGCAGGAAAGGCTCATCAGAGAATTAACTTCACGGAATAGCCAAGAAGGTGAAGGTTCCGGGAAGAGGAAGAATGATGAGTCTGAGGAAGATGATGCTGCTAGGCATTAGTATAAGAAGCAAAATGAATTACAGGGGGAATTCTGAAAGATCAAACCTCCCTCCTATGATGGGGAGAAGGAGGAAGATGCTAAGGCTTGGTTGCTGAATATGATTAAATATTTCCAAGTGTATGAATATGAACGCAATCTGAAATCCATATTAGCTGTCTACCATATATAAGGTAAGGCTACCTTGTGGTGGGAGGAGACGAAAATTGTTCATGCCATCGATGAAAAGACAGTTACTTGGGAAGACTTCCAGGTTAAGTTCAAAAATCGCTACTTAAATGAACGTTATTATGATGATAAAGCAAAATAATTTCATGAGCTTAGACTAGGACAACTTACTATTGATGAGTTTGTCACTGAGTTTACAAATCTATTGAGATATGTCCCTTACATTAGGGAAGAGAAGGAAAAGGTACAAAGGTTTCTGAACTGTTTGCCTGCTGTGTATAAGGAGAAAATCAAGTTCGATAATCCAAAAACCATGGATGAAGCGGTCAGAAAAGCTAGATTATGTTACCAGCAGTTCAAAGGTAAAAATGAACATGGAAAAATCTGGGTTAATAAAAGTGAATTCAAGGGGAAGAAACAGAAACCAGCTTATTTAAAGAACTTTGGCAGGAATCATCAGCGAAAGAAATTTAACAAACTCAAGGAAAGTCAAACTGCCCAATCCCAAGTCGGTTCCAAACAACTAGATGAAGGAAATAAGAAGGAAGGCATAGTCTAAATGAGGGAACCTTTGAAATGCTGGGGATGTGGAGAATCCCATCTGTTGAGTGATTTTCCCCACCTAAACATTCAGATGATTATGAGAGATCGCGAAGCGACCGCAGTAAATGAAATAGCAAGAAATATACCTACTATCAGTGCATCCTTGGAGAATCGACAAGAAGAACATCAAGCTACCATGGTTGAAATGGAGGGTAAGATTTTTGACCAATATGTTATAGTTTTGATTGATCTGGGTGCTTCTTTGAGTTACAATAGTCCAAAAATTGTAGAAAAAGTCAAACTCAAATCTAAAAAATTTCAGCAGTCTTGGCTGGTCCAGTTAGCCACTGAAACCAAGAGGAAAGTAACTCATAAGTTACCTCAAACAACAATAAAATTAAATTATTTTCAAATAGAGGTAAATTTAAACATTTTTCCATTAGGTTGATATGACTTGTTGATAGGAATGGACTGGCTAGAAAAGGAAAAGGCCATGATGAATTGTTGGGATAAAACCTTGAATTGTATAGATGAAGAAGGAAAACATTTTATTCTCAAAGCAAAACCAAAACCCATCTCTGTAAGACAAATATCAGCACTACAATTAAAAAGGACGGCTAGGAAAGGATACCAAGTCTATGCAGTACATATAGAAGAGATAGAACAGAAAACTGAACATAATCTGCTGGATGCTTTGCCAGTAGTGAGAGAGTTTAAGGAAGTCTTTCCAGATGAGATTCCTCATCTTCCCCCTAAAAGAGAGATTGACTTTTCAATCGATTTGGTGCCAGGAGCAACACCTGTTTCTCGAGCCCCCTATCGAATGAGCCCCCCTGAACTCATGGAACTAAAAATGCAATTGTAAGAATTTTTGGATAAGGGCTCTATCCGACTGAGTATATCTCCTTGGGGAGCACCGGTTCTATTTGTGAAAAAGAAGGATGGAACCTTTAGAATGTGTATTGATTATCGTCAACTGAATAAGTTGACCATTAAGAACAGATACCATTTTCCTAGAATTGATGATCTTTTTGACCAAGTGAGAGGAGCTTCAGTGTTTTCGAAGATTGACTTAAGGACTGGTTATCACCATCTCAGACTTAAAGAGGAATACATCAGAAAAATAGCTTTTCGAACCAGGTATGGTCACTATGAATTTGTAGTCCTACCTTTTGGCTTGAAAAATGCCCCTGCCACCTTTATGTGCTTAATAAACAGTGTATTAAATAAGTACTTGGATAAATTTGTACTTGTGTTCATAGATGATATTTTAGTTTACTCAAAAAGTGAGGAAGAGCACAAAGAGCACTTTAGGATAGTATTGCAAACATTGAAAGAAAACCAGTTATATGCCAAATTCAATAAATGTGAATTCTATAAGGACAAGATCCAATACTTGGGTCATGTTATCTCTGAACAAGGGTTGGATGTTGACCCTGAAAAGATAAAGGCTATTAAAGAATGGCCTATGCCAACAGATGTTTCAGCAGTGAGATCATTCATGGGGATTGCAGGTTATTACCGCAGGTTTGTGGAGAGATTTTCTACCATAGCATACCCCATAACCTCACTACAAAGGAAGGGTGTCAAATTCGAATGGATTGAAAAGTGCCAACAAAGTTTTGAATAATTAAATTTAAAACTCACCACAACCCCTATCTTGAAAATTACAGATCTTGATAAGGAATTTGTTGTATGTATAGATGCCTGTAGAGAGGGGTTGGGAGGAGTCCTTTTGTAGGAAAATTCAGTTATTGCATATGAATCTAGGAAATTGAAGACACATGAATAGAAATATAGTGCATATGACTTGGATTTAGCTGTTGTTATTCATGCCTTGAAGATGTGGTGACACTATCTTCTGGGGAAAAAATTTACATTGATGACTGATCATATTAGTCTTAAATATTTCATTTCCCAAACTGATTTGAATACGAGACTGTAACAACCCCAATTTGTGTGTTGAATTTTTAAAGTTTGACATTTGAACTTTAATCCTAAGGGGGTGGACCCCAAGGGCTAAGTATGGTGTGAATGTATTTGCATATTTTATTTGAGGAAATAAATAAAATGATTGTGCATTTTGACCAAGATGAGAATTTGAGATCACTTACCAAATCCATGAGGATGGATAAGGCAACAAATCCCCAAAATCTTTCAAAAATCCTTGAAAGAAATTTATTTAGATTTGAGGAGGAATCTAAATTTCCCCAATGAAGAGGAGTAGTTGGGAAGAGGTAAGAAATGCTGGAAAAGATGAGGAAAAGCATAAACCAGCTTTAAAGAGTCCCAAAATGGGAAGCCTAGGCTAAACAGGAAAGAAAGCATCCTGCTATTCTGGACGCAGAATTAGAAACATGCTGTGGGGAATTATGAGCTTAAATAAGCTGCTCCTAAACAGATCAGAGGTTGATCTATTCTAGGAGGTGATCTCTTCTTGGGGGTGAGTCCTGGGAGACAAAGAGGACTCTAAGGTTGGGAGGTTGATCATTTGCAATTGTGGTATGTTCTGAAATTCTGATATTTTGTCTTATGATAGTATGAATTGGCTACATAAAAAAGGAAAAAAAAACTTAAGGGAATTTGTAGAGTTGATTTTAGTACTACATTTAACAGAGTCCATCCTAAGGCATACACCTTCCAGATTCTGTTTAGTTGTAGACCAGAAATCCATAGAGTAGAAACCACAGAAACTCTAAACCAAGGCTGGTTTAGATCTGAAGTTACTTAGTATCCACAGATAATTAAATATTATCTTGTTTCCTGTAGATATAAATGTGATATTTGTGCTCATATGTATGCTAGAAAAATATTGTAGCAGAACTGAAGTTTACATGGTACCAAACCACAAGGAAGAAAGTAAGATGTTAGAATATGACCTTCGAAATTTTTTTAGAAAAAGAGTAATTCTACTCTATATGATTTTGATAACATTTATAAGTGTATATATTGCATTTTCAAATCTATCCTTACTCCTTGAAAACAAATATCATAGCAAAAGACTTAATTTATAATTAAGGTCCTCTAGTCAAGAATTATTGAATACCTATGGGTATACCTCAAAAGAAAAAAATAGAATCAAGAGTAAGGACTCTAGAACATGTATTGTGAATTCTTATTAAACCGCAAAGTAAATCTACACTATAGAAGGGTTATAGCACGCATAGAAATTATAGAGTATTTTGTATTTTAACTTCATCTCTAACCCTTGAAATAAACATTAGGGCAATGGAGTTAATTTATGCTTAATGTATACCATCAATTGAACTATCGAATACTTATATATATATACATTTAAAAAAAAAATTATACATATATATTAACAAGTATCGAGTACTACACAATTGGTCCTTGTTAACGTCGGCTACAAATGAGATATACATATACACAAATTTTATAGGTCACAAGGACGATATAAATGCACACCCTATATTTAAACGATATATGTTAAGAAGGAACCACAAGTATGAAATGTATATATATATGAACAGATATGTCAAAAAGGGGATATAAAAACGAATCAATGAAATATATATGATCGCTATAGCTAATGGAATGAACGTACAACAAACTAAACTAATGCGTGGTGATTAATTAAAAAAGACTATGTCTTTGGCTTATGTGAACCAAATCCATCGGAATTTACCGACAACTATAAACCCCGGCTCCTTGGGGATATTTCAACGTAAATAAAAATGAATAGAGGTGAAAGATAAAGCAAGAATATGATGCGGAAAAACAATAGTTCTAACCGTAATGATTACGCAACAGCATGGAGACTTCCCTGTTCTAACAATAATTATTTGGAGATAGCGTGTAGCTATAACGAGCTGACTATATGGTTCCGCACTGTATATTAGTTTCTGCGTAAAATATATGGATTTCTTTGATATGCCGTGAGATAAAGTGTTAAATCATACAGAACCGCAACCTTACCTCCGTTCGCCAAAGAACGCTGTCATTATTATTACACCTATCTGATCACAGAGTTAAATATTGTTAGTGCACAGAGTGTATCGATGGAAGAGTTCGATTCATTCGTCAGAATGAAACAAAACAAACCGAAAAATAGTGAGTGGAACTGGTCATTGATGCCTTGACCACAGTCGTGAGGGAGTCAGTTCTTACAAAATAAAAACATCTGACAGTAGACCCGCTACTAGAAACCGAGTTCATTTAGTGCTCAGAAGATAGTGACTAAGGAATATCAAAGGCCAAACCAACTGTACGACGGGGCACCGTATGGACAGGAATAGCGACTCTGAATCTCTCCTGCAACCCCAAAGGCCAAACCCCAGCACACTGATGAGAGTAGGAAAAAATTGGGATAGTGGCAACCGTAGCCACGATTCACATCGCTTCTGGAAACAAAAGAATCGGTACAAAGCCTGCAGATCAGATCGCCAGAAATGCTGGTTAGCCGAACCTAGGGATAAATATCTAGAGTCGGTATATAGAATCAGAACAAGAAACCAAATGCAGCCGCACTATGAACAGATAGAGGAAATGGCAAATAATTTACAGGCTGGCACTAGGGTAAATGCACCACGGAGATAGGGTACTCGCCATGGATCGAATCTGGAAAATACGACCATGATCCTGCGGCTGGCGGATCAGCATTATGCACCCCTCACCAGGATGAACTCCGAACACGTTAATTAACAATCTGAAACCTGCAACGCACCCGTGAAACAACCAGTAAGTGCGTCGTAAGAATAGCTGGTATAAATCAACAAAATGAAATTTAGTAGACAGAAAAGAAATGACGAACATATTCTATGTAGAAAGAAGTCCATAAGCAGCTGAAGGCGGAGGAGGAATAGCCAGATAAGGTGGGTAGCTGCAGAGTGCGAGCCGGCTATGCAAGTTCGTAAACCCTTAACTTAGCAAGACCTGAAACAATGAAATGAAGGAGACGAACAGTAATGAGATTCGGGGCCGTGAAAGGTTAATAATGAACACCAAACCCTAAGATGAAATCGCTACACGTGCTGGTGAAATCCTGTTCACGGATTTACTTAGGTACCCTCCGGCGAACTCGAGTTGTTATGAAATATCGAAGAGGATTTCCAAGATAAACGCTGAGCCGCAACCTTGGTACCCTTCCGTCAGTTTAATATTATTTTAAGCCTGTTCAGAGTAACTGGGAGGCGGGCTGCCGGTAAATTCATGAGAGGTTGCTCATCGAAAAGACCTTCCCCCTTTCCCTCTCCAGCTGTTGGTGAAACGCGTTCTCAGTACAGGAGCGGTTGTGAAAATTGTGAAATGAGTTGTCACAGTCCTGAAACCGAAACACGCAACCAGAAGCTTGTGGCCGCCAATGAACCTGTCATCTGCATAAAATCGGAAACGAAATAGTTAATACGTGCGAGCATAGGTGACAGAGGATGGGATAGGGCACAGTCTAGGGTTTTGACCGAACCATGGTCAGGTGAACGTGGTATTAGTAAACCACCCAAGCGATAGAATCAGCTTACTCATGCGGACGAATGGCTAAAATACCAGAGTTACAAACCATAAATCGTGCAAATGGTAAACGCGTAGGTAGATGTTAGCATATGTAACCATTATATGATATATTCAATTTATTACAAGGGACATTACATGTGGCTGATATATACGTAAATACCCAATGGAATTATTAAAGGGGGTTATTTCAAATTATAGGTACCATGTATATGGTGGCACTCAAATTCATTATACAAAAAGGTTTTGGACCTACATATGCTATATATAAATATAGGTGCTACATATATATATATATGCCCATTGAATTAATATGGCCAAAGGCTATATATATGCAAGGTTAATTATGCAAAAGGTTTTGGATATATATATGTTATATATATATATATATATATGGGTGCTATATATATATATATATTCATTAAATTAATATTGCCAATGACTATACATGCAAGTAGTATATGGGGTATATATCGATATAAGTGGAATATGTAACATATAAGTAAGGCTTGTATACTACTATCAAAAGAGAGTAATATTGAATCTTATTTAGAACAAAAAGAACAACTTATAGGAGATGGGTTTAATGTATTCGGGGGGAATACCAATGAGGTCTATTAGATATTATTAAACACTAACAGGACCCCATGATATAGAGAAAAAAAAAAAAATTTCCTTAAACTGGAGGTGTTACAAATGGTATCGGAGCCTAAGTGCAAAAATTGGGCTGATGTTAATGTGCTCACTGAATTTTAAATATTACTAAACATTGTATAGATTGTTTTTTTTTGTCTTACTAATCAAATGTATGAGTGTGTACAGTGGTGCTAAAATGGCTGAAGAGGGAGGAATTTATGTGGATCTGCGTGATGAGTTTGCTACTCCAGATCCCAATGCCCCGGTAATGGCTATGTTGCACAGGCTGCAACGAGAATTGGCTGAACTAAGAAGCCAAAATGACATGTTGTCATCAGCCAGTAAGGAGCAGGAAAATCTCATCAGAGAGCTAACTTCCTGGAACAGCCAGGAAGGCGAAGGTTCTGGAAAAAGAAAGATGGATGAGTCTGAGGATGAGGATGCAGCTAGACATCAACATAAGCAGAAAAGAGAATTGCAGGGAGAATTTAGAAAGATCAAACCTCCCTCCTATGATGGGGAGAAGGAAGAGGATGCGGAAGCCTGGTTGCTGAACATGATCAAGTATTTCCAAGTATATGAATATGAGAGCAATCTGAAGGCCAGATTAGCTGTGTATCAGCTGCAAGGTAAGGCAACACTGTGGTGGGAAGAGACAAAAATGGTGCATGCCATTGATGAAAAAACAGTTACTTGGGAAGATTTTCAGACTAAGTTCAAAAGTCGTTATTTGAATGAACGATATTATGATGATAAAGCAAAAGAATTCCATGAACTTAGACTAGGACAGCTCACTATTGATGAGTTTGTCACTAAGTTTACCAATTTACTGAGATATGTTCCTTACATTAGGGAAGAAAAAGAAAAGGTTCAAAGGTTTTTGAATTGCTTACCTACTGTGTACAAAGAGAAAATTGAGTTTGACAACCCGAAGACAAGGGATGAAGCTGTTAGAAAAGCAAGATTATGCTATCAGCAGTTTAAAGGTAAAGCTGAACAAGGGAAGAGCTGGCTGAACAAGGGTGAGTTCAAAGGTAAAAGACCAAAACCAGCATATCTAAGAAATTTTGGTAGAGATCATCAGCGGAAAAAAATCAATAAACCAAAAGAAAGTCAAACTGCTCAGTCCCAAGTGGCTTCAAAACCAGTAGAAGGGAACAATAAAAAGGAAGGGACAGTCAGAATGAAGGAATCTTTGAAATGTTGGGGCTGTGGAGAACCCCATATGATGAGGGACTGCCCCCATCGAAATATACACATGATCAGCAGAGAGCGAGAGGCAACAACAGTCAATGACATAGCCAGAAACATACCAACTATCAGTGCAGCATTGGAAAATCGGCAAGAAGAACATCAAGCAACCATGGTGGAAATGGAGGGTAAGATTTCTGACTTACCTGTTACTGTTTTGATTGATCCAGGTGCTTCCTTAAGTTACATTAGTCCTGGAATTGTAGAAAAATGTAAAATTAAACCTGAAAAATTTCAGCAGTCATGGTTGGTACAGCTGGCCACTGGAACTAAGAGAAAAGTCACACATAAGTTGCCCAAAACAGCAATACAATTAAATGGCTTTCCAACAGAAGTAAATTTGAACATATTACCGTTAGGATCCTATGACTTGCTGATAGGAATGGACTGGCTGGAAAAGAAGAAAGCTCTGATGAACTGCTGGGATAAAACCCTGCATTGTGTGGATGAAGAAGGGAAACCTTTTACACTAAAAGGGAAACCAAAATCCATTTCAGTAAGACAAATATCATCCTTACAATTAAAAAGAATAGCTAGAAAGGGATACCAAGTTTATGCAGTACATGTGGAAGAAGTAGAACAGAGGACTGAAGAAAATCTGTTGAATGAGTTACCGGTGGTAAGGGAATTTAAAGAAGTTTTCCCAGATGAGATTCCTCATCTCCCTCCCAAAAGAGAAATTGATTTTTCCATAGATTTGGTGCCCGGAGCTACACCAGTTTCCCGAGCCCCCTATCGAATGAGTCCGCCAGAACTTATGGAGCTGAAGATGTAGCTGCAAGAATTATTGGATAAGGGTTATATTAGACCAAGTGTGTCTCCATGGGGAGCACCGGTCTTATTTGTGAAAAAGAAGGATGGGACTTTTAGGATGTCCATTGACTATTGTCAACTGAACAAGTTGACCATTAAGAATAGATATCCACTTCCTAGAATTGATGATCTGTTTGATCAAGTGAGAGGGGCCTCAGTATTTTCCAAGATAGACCTAAGGACTGGGTATCACCAGCTCAGAATTAAAGAAGAAGACATCAGCAAAACAACATTTCGAACCAGGTATGGGCATTACGAATTTGTGGTCCTACCTTTTGGCTTGACAAATGCCCCTGCCACATTTATGTGCCTGATGAACAGTGTGTTGAATAAGTATTTGGATAAATTTGTTCTTGTGTTCATAGATGATATCTTAGTTTACTCCAAAAATGAGGACGAACATAAGGAACATTTGAGAATAGTGTTGCAGACTTTAAAAGAAAACCAGCTATATGCCAAGTTCAGCAAATGTGAATTTTATAAAGATAAAATTCAATATCTGGGTCATATTATTTCTGAAAAAGGATTGGCAGTTGACCCTGAAAAGATAAAAGCAATTAAGGAATGGCCAGTTCCAACTGATGTTTCAGCAGTAAGGTCAGTCATGGGGATGGCAGGCTACTATCGTAGATTTGTGGAAAGATTTTCTGCCATAGCACATCCCATCACTTCATTGCAAAGAAAAGGTGTCAAGTTTGTGTGGACTGAAAAATGTCAACAGAGTTTCGAACAGTTAAAACAAAAACTTATTTCAGCCCCTATATTAAAAATTGATGATCCTGATAAAGAGTTTGTTGTATGTACAGATGCCTGCAGAGATGGGCTGGGAGGAGTCCTGTTGCAGGAAAATTCAGTTATTGCATATGAATCTAGGAAACTGAAAATGCATGAACAGAATTATAGTGCATATGATTTGGAATTTGCAGCTGTTATCCATGCTTTAAAAATGTGGAGGCATTATCTTCTGGGGAAGAAGTTCACATTGATGACTGATCATAGTAGTCTTAAATATTTCTTTTCTCAAACTGATCTGAATGCAAGGCAAGCCAGATGGCTGTCCTTTTTAAGTGAATTTGATATGGACATAAAACATATCAAGGGGAAAGAAAATAAAGTTGTTGATGCATTAAGTAGAAATTCTTGTCAACATTTAAACATCATTGGGAGTAGTGCCCAGATGGAGATAGAGGAATTGGTGGGAAAAGAAACAAATCAAGATCCCAACTATGAAGCACTCTTGGTGAAACTACAGAAAAGGGATAAAACTGATTTCACTAAAAACCAAAAAGGGCTACTCTATTACAAAAACAGGTTGTATATTCCAAATATAGAGTCATTGAAAAGAGAAATTCTAGATGAACATCACAAACAGCCCTATGCAGGACATCCAGGATACCAAAAGATGTTAACAGCCTTGAAGAAGAAATTTTTCTGGCCAAGAATGAAAAGAGATGTGGCAGAGTATTTAAGTAGATGTATGGAATGTCAGTTGGTCAAAGTTGAGCATCAACACCCAGCAGGGCTTTTAAACCCTTTGCTGATTGCAGAATGGAAATGGGACACAATTTCCATGGATTTTATAACAGGATTACCCAAAAACAAATATCAGCATGATTCTGTAATGGTGGTAGTAGACACTCTCACCAAAGCTGCCCACTTTATACCAGTAAAATCTACCTTTGGAACAGCTCAAGTAGCAAATGTTTTCCTAAAGGAGATAGTAAGGCTTCATGGAGTTCCCAAGGTGATTGTCTCAGATCGGGATGCTAAGTTCACAACAACGTTTTGGAAAGGATTGTTTGCAGGAATGGGTACTAAGATGAATTTTAGTACTACCTATCACCCTCAAACTGATGGGAAAACAGAAAGGACAAATCAAATTCTAGAGGATATGCTGAGAATGTATGTGATGGATAGGCCATCAAAATGGGAAGAGTATCTTCATTTAGCTGAGTTTGCCTATAATAATAGTTACCAATCCTCTATTAAGATGAGTCCGTTTGAGGCACTCTATGGGAGAAAGTGTTGTACTCCCTTGAGCTGGAGTCAACCAGAGGATAAACTGGTGTTGGGACCAGATGAACTACAAGAGATGGAAAGAATTGTCAAACAAATACAAAGAAATATCAAAACAGCACAAGATCGCCAGAAAAGCTATGCTGATAAGAAAAGGGTGCACCGAGAATTTAAAGAAGGGGATCATGTGTATTTACGCATTAAACCCAAAAAGAGCACACTTTATGCTGGAAGTTGTGCAAAACTTGCTCCTAGATATTGTGGTCCCTTTGAAGTATTAGAAAGGGTGGGACCAGTGGCTTACAAGCTGGCCTTACCACCCCATGTTAGAGTGCATAATGTGTTTGATGTTTCATTATTAAAAAGATATGTGCATGATGCTTCTCACATAGTTGATTGGAATGTTGTACAGGTGGAACCAGAAGGGGAGTTTCTGCCAGAACTGCTTCAAATATTGGAGCGGGAAGAAATTGAATTGAGAAACAGAACAGTGGCCAGAGAAAAAGTGCAGTGGAAGCACTTTACTGCTGAAGAAGCTACCTGGGAAAGGGAAGCTGAAATGATGGAGAGATATCCATTTTTGTTTAAGTGAACTCTAGTAGTTAAATAACAACACCGAGGATGGTGTTTATTTTCAGAGGGGGGATATGTAACACCCCCAATTTGTGTGTTGAATTTTTAAAGTTTGACATTTGAACTTTAATCCTAAGGGGGTGGACCCCAAGGGCTAA